>OZ024909.1:51772913-52310413 GCA_964017125.1 Flabesymbios commensalis | reverse complement strand
CCAACACCATCTAATTGATTTGCCTCTGTTTCCCATCAGATCCCCCTTACCCTTACCAGAACATATAGGTGTTTACACTAGGCAGTTTCTCTTTGAATATCAGCCAGCTACAATACTAGTAGTAATAATAATAAAAATAGTTTATTATTTGTACTCTGGTATATAGCAATATTCGTATACTCAGCAAGCACTACTAGCTTACGAAATGTGTGTTTAACATCAAGATTTGCAAATTTGCGGTCCCAAATTAAACAAATATGGGTAATTATCACCACTTGAAGTTGTGGATCGCGATAGCGCGAGACACAACTTCAAGTGGGTGGAAATTTAAATTATTTAATGTAGCTGTTTAAGGGTTGATGATGGGCAACCGTCGCAACATTGAACCAACATCGGCAATACCATGATACCACACATGATACCATGATACGACACATGATACTTTTCGCGTTGCTTTGCATGGGCGTTTTTATGAGACTTCTGTTGACTGGTAGGAAACGCAGAGTATCAGAAGCTATGAGAACAAAATAGTTCATCTCACGTATCTCTATAGTAGAGGTGATAAACATTTATTTGTACACTTTTTCAAATACAATAAACATTAAAACAATGTGCTATACCGGTATTACCGGTAGTATACATATAGGCACTGTAAGCTTGCATTTAAGTATACAACTCATAGCCAGAGTACGTACTTTTATAGTGAGTGTAATGATTAACAATAATAAATTAGTACATATACATGAGAATACATGCAAATATCAACGATTGGTCGGATATAATATCGTGTTGCCAGTATAGCTCATTGGTAGCGTGGTTGACTCAGAGCCCGAAGGTACCGGGTTCGAATCTCGCTGCGGTCGATATTTTTCCTTGGTGATATGCAGTGACCCAAGCTGTTCAAAATCGTGGTATAATGACAACCGAACGTATAACCGATTCGCGCCGCATAAAAATAAAATTACCAATGCGTCAAAAAAACATGTCAAAAACAAATTATTAAATATTTTACAAACAGTCCATAATGTATATTTTCATAACAGTTTTACGATGTATTTCTGCCAAATTGTCAAGTTAGACCAAGAACGTTCTATGTATAGAACGTCCTTGGTTAGACCTTACACCAAAATGAAACAAAAAAATGAAGTGAATCGGGCTTTAGGCCACTTTTGTGCACATACAGGCTGAATTGGACCCTGAGAACCTCCTGAGGATGGTGAGATGAGCGAGATGACACTGCCCTCCAGACACAGGATTCGAAATTCAAACCCTGGAGATCTGAGGCCGAGCAAGCTACCTCTCGGTCACGGAGCCTTCCCCACAATACCGGGTTTTACGAGTGGATGGGGAAGAAACATTTTTGTTTCTTTCAAACCGCCGAGACAGGGAAACGAACCCCGAACTCCAGCGTGAAAGGCAGCGGTGCTAACCACTCCCCTAGGGCTCCAGTCGAACCAGCAATTGCCGGATCAATAGTCATTTTCGCGACTAATATTGTGGATAAAAACATATCAACACCCGATGAGCGTTTATCTTTGAAATAATAAATTATTTTAGACACCATATATATAATATATATCTACTCGATGTTAGCACCATGTCTAAAAAAGTATGTGTTTGTAGTCACATAATTTTAATTAATATTTTTCAGCTTTCCGGTGTATATAATTATTATGATGGGCATGGGGTTGCTTTACCATCTACTGACATTGTCTTATTGTTAAATAAAACGAAGTTAACCCTTTGTTACAGCGCGGGGATCGACTTTAGTCGTTAGAATCTGACGTCTATAGACGTCAGATTCTAACGACTAAAGTCGATCCCCGCACTGTAAGAGTAAAAATATTTCTAATGGCCGTGGACCCATAGCATAGGTATTCAAATGAATCAGAAAGAGCTAACTAAGACATTTATGGTGATTTCAAATTGAAAACCCCCATTTGGTTGCGATGTTTTTTTTACAAATTAATTCAGCGCTTCAAGGGTTAATCAGTACTGCTATGTTAGATATGAGTACAGGGCCATTGCTCCACTCTGCCCTGCAAAGGCAAACAACAGTAACTGCTGATTTTTTATTAATTAACTTACTACTGTTCACACTAATCTGACGCTGACACAAATACGATTTATATTATACGTCAAGTGCGGCATTTTATAATAAACCTAATGATACTAGATAAAATATATAACTTATGTCCCTGTGCCACTATTGTGTCGACAGTAAGCGTAAGACGTCGGCCCAAAGTCGTATGACAAAGTTTACTTACAACGTAAAACGTATACCGTGCCGACTCTCGTGTGCAATTGCTGAGATTAGTAGGCATATACATGTATCTCCTAATTCTGGTGCGGTGCTATACAAAGCATTTATATATCTGTTTATAAGGTGTGAATTAACCTGTGGGAACCTGTCACAATGTAGTCACTTAAATTCCAATTACAGTAAAATTATTATTATCGTTGTGCATAATACGAAACTTAAGGGTCTCCATCTATTATGTACTTGGCCAAGTGGCAGTTAATTATGAGACTCATTCATCCTAAAAAATAGCAAGCTTGGTTTTATTTTAGCGTTCTCTGATTTCCATTATAGGAGTAATGGAAATGGAAATGATAGAAAGTTAAGCCTTATAGTGGGGTGGGCACACGACTCATTACACTGTCCCCACTGCTACGGAGTGTAACGACTCATTGGCTCCATAAAGTTAAGCTTATAATATAGTGGGATGGGTGTACGACCCATTGGCCCCAGAGTGATGACACGTGTAGCCTAGGCCTACTCCAATTGACAAAACTCTTCCTTTACACCTTTGGAGTAGCTGATTCACTGTTGAAGGAGGAACCTGACTCCGCCGGCATCTTTGTGTTGGAAACTCCAGTCGAGGCCGTGTTGGATGTCCCGGATCGCAAGTTCACTGTAACAATGAACGAAATGACTATCATTCTGTCTATAGAGTTTACATAAATTAAAAATTATATCAGTTTTCAACAAAGTAAATAAGGCTGGCGAAGAAAAAGGTGACGGCAAACACGGCCCACGTTTTGTTACATGAATACTTTGATATAAGCTGTTCTGTAATGCCAAAAAACAGTATCTACTTCACAAGTAAGCAGATACTACATTTTTGCTTTGTACGGCGACAGATATATCAAAGTATACATGTACATGTAACAAATCTTGGACCTTGTTTGCGGACCACGTGAGAAATTCACTCAATTACCACCCGTCCATTAAGTCGGTATGTGACCAAATTCACAATGCACGTTACATAAATGCGATGTCGTGCTCCCATCCCAACAAGCACAAGACATTTTTATGACATGTGTACAACGTCGGCCCAACGTCTTCGACGTTGGTCCAACGTTGTACAAATGTTATAAAAATGTAATGTGTTTACTGGGATGCATCACATGCAATAATTTATCAAACCAATTAATTTCGATATTCCGACTGATTTCAATTCACTAATATGTAATTGTTTTATTTATTATACATAAAACTAAAATTGCTGCGCAATGGCAAACAGCAGTGAAGGCCTAATTGAAAAGTGGGCAGTTACTGCTGATTGTCTTGGAATGGCTGTAATACATCAATGACACTTACACGGATCATTATTCAAACTAGGTAATTTGTCAAATTTTAATTTATTAATCAAATTATCAAACAGATTTGAGTGATTTTAAACTAAAACGGCTTGAGCGGTGTGAAAGATACTTACGCTGTTTGAGACCCACAGCTGCTCTCATCATGTTGACAAAGTCACGTCTGAACTGCGAGCCAGACAGACAATAGAAAAAGAAGTTACAGGAATAGTTGAGTATGCTGATGGCGTCTGTGAAAAAGGCCAGTTGTATGTACTCTGTGGTGTAGGCCATGTTCGCGTGGTAATACAGATAGATGTAGTTGTAGGTCTTGGGCAGGTTTACCAGGGCGGAGAAAGTAGAGATGGTGACCAGCATGATGGTGAGACTACGGTTCTGTTTGTCCATGGAGCCGTCGTCCTTGGCAGTCATCTTGGCGCGCCTGGCAGACACCTTCAGGAGAGTACGTACCAGCAAGATGTTGAGGATGGCGACTATGGAGCTGGGCAGGATGAAACCTATGCCATAGTGAATGATCACGGTGAGGGTGATGTAGGTGTCCTTCACCCTGGAACCACATCTGTCAAACTTTGCAACGTGATGCATCACGTAAGGTCTGTAACTCTCCAACCCAAGAAAACAGACTGCAGTGACCACCAGAAAGACGACGATGGTCTTACGGGTAATCCAGAGAGACTTCTTCAATGGGAAGTAGACAGAGATGAATCGTTCCAGTGTGAACATGAGGATGATATAACACGAGCAGTCCTTGGCGACGGCTGTAATATAAGGGAAGAGCTTACAGCCTGTCATTGTATGCTGCATCAGACTGTATGATCTGCCGGTCCATGAGTGGATCACAGTGTCTATGGTGATTGTCAAAGCTAACATGTCTGACACGGCTAAAGCCATCAGTAAAATGTTCCCTGTCTGAGCTCTGTTATGTCTGTATCTATATGTGAAAACTGCCAGAGATAAGCTGTTAAATATGAGAGCTGGGAATATTAAGGTATATGAGATGTAATTATAGATGGACTGCGCCTGATTTAGTTTTCTGAACAACTCCGCCTGAGCTGCCGACATGGTCGGTTTTGGTTTGGGTGGTGGTGGTGTCGGTTCCATGGTTTCTTCTTCAGTGGGGAATATTGTGGACATTTCTTGAGTGATCACACCGTTCCAGCGTACTGTAACTGCTGATGATCTTTTCTTTTCCACAGCTAAGTTTTGGTCCGGTTCTTTTTTGTTGGATATAACATCCCGTCCTACATTGTCTTCGCCTCTTCCATGAGATGATAGTGCAGCTATAAGTAGTATAGCCAGGGTAAATTTTCTCAGACTCTTCATCATTTGAAGATTAGCGGGGACCTTTGAAAATTGAACAGACAAAACAAAGTTACATACTCTGCATCTTACGATTTAGCCTGAAGCATAACAACACTCACTCACCCACACAAGCTTTGCACTGCATACACTAACGCACTGTAGCTTTTCAATGGCAATATGGTTTATTATTAATTCATATCTCTGTAAGTGTTGTTACGAGTCGATTTTTTTCGAAATAAAAATACCGGGGTTTACCATCAGTATAACAACTTGGCTACCTATATCTAGTTCCATAAGGCAATATATTACAACTAAATGAATAAATGAGTCCTTCCATATTTTAAAAGAGTTCCATCCCTAAAAATGCATTGATTTTACCATTTTGCTTCAATTAATTTTATTGGACATAATATGTGGTGTATGGATGTCGCAAGGGTCTTCAAAAGGTTTATTTCTTCTCATTTATGTCGTGCACGCTCGCATAATAGAGTCCAAAAGGTAATTAATGTCAATGTCCACAAGTATGCCTACTGTATTGTAAACATTCTGACATTAATTTTGATGCGTTGTGTTCCCCCACGTCCCTTGCCAGTTATAATACAGCTAAAGAAATGTGAACAATCCTTAGAAATCTTCGATCATTTAGTCAATTATGCCTACAGTATTGTAGCATCAAAGGTGATTAAGTAATTTGGCTTACGTACCTGATATTAACCCTTACCCTGATTTTAGACGTCAGAATCTGACGTCTACAGACGTCAGATACTGACGTCTACAGACAATCCCCACACTGAAAGTCAATCCCTACACTGAAAGAGTAAAATTATTTATAATGGCCGTAGACCCGTGACATAGGTATTCAAATCAAGCGGAAAGAGCTAACTCAGACAATTATAATTATTTCAAATTGAAAACAACCCTTTGTTCTCCATGATTTAATTTTTTTTTTGCGGTTTATGGTTCAATACTATTCCCAGTTAGTCAAGGTCGCTCTACTCGCTTACTAAAGTAGCTGTGCTTTGAGCTGGTTATATTATATTAACAGTACAATGAGCACACTATTTTTTACAAAACTGATCTACTATGATGCGAAACAATATAACGTTCTAATACACATGGTAAACAGCTTTACACTAGCAACCATAATTAACTAATTAATTAATTATCAAAAAACAAGACAATTTTAATCGAACAACTTTGAGTTTATATATGATTTCATGAAACCATAGAGAATGCGAAAAGCATTGAATGTATTTATAGTTAAAGACACACCATTTATATGATCAACACACTACACAGTTTCACAAGGAATGAAAATTATTTTCAATCTCACCGTGGTATTGCTTTCCTCAATCCACGTATCCTTGACTTCACAATAATTACTTACACTGGAATAGTTTCTAGTGAAATACAAGTTTTAATCTTAAAATGAACAACACTTTGTAAAAGATAATTAACTTACAGTATACAGATTCCACGTCTTCCAGCTCCAGGTGTGAGATTTATCTGGTGTGGTTGTCTGTCTGTGTGCTGGTCGTGCGCTCGACCCCCATCTGTCACATCAGATGTGATTTGTGCTGGATCAGCATCCTTCTCTTTATATCGTTATCCACGCGATGAATAATAATTAGGTATGCGTGCGCACAGCGCAGTGACTTCACAGCAAACACAAAACGTTTTGCTTCTGTCGGTTTAATGTTGGGACAACGTCGCAGACGCTGGCCCAACATTAAACCAACATAAAGAACATGCGCTATGGTAGCTTGGAGTCCGCGGGTGACTCCCACTGCGCGCCAAAGATTGTATTTGTGCTAATTGGTACCAGAGGTGTGTGTCACTGAAGATGCTGTGATTAGTGTGTCTCACAGTGCAGACATAGGCATAGGCATCATTACAAAAACGATAATTGTATAACTACATTTAGAATTCTCAGTTATCAGGTTATTTGATCAATAACGAAGTGAAGTGTAATTATATAACAAAGTTTACACAAATAATATCGAAATAATAATTGGTTGCCTGTTTGACATTGTTGAGTCAAATAGGCTCTGAGATACACGAGTGTACGAATAGAATAAGGACTTCTTTTATCATAGAAATGTGAATTTAAAAAGGTGTTCATCACAAAATATTGGAAATTTAATTTGTATATAAATTCAGAAATGTTATGTAAATTAATTTTTTTAGATGATTATGTTACATCCGCTGGAAATGATAAATTATTAAATAATAAATAAAAAAATAAACCAGCTATCCTTTTATGTGGGCATAGGCCCTACATTGTAATTATTGAGATCGGTGAGGTTTTCGTTATTGAAAAAGGATGAATTATACTTAATTATATATAGCCGAACACAAATACTGTGTTTCAAAAAGAAGTTTGTAGGAATAAGCTGACACGTTTAAGCCCCGGGGAAGATGTTTGTTTTTATGTTCAGTTATTGACCTTATTTTGGGCATAGGCATAGGCATAGGCCCTACATTGTAATTATTGAGATCGGTGAGGTTTTCGTTATTGAAAAAGGATGAATTATACTTAATTATATATAGCCGAACACAAATACTGTGTTTCAAAAAGAAGTTTGTAGGAATAAGCTGACACGTTTAAGCCCCGGGGAAGATGTTTGTTTTTATGTTCAGTTATTGACCTTATTTTGGGCATCATTCCGTCTTATGCAATAAATTCAATCAAAACAACTTTCATAACTACAAGCATCTACAATGAACACAATGTCAATTTATCTGCCTGACAATTTCCGGCAAAAACAATCGTCGGTTCAATGCTGGCCCAGCGTCGACAGACGCTGGGCCAGCATTGAACCGACGTGTCGTGCTCGGCGGGTGGAGCCACGGGGATAAAGCGATACAAATAGTTGGCGGCTTTCCTGGAATCCCTACACCTTCACTCGCCTCTGAGTGATGTGTGCTGGCGGGGCCCGCTCACTATCACCATTATTCACAGACGACTGCCTCGCAATTTGGCGGGAAACCTCAGAGTGGTAACCAGGAGGGAGGGGGAGGGAGGGTCCTGAATGGACCCCCTGATCCGTCATGATCCACTTATTCTGCTTTCACAGCTCCACCCTTCTCGTCTGTATCTGTGAATCTTATGCCTCCTGCGGGCGCTCCATGTGTAGGCCTATTTATTTTTAGTTCTGAAAAATATTTCTCGTGACATTCGACGAGATTTTTGTTCTATAAAATTCATCTTTCACAAAGCTGTGAATTGCGACGGAATTTTACATCCCAGCAAAAAGGAATACATTTCCCCGTGTCCACTTCAATATAGGCTCCTAATTATCAAATATTATTGCGACAAAATATTTGTTTTGTTTTTTCAAACGCTTATGAAAATTGGTCAGAAATTTGTAACGAAATGTGTGAGTAATGCCATTGCATTCCTTTGATTGATAAATCGTATTAAAGAGCTTTAGTTGATTTTCACATAGTTATGGTCGCAGCCTTACAATAGATTACCATTGACCCGTGGTTATGGCACTTCTCCACATTTACTACATTGTGATCAGCCAGTGCTGGTTTGGTGTTGAGCCAGCGTCTTCGACGCTTGCTCAACACCAAACCAGCACTGGTTGACTGATCCAGATTTGACCGCCTTTTGACACCGAGCAGATTATGTGACAAGCTTCAATTGTTTTCCAGCAATGGCGGAGCCACAGATGTGTCGACATCGGTAAATGAGCGCACCAAAGCCATTCACCATCAGTGCCCTTTATCAATCACGCCGACTACGCCCTGCCTCAGCCTCTCATTATGGACATGACCATAATGACTTCTACATGCACATAATTTCTCGCTCCAGCGAATCACATTCTCTGAGCAGTTTACAAATTATAGTGACGTCATCAGCGGTTTTATTTTAAGTAATTTATTTTCATGTTCCTAATCTTATTGTTCATACAAGTTGACTGTTAGTCAAATATAGAATGTCCTAGAAAGGAATAACTATCGCTAAATACAAGGTTTTTTTGTCAGTCATCAGGTTGTGACGCTATATCAATGTTGGTAGGCCGGCCCCGATGGCTTATTTGATCCGGTTGTGACTCGAAACTCACAGGTAGGCCTACTGGGCTCGAATGCCGGCCGGGTCGGATATTTCATCAAGGTTGTGCATATACAGTGTTCCAAACTGTACAATGGCCTGGGGTGCACAGTGCTGTCTATGGTACTGTGCACTAGAAAGAACCCTTGAAGTCATCGATAAGAGTAGGACATAGTCCCGACTTCGGATATTACCATGATTGTGCAGAAGGCGACGAAAAGCAATATTCACTCACTCAACATGGGGTCTTTTGCAAGGGACTCTTCATGAAAAATACGAAATAAAGGTATTATAAAATATTTCTGATCGCTTGATTCAGCGCAGATAAAAAGTCGTTCACTCAGAGTGAACCCATTTGTAGAACATGGATGTATTACCATTGCGAACGACACATTACGGCTTTTCCAAACTGTTTTCACAGGAACCTTTTAGCTCATATTCTTCAAATATGTAGATACACATTTAAATTATTAAAACACCAAATTGTTATGACAAAAAGTTATAACAATTAAAAACCGTCTTTATACATCGGAGCCTGACGTCTGTAGACGACAAATTCTGACGTATAAAGACTATCCCCGCACTGAAAGAATTAAAATATTTTTAATGGCCGTAGACCCATAACATAGGTAATCAAATGAATCAGGAAGAGCTAACTAAGACATTTATGATGATTTTAAATTGAAAAACCCCTTTAGTCTCCATGGTTTAAACAAAAATAATTCAGCGTTGTAAGGGTTAAAATACAGGGTTATGTATCAGCCACTTAAAGCTGTTTATTACAAATGTGAAAAACTGCTGATGAGTATCGCAGCACTTAAACAGTTAAATGTATTCACTTGTCGACCTGGACATTAGCTGGACTCAGCTCTTTGTTCCCTAATTTGACCTTGGCGCATCGCACTAAGTAACACAATCCTGAATATGACCTTGATAGAAAATGACCGAAGCCTCTGGCGTGAAAAGGAATAAAATATGTTCTCAAAACAATAATTTGAAGGCCATGTCTGCCGATATTTCTCATTACATTCATTCTAATGTAGTAAGTACCGAGAGTGGCAACAAATATTCCACAATTATATCGTCTGCGAGCGAAGGCAAACAGCAGTAACTGCTTACTTTCGCCATGATTAACTTAGTAAACATTGTTGGCGCACAATGCAGTGACCCCCATGCACAGCACGGTCAACGTACACAGGAGTAAGGTCCGCCGCAATGTTGAGTTAAGCATAACGACCCAGCTGCTTTAATGTAAGCTCGCTCATTCATTCATACCTTCATTTTTTCATTTATTTCTTCGTTCATTCATTCGTGCGTGCGTTCGTCTGCGCCTGTGTTCGTCTGTTTTCCATTCATTCTTTCATTCACCTGTTCTCATAATCGCTGTTTTTTGTCTGCTTAGTTGTTCATTCTTTTTTTATCATCTATTTCATTCACATATTTATTTGTTTAGTTAGTCATTTATTTATCCATGTAGTAATTAATCCATGAACACCTATGTTATTTTGCCCAGCCATGTTAAGTAATGTTTTATATGGATTGTGTTTTCAGATTGGGTATGCGAGGAGCGCACAATTGTCTCTCGCAACTCTTTAATAATGTGTGACCTGTTTAGTAGAGAATATGTTATTTATGGTTCCAAGATTCATATAGAAAGTGGTGAAATTTTACTCACTTTGGAACTGAGGGTCGCAATCGTTTCACCCTCAGTTCCAAAGTGAGTAAAATTTAACCACTTTCTATGTGACCTGTTTGTTTTTATAATATTATATGGACTGTATACAGGGTAAGACATTAACCTTTTAACCGCCGGTGCCGCATATATTCGGGTTTTTATTTTTTATTAGCACATTAAGTACCCCATTTTAAATATGGTAAAGATAAAACGTGACATCAACCAGCAAGATTTGAAAAGAGTTGACCTCTATTTTGTCAAATCTGAATAATTTTCACTCACTTGAAGTTGTGGATCGCGTCAGCGAGACACAACTTCAAGTGGGTGAAAATTCAAATTGAATAATTTGGCGGTTAAAGGGTTAATACAAGTATATATATCTGGATATTGATAATAATAATAATAATAATAATACTGTTTTCTATGGACACAGGCTGGGGACTATACCACCTAGTGTGGTGACATCGCTTGTTCGTGAGATGGAGTTTTGCATGGATCAGGAGTGGCAGAGCGAGTCGAACCCGGATAAACACACACTCAGTTATCAGCTTATTAAAGACGGCCTCAATTTCGCTTCCATGGTAATCATTTAGGCATTTTAAATTATGTCTTAAATATAACTGCATTGTTATCAGTTATAAACCTATTGTGAATAAATAGTTGTTTAGCAGCAAGAGGGGAACATAATGTGAAATAGCTTGACTGCTAATAATATCCACCTTGTATCAATATATTATTTCAATACATAAATAAGTGACGGGTATTATTTTACGCAATCCATTAAAAGAAGACTTGGCTTTTGATTTAATTTTCAATTGAATAAACATGATCAAAGGCTATTATATATTTTTAAAATCTAATACACTGTGTCTGCTATTTTCATTCCACACCCTGTGATTTAACATTCAACCATTGAAAAATGTATAACCACTCACCGGTGTCCTAGCCTCATCATTCCTACCTGATCAGGTCTACCCCCTATGACAACGAAGCTGAAAATGTACCCCAGAAACATTCTCCAGAATCCACCATATTGTACCAATTTACAGCTAAAAATAAATAATAAAAATTCCGAACCCCCCTAATCTGTCTCTCGCTTCCCTCAATGCTGAATATCAATTCAAGCATTTTTTTTGTAGGGGGTCTAATTTACTAAAAATAGGCTACCCCGGCAGTGCAAAATTCAAAATTTCCTGGGCACGGCCTACTTATTATACCCCCACATTGAGGTAGAAATATGTGGTCAATTGTATTTATTATAATGCTTGAATAAGTAACCTACATCGTCCCATTAAAATTAAAAAGTATTTCCCACCGAAATGTACTCCGCACCGTGCAAAGTACATGCCATGCTAATTGCATGTGGTAATTAAAAGGTGCTAAGTTCTACTTAACTTTCTAAAGTGGCACTAAGCACCTTTTCATTCCCATGCAACGATGTAGGTTTTCTGTTTCTCTCAGATTGGTGGTGACCACTTGTGAATCAGTGGTGCCGTCGTGACCATACTAAATTATATAGTATTGCAGCAGGTTTTTAGAACAAATCATTTAAAATTCGTGCATTTAATTTGTGACCTTGTTTCAGAAAAAAATCGAAAGCTGAAAATCCTATTTGTAAAATAAGCTAAAAATCAGTAACGTTCGCAAAAAAGGCGAATTTATTCTCCGTATATGAATATTCAATTATAATATTAAATAATAATAATTACATGTACCATCATAATATTAAATATATCATAATATTAAATATATACTGCGGATATTCTGTTAGATAACATTCAACAATATTACTAACAGTTGTTTCCAAACTTAGATGAACAAATAAATAACTTCGACGCTTGGATATCACTGACAAAATAATACGTTATTTTGTAAATCATGAATTACAATTACAACGTTACATCTTTTTTTACAGAATTCTCACCACGCCGAAGTCTTGAAGCCCATGATTCCGATTGTGAAAAAGTTGTGGGATTGCAGTGATGAAGATCTACAGGTAGATGAACCCTAACAGCGCGGGGTCCCACTTTAGACGTCAGAATATGACGTCAGATTATGCCAAAATCTGGAACCTTTTCAATGCCACTCTAAGCATTTTTCAACATCCTGTATTTGGTAATTTATTTGGTAAACGTCTAATAAAATCAATCCCCGCACTGTAAGAATGAAAATATTTATAATGGCCGTAGACCCATAAAATAAGTACTCAAATGAAAGGGAAAGGTAACTGAAACATTTATGATGATTTCAAAATGAAAAAAACCCTTTGGTCTCCGTGGTTTAGGCGGAAGTATTTCAGCACTTTAGGGATTAACATGTTGTCCTGCGTTCTTAATTGCATGTTGGCATGCTAGTTTTCAAGCAAGTTTTGAACCGAAATGCTATAGATATGCACTTTATCACTCAGTCCCAGCTTCAAATGAAAGAAAAAAAGTTACAGACAATTTAGCAGGACGTCGAACTAATGCTGGTCTAATGATGGGCCAGCGTCGCAGACAGTGGCACATCATTAGACCTCAGGATTAGGTTCGGTTTAACGTCTCGTGTCAGACAAGGGTTGATTTAGTGATACTTTAGTGATACTTTGCTAATACACGTCTTTGTGCATCCCGGAAAGACATCCCATCAATTAATTTCCGTTGCGTCCGTTACCATTATTTGATTTTACATTTTTTGTAGCACCGCCGGGCATAAATATCATGCAAAATTAGGAAATGTCAAAGATGTATCCCATGTAAGGTTTTGTATAAATATCAACAATAAACGTGAGTTAGAAACACTATGGAGTCAGTCGGACTCACACCAGCCCACTACACGCTTAATTAAAACGTTAATAACCTACACATGACCGAGACACGGCGTTGTATCAGCGTTGAATCAACGCCAATCTGATACAACGCCCGGTGGGATTACTTGAATCTCAGCAACGCCCGAGATTAAACATCGCCGCAAAGATTACGGCATACAGATTTATGTGACGGGGTTTCAATAAACTCATTGAAGTTGAGAAGAGCGTTGTGACAACATGTTATTGTGAATACGTTCCATGATTTCTGTTAAGTGGGATGTCTTTGATCGCTGGATAGAGTCGCGCGTGTGAAGTAGATGGTTGGCGCGAAGAATTCTAAGAGATTGGGCGTCTACCTATCTCCCATCCTCGGCAATATCTGGCTTCATCTCCACACAATAATAATAATTATACTGTGGGAAGAATAACGTGCGACGCCCCTATATACAGCTATAAGTCAGAAAGATTATCTACGTTTTTATCAAAGTGAAATTATTTTGTCGACTATGGATTTGTTTAGACCAGCCCATCCAAGTCTAAGGCTGACTCGATGAAGAAATTACCATTTTTTTAATAGTAGGCTAGTTAACCACAGTTTTACCCACACTGAAATTGCGTCTCGCTAATGAGACCCACAACTTCAAGTGAGTCAAAATTAAATGATGTGCACAATTTTAATCAAGGCATATATTTTGTCGACTATGGATTTGTTTAGCCCAGCCCATTCAAGTCTAAGGCTGACTCGATGAAGAAATTCGGTTTTTTTAAATAGTAGGCTAGTTAACCGTAGAAATTTGCCGACAACTACAAAAATAGCATGTGTCAAATATTGCTGATTGATGTCACATTTTATCTTTAACATGTTTAATAGGTGGTGCTCAACGTGCTAATAAAAAATGAAACCCCGAATATATGCGGCAACGGCGGTTAAAGAGTTAATGCCAAAAGCACATAAAACGCTCACTGCCTGTAATTTTAACGGTTTTTTACAACGTTTTAAAAATGATAGACGTTTTCATCTGCCAAAATCAGGAACATTTTCAATACCACTCTGAGCATTTTCAACATCCTATATTTGGTAAATTCCCACGAAAAAGATTCACTTTAATTTGTTTCATTTTATCTAATTTGATTCATTATTTGTGACAGCGAGACGCCAACCACATCATGACATCCCTTGGTAACAAAGCCTCACTACTTGAGGGCGATGATCACGAAACCTTAATACAGATGTACCTCACCGGACAACAAACAACTGTTGTGGGTAAGTAGTCCTACATGGGTGAATGGGTAAATGAATGAATAAATGAATGAATGAACGGACGAACGAACGAACGAACGAACGAACGAACGAACGAACGAACGAACGAACGAACGAACGAACGAACGAACGAACGAACGAACGAACGAACGAGTGAATGAATGAATGAATGAATGAATGAATAAATGAATGAATGAATGAACAAACGAACGAACGAACGAACGAACGACCGAACGAACGAACGAACGAACGAACGAACGAATGAATGAATGAATGAATGAATGAATGAACGAACGAACGAACGAACGAACGAACGAACGAACGAACGAACGAACGAACGAACGAACGAACGAACGAACGAACGAATGAATGAATGAATGAATGAATGAATGAATGAATGAATGAATGAATGAATGAATGAATGAATGAATGAATGAATGAATGAATGAAAGGATGACGGAATAAATGAATGAATGAATGAATGAATGAATGAATGAATGAATGAATGAATGAATGAATGAATGAATGAATGAATGAATGAATGATTTAACGACTGATTGAATGCACATACAGACTAAACTCGGCCAGGCTTAAATGTAAATACTCAACAAGCACGAGGTACTGGCCTAAGTCTGTTTTATTGTTGGGCTAGCGAAGCAGATGGTGGATCAACATGAGAACAATATCTCTACTCGCTGGGTAAGCCAAACCAACACATGGAATCGTCTGTTTACTCTGACACAGTATTGAAACAGCGCTGGGCCAATGTTCCATACTATTTTATTTATAAACCACAGCGAATGGATTCCTACATTATTGTGAGCGTTCGTGTTTTTGTGCTTTTAGGACAGTTCTCTACGATGTATCCAAGTTGTCCTGAAGTTTTTCACGCCCATCTTGATGAGATCGTGGACAGCATGCCAAGCCTACAGTCACACATGAAATCCTGTATTATCGCTCTGTTGTGGGAGATTGCCAAAATTCATCCCGAGGTAAAAATACACTATAGGCCTACTACAATACAAAGACAAAAAGCAGTAACTATTTACTTTTCAGAAGGGTCATTTGAAAGATATAGCTTTAAATACAAGACACCGAATATGTCATTCATAATTCTTTGGTTTTGCCCCATATAAATTATGACTTGTTCACCCTTTCAGTGCGGGGACCGACTTTAGACGTCAGAAGCTGATGTTTGTCTAAAGTCGATCCCCGCACTGAAAGAGTAAAACAAGTAGGCCTATACAATGGTATAGACCCATAACAGAGGTATTCAAATGAAGCGGAGAGGTATTTTGCTTGTCTTTTTTCTCATGTGTACAATTTGTTAGTATGTTTTAATTCAATCATCTAAATACTTTTTTCTAGTTTAACGACAATCTGTGTTTTGTGATTTAATTTTAGTCCGATTAAATGAAGTATAATTTTTGTGGCCTGCTCCTCAGCGACCTTATCCCGTAAATATGACGCAAGTAAAATTATTCATCGAACACCAAATTGCGGCGCTTTTTTACATTGAGCGAAAAGTTGTAACCGATATAGGTCTCCTATTAAGACAACAGGGCGGGGGCCCTAGGGTAGTGGTTAGCACCGCTGCCTTTCACGCTAGAGTTCGGGGTTCGGTTCCCGGTCTCGGCGGTTTCAAAGAAACAAAAATGTTTCTTCCCCATCCACGTGTGAAAGTCAGTGTTGTGGGGAGCCTCCGTGACCGAGAGGTAGCGTGCTCGGCCTCAGACCGCCAGGGCTCGAGTTTCGAATCCTGTGTCTGGAGGACAGTGTCATCTCATTCATCTCATCATCCTCAGGAGGTTCTCCTGGCCCAGCTTAGCCTATATGTGCACAAAGGTGGCCTAAAGCCCGATTCATTTCATTTCATTAAGACAACACGCTTGTATTATCCTCAAAAATATCCCACCATCTGTGACGCCGGCCTAACACTGGTTCAATGTCTTGTGTTTGCTGGGATTGGCTGTTTTATTTTTAGTTCTACACAAGTTGTGTTGGTTCTACAGTAGGCTACGTACGTGCATGAGGGTCTTTTCTTTAGTCTATCCTTATTATTTTTAGGACATGTATACAGTTTTACCATTATTACATGTTGCCTGACTTATATTTTCTTACAATTCTTCCAGGTTTTGACGACAAATGCCATACAGGTTATCATTGACGCCTTGGGAGATCCCACTACCAGGTTACTTGGTCTGACAATATTAATATCATTAGTTGATAAGCGCAGTGATGACGTGGCACGGCATGAGGACGTCATTATCAAAGCTATCACCGCGGACGATATGGCCGCCACACAGGGGTGTGTTATCATAGGGAAGATGTCACATCTCAGCGAGGTGAGGAAACATCCCAGTAAACACAAAACATTTGTACAATGTTGGACCAACGTCGAATACGTTGGGCCGACGTTGTACAGATGTTATACAAATGGTTTGTGTTTGCTGGGATATCATTCCCACTGAATTGACGTTTATTCAATGTCGCAAAAGGTAGTGTCCCGGTTGGTCACAATTTTCTGATTTATATGTTAGAAAAATAAAGTGTGAGTTGTGTATAGGAAACCATAGCTAAATACGTAATATTTTTTTTTGGTTCATTTTGAATTATTTTCAATGATCAAATATAATAAAGCCATGGAGTTTTCTTTTACAAAATATAGTAAGTTTTGTGTTTATCAAAATGATTGTTTTGATGATTTTGAAAGTTGATTTTCGGCAGACTTTTCTGGATGAGTGAAGCAGTTCAGATCTATTTTCTTTAAAATATATTATATTATTGTGCAATATGTTTTGATGGTATATATCTAGGCGACATAATGAGTGTTAAGTTACATATTATTATTAAATAAATGCTGGTTAGATAATACTTCATCCGTCATTTGAGTCCTGCTGGTCAAATCTTACATCCGTAATTTGAGTCCTCCTAATCTAATCTTACATCCGTCATTTGAGTCTTTCTGGTCAAAACCTACATCCGTAATTTAAGTCCTGCTAGTCAAATCTTACATCCGTCATTTGAGTCCTCCCAGTCAAATCTTACATCCGTCATTTGAGTCCTCCTAGTCAAATCTTACATCCGTCATTCGAGTCCTCTCAGTCAAATCTTGCATCCGTTATTTGAATGTTTCTGGTCAAATCTTACATCCGTCATTTGAGTCCTGCTAGACAAATATTACATCCGTCATTTGCATCCTGCTAGTTATATAAATTAATTTATTCATCCGCCATTTGAGTCCTCCTAGTCACATCTTACGTCCGTCATTTGAGTCCTGCTAATCAAATATTACGTCCGTCATTTGAACCCTGCTAGTCAAATCTTATGTCCGTCATTTGAACCCTGCTAGTCAATCTCGTGTCCGTCATTTGAACCATGTTAGTCAAATCTTATGTCCGTCATTTGAGTCCTGCTAGTCAAATCTCATACATGTCTGTCATTTGAACCCTGCTATAGTCAAATCTTATGTCCGTCATTTGAACCCTGCTAGTCAAATCTTATACATGTCTGTCATTTGAACCCTGCTAGTCAATCTCGTGTCCGTCATTTGAACCATGCTAGTCAAATCTTATGTCCGTCATTTGAGTCCTGCTAGTCAAATCTCATACATGTCTGTCATTTGAACCCTGCTATAGTCAAATCTTATGTCCGTCATTTGTGTCCTGCTAGTCAAATCTCATACATGTCTGTCATTTGAACCCTGCTATAGTCAAATCTTATGTCCGTCATTTGAACCCTGCTAGTCAATCTCGTGTCCGTCATTTGAACCATGTTAGTCAAATCTTATGTCCGTCATTTGAGTCCTGCTAGTCAAATCTCATACATGTCTGTCATTTGAACCCTGCTCTAGTCAAATCTTATGTCCGTCATTTGAGTCCTGCTAGTCAAATCTTATACATGTCTGTCATTTGAACCCTGCTATAGTCAAATCTTATGTCCGTCATTTGAGTCCTGCTAGTCAAATCTTATACATGTCTGTCATTTGAACCCTGCTATAGTCAAATCTTATGTCCGTCATTTGAGTCCTGCTAGTCAAATCTTATACATGTCTGTCATTTGAACCCTGCTATAGTCAAATCTTATGTCCGTCATTTGAGTCCTGCTAGTCAAATCTCATACATGTCTGTCATTTGAACCCTGCTATAGTCAAATCTTATGTCCGTCATTTGAGTCCTGCTAGTCAAATCTTATACATGTCTGTCATTTGAACCCTGCTATAGTCAAATCTTATGTCCGTCATTTGAGTCCTGCTAGTCAAATCTTATACATGTCTGTCATTTGAACCCTGCTATAGTCAAATCTTATGTCCGTCATTTGAGTCCTGCTAGTCAAATCTCATACATGTCTGTCATTTGAACCCTGCTATAGTCAAATCCTCTGTCCGTCATTTGAACCCTGCTAGTCAAATCTATTTACGTCTTGGATATTAGTGTTATCATTTGATTAGTTTAAATGTTACAGTGTGCTGTTTTATGTCCAGTACCGGTACCAATAGACTGCTTGCACGAGTTTTCGCAGTGAACAATTGTCTGATTAAAACAGTTCCGAGTTGCTCACTGTGTGGCGTGTTGTCATTGATAAGTGTGTAACAGTTGTCTGATTAAAACAGTTCAGCGTTGCTCACCGTGTGGCGTGTTGTTATTGAAAAAGGTGTATATTGCAAGCATATATTGATTGATAATACTATTAACAGATTAAGGGTTTGGTCGGGAAATGTGTCAATTCCTACGACTTTTATCTCCACTAGCTCCACCTCGCGATTAAATCTGGTTTCAATTACCCCATTTTCATCTATACACAATTACTCCATTTTCATCCATACACTATAAGATAATATATATATATAATCGTAATATTTACAGGAGCACGCTAGGCGATACATGAAGGTTATCATGGACAGAGTGTACACTATCAACACACAGTTTCAAGGATCTATTCTGGCCTCAACTCGTGTGATAGGACAAAACTACTTGGATGTGTTGGCTGAGCGGAAAGATGAAATTGTTAAACTTCGCGAGAAGTCCGGTTTGGGAGATATTTGTCAGGGATTACTGGACATGATAGAGGGACGGAGGTAAGAACGGATGATACAGTGCAGCAGCAATCCCAGCAAACACAAAACATTTAGTATAACCAGAAATGCATAATGTATTATGTGGGCCTATTATGGATTTCTGGTATAACATTTGTACAAATGTTATACAAATATTTTGTGTTTGTTGGGATGCTTTGGGTCAGCACCCCAGCAAACACAAACATTAGTATAACCATAAATGCATAATGTATTATGCATTTCTGGTATAACATTTGTACAACGTCGGCCCAACGTCTTCGACGTTGGTCCAACATTGTACAAATGTTATACAAATGTTTTGTGTTTGTTGGGATGCTTTGGATCAGCACCCCAGCAAACACAAACATTAGTATTACCAGAAATGCTTAATGTATTATGCATTTCTGGTATAACATTTGTACAACGTTGTACAAATGTTATACAAATGTTTTGTGTTTGTTGGAATGCTTTGGGTCAGCAATGCCAGTAATGCCCTACTACAGAATACTGTAAGGGCCTATATCGTAGGCTAGCAGTCAAAGTGCAGTATGTGTTACTCGTCTGATTGACATATCGCCTATAGGGCAGGATAATGTATTATGTCACGTGTTATAATAATGCAAATCATCCAATACATTTATATCTGCGTATTTTTCTTAAGAAGTAGCTCTATAGATGTAGGCTACAACATGTGGTAGACATGTCACTATTGGATGTTCACAAAATTGATCATGTCATCTGAATTGTTTATTTTTTTTGCGCAATACTAAAATGCATGATATTTCTAAAATAGTTAAACGATGAGAAATGCAACATATTGTCAACCATCCTGTGTGAGTCATATTAACCCTTATCCTGCTGATCACGACAACTTCAAGTGGTTGAAAATTTAAATTAATAAATTTTGCAGGATGAGAGTTAGCCTAAATGTTGGTGTGGTTTATATAAAATTATTTTATTGGTTGCTAGTAGTCCTCTATCGTCTACCAATGGCGCATCCAGGGAGGGGGCCACCTTAGGCCCACTCAAAGCCATATGCAATTATTTTGGTGGGGAATTCCCGCTGACCCCCGTTTCGCGCCCCCCCCCCCCCGCGAGTACCTGCTCCGGATCTGCTACTTGACAATTAATATTTCAGTTTGGCGACTGTGACAAATGAGATAGCTGATCAGCGTGAAGAACTGGATCATCTGGATCAGCGGGTGGCTGGTACTGAGGAAAATGTGGATAACCTGGGTCAAGTGGTGGAGAACCAGGGTGAGCAGCTTGGCCAGGTGACAGAGGATGTGGACCAACAGCACGCACGTGTGGACGACCTGAAACAGGCTGCGGAACAGACGGCAGAGAGGGTACAGGAACTGGAACACAGGGTGAACAGATTACGCTATTAGTAGTTTCCAACGCTTAATTTCATCCAGCTGGGGGCTTAATGGAATTTTACTCGACGTACTAGCGTGGCTAAGCCCACACCCAGCAAACAAAAAACATTTGTATAAATGTTATAGGCCTACAAATGTTTTGTGTTTATTGGATACTCACTACATTGACATTATAATATTTACACTTGAATTAGCGTTTGAAAAAATAATGTTAATTGCATAGGCATAGACCTACCTATAATCAAGCAAAGCAGCATTTATAGATTACAATTTATTTCCCGCATTAAAACCCGTGGGCCTAATACATCACCCAACATATATTGTATTACTTATTTATATATATTTATGTATTATTTATTTCATGCATTAAAACCCGTTGGCCTATTACTTCATCAAACATACATGTATATTGTTTCACCTTTAAAATTATCTCGTGATCTGCAGCCCATAAAGTTAAAAAAATGATATTATATTTTCTAATGCCGCGCTTGTCTTCGCCAACAGACATTGAGCCACGCCCCTGAATGGTCTCACGATGTCTGCAAGCTGCTGAACCCGAAAACAGATCAGGACTGGCGGTTACTGTCTGGTCGCCTGGGATACAGCAATGACGACATCCGTAACTGGGCAACGCAGGTATAACATAGGGTGACCAAGCATATATATATGGGAACCCTGAAATGCATTTTGTCAATTTTTGATAAATTAAAATGTATCTCTTGTCCTGCTGAGTAGCCTATAATAACATTATTAAGCTTCAAATTACGAATCATATTCTATAAAATATTCACGACAAAGACACCTCCCATATTGAAGCATGTCTATGATCAACTCAAGATAGGCCTACACCACAAACTTTTTTTTTTAAATAATAATTGCTTGAAATTGTATAATTTTTTGTGGGCTGGCACGACAAGGGTTAAACGATCTCGATTTAAGTGCGCTTTTTCTGGATCTAATCTTGCGAGTTGCGACAGCCAAATATTACTCTCCTTTGCAAGTAGTTCTAAATCCAAGCATAGGCTCAACCCTTCCGAGCCTGAATTTACCATTGTTATTTCCATTCACTACAAGCCGAGAATTGCTGTCGCAATTCTCGTGAATGAAGATGATTTGAAGTGAGGGGCAAATGAAAAAAAGATATCGTTGGTATTAAAACAGTTCCTTGAAAACAGTTCCATCTAAAATCATCTGTTTTTAGGAAATTGAGGTCATTTTTCAGAGATGCAAAATGATGCTTTGATGCATCGTCACGATGTTTTAATCGTGGAACCAAACTAGCCCTACGTTTTCAACCAATTTTTCAACAAACTTTCACTGCTCAGTGCTGAACAAACGATTGTTTTTCCCAGGCAGACCCGTGCATGAGTATGTTGGACGAGTGGTTCGCCAGTCAGAAGACTCGGGAAGCGACTCACGCCGTGCTCACCAACCTGCAGGAGATGAACAGAGACGACGCCGCCACCATTGTCAAAGAGGCACTCAAAGCAGTCGGTAGGCACGCTCTGTCTGTGTTTCACTCGCATAAGTTATACTGTCTTAGCCTATACATAGTGTTTTATTCGCATTAGTAGGCCTAATTCAGTAAACACAAAACATTTTTATAACATTTGTACAATGTTGGACCAACCTCGAAGACGTTGGGCCGACATTGTAAAAATGCTATACAAATGTTTTGTGTTTGCTGGGAATACTTATGCCTATTAAATGGCTCAGGTGTTGTAAGACGAAACGAGTTTTGAAGACAATGCCGAGACCATTCAATACAGTATTAGCAGTTTGGACGGCCGAGCTGGTCCGTTAATTCTGAAAGAGTAATCACGGTCCAGTTAACGGACCCCAAGACTCAACGTTTCAATGCTCAAAAAAATTACAATAAAACATGGAACAAATACAGTACTTAACATTACCTAATGGGAAGTCATACGCCGGGAGACTCGCGTTAAGATTAGAAGTTGCTGACACGAGAGCGAAATAATAAGAAATAAACCATCTTTCTAGATTTTTATACTTTAAATCACGCCATTTTGTTAGCTAAACTGATCTGCTGTGGATTTATTTAAACATATAACAATGTGTGTGGATATACCATTTTTGATTCATTTGAATACAGAGACCTAAATGGATTCCGCCAGGGTCAATACTTGAGCCTTTTTATTTATAATTTACATGAATGATAATTCAAAAAGCGCGCCAGTCGCTTACTCGAATGTATTTCCATCAAACACAGTAGGCCCATGTTAATCCAATGTTGGTTTTATGTTGGACCACCGTCCACGACGCTGGCCCAACATCAAACCAACATTGGATTAACAGCCGCTGTATGCTGGGATTAGGACGTCGCGCTGTGATTGTTGACAGATGACGTGATTGCGGACGCCCCCGAGGACTACGCTCACCCTCCTCCAGTGTTCATCAGTTACCAGTGGGGCGTGCAGCAGGAGGTCAGGCTGCTGAAGAAGCACCTGGGCATGGCCGGCTATCAGGCCTGGATGGACATCGGTCAGATGGGGGGCGGGGACAAGCTCTACGAGAAGATCGATACGGGGATCAGGGCGGCCCAGGTGGTCATCTGCTGTGTCACTGATAAATACGCTCTGTCACCCAACTGTAATAGAGAGGTGAGTGCAGGGGGACTGAAGTAGTTCATTGTTTGATTCTTTGAATTGTTCATTATTTACGATGAATAGCTTTCTTCATTACGACTGGGGCGTATGTTCCAGTTTTAGTACTACATTGTACACAATTTCAGACCAGAAAACACGACTAATTGATATCGCAACATAATTCTGGTTTGAAATGAATGAAAAATAACCATACTTTTTAGAGTTGTTATAATTTGCCTTTTGTGTCTTTTTGTGATCTGCACAAACATGATGTCAGTCAATATGCTTGTTAAAACAACAGTTTGGAAATGCTTGAAATCGTCGTCCTTAGACTTACTTAAATAGCTAATCATGTTACTCAGCCTAACAACTATACCTGGGTGATACGAAGTGGTTTATATATCCTTATTCTGTATGAATTATTCAAATTTTTGAAGTTATTTAATTGGAATTTTCGCTGATTCACAAGTTCAAGTGAGTGAAAATAATTCAGATTTGACAAAATAATAAAAAAACAGATACAAATTTAGCGGGACCGGCGGTTGAAGGGTTAGATATTTTTATTGATTTAGGCCTAATTCATGTTGACATCTGCGCATAAACGACCAGCAATGCAGAAAGGCACATCCATGCGGTTCGTTATATCTATTCATAAAATCATATAGGCCTAATTTTTAACTTGGTTTAAATTTAAAAATAGTTTAATTTTTTTATAAAATTAGGTTAGAAGGATTTTTCAAAACATTATTTCACTTGATGAAACATAAAACTATTAGTGGCATGATAATTGACTATTATTTTAGTTTAATTTCCATCTCTCGTACATAGGTGGCACTGTGTGTGAATCTGGGGAAGCCCATCATACCTTTACTGATGGAGTCCATGTCATGGCCCCCGGCAGGGGCGATGGGACCTATTTTTGGAGAATACATATACATTAGGTGCTTTCAGGTGCGAGCCATAACATCCCAGCAAACGACGTTGTACCAACGATGGTTCCATGTTGGCCCATCGTCTACGACAACAACATTAAGCCATCGTTGGTTCAACGTCTTGTGTTTGCTGGGATATTTAATAACTAGTATCAAGCTAAAAAAAACATTTCTTTTTTTTCAATAATAATGGTAATATTATATTGAGATACTAAATACTTTCTAATTAAACGTATAAGGCCTACAATGTAGGTTACGTATATAACTACCTCGATTTTGGTGGCTTATTTATAAAGCACATGATTAGAGCTCCCTATAGCACCAACAGTGTGTGTGTTTATGCAGGATAACAAAGCAGACGATGGTGATCCACGTTTTTGGAAAGAAGCTAAATTTCAAGAGCTACTAATGCAACTGCGGTACAGCATACCTCCAGATCAGTCGGTTGTGGTGGATCGTAAGTCATTGATTTGTCTGGGCCTTTTGTATGCAGATTATTTGCATTTTCAAACACTGCTATAAAAAATATTTTTGGGTAAATGTGCGGAAATGAACTCCAGTTCCAACCATTTAGTCCCAGGATGACCAACGAATTCACAAAGATACTAACATGATATTAAAATTATTATCTCTTCACATGATATTAACATTATTAGCTCAGAATAATTGTGGTTAAAATATTTCCTACAGTGGAACAAAAAAAATTAAAAAACAATTGTTGGCGTGTTATTTAACAGCATATCTAGGCTGGTGGGACCCTCCTGAAGAGGAAATTATAATAAAACCCAGAAAGAGAGGTGGTGAAGAAGCCGAGAAAACAACACCACAGAAGGTATCTATATATTCAATTATACGTGGTATAAAACTGAAAATTGCATTTAAATAATAATGAAGTAACGTAACAGTAACCGATCGGTGATGGATATGAATATCTATTTCAATTCGCAATTGATTAACTAAACCTCTTTACTCAAAATTAAATTTCGGATGAAAACGACATCACAGAAAATATTTTTCTGCAATTAAATCTAGAAATTGTTTGTTTTACACGAATGAAGTCTAACCGATTGGTGACACCTATGAATTTAAATTGAAAATTTGTGCAATTGTGCATAGAAATCCAGCAAACACGAGATACTGATCCAATGTTGGTTCACCGTTGGGCCAGCGTCTTCGACGCCAGCCCAACGGCGAACCAACATTGATTCAACATCTCGATCTTGTTGGGAGGTTATTTATATTTTTGTTTAATCAGGTTGATGACGAGCAGACACCGGAGGTTTTCATATCCTACCAATGGGACAAGCAGCCTCAGATTAAGGCTCTGTACAGGCGTCTCTCTGGTGTGGGCTATCACTGCTGGCTGGACATTATGCAGATGGGGGGAGGAGACTCCCTGTATGACAAGATAGACCGCGGTATACGTGGGTGCCGCGTGGTGGTCAGCTGTGTCACCAGTAAGTACGCTAAATCTGCCAACTGTCGACGCGAGGTGAGCCTAGCAGACGCCACCAGGAAACCCATCATTCCTCTGCTCCTGGAGGACATCACCTGGCCACCAGAGGGACCCATGGGCATGGTGTTCACCCAGATGCTCTACGTCAGCTTCTGTCACCCGGGAACAGAAGTGCAAAATCACTGGGAGTGTCCGGCGTTTGATCAGCTCTTGGGTAAGATCGGAGAACACGCTCCTAAAACGCTGTGTGATGACCAGAATGTTCAAGAGAATGAGAAGAAAGATAATGAAGACAAGAAGGTGGTACAAAGTAAACCACCGGGTAGTGCAGGCCAGAGAAGTAAATCAGCAGCGAGTCCGAGGAGTGGAGGAAAAAGCAGCAAGTCATCAGCCTGCAGTATTGTGTAGGCCTAGATATTGGGCACATACTCTACAAACACGAAACGGTTATTTAATGTTGTTTTAATGTTGGGCCGCCGTCGCAGACGGTGGGCCAGCATTTAAACAACATTGAATGTACATCTCGTACTTGCTTGGCTGTTTAAGTTATATATATTTTAAAAAATAATATTTCTATATCGTTACGGATTTGCAAAGTACTTGTGATTCATTTAACTTTTCCAAAAAGTTATTGGCCATATAGGCCTACTCTTCCTCATGTGTAATTATAAAAGATGCATACCTGGTGATCTGAAGGTATTTATAAAATAGTTGTTCTCCGAATCAATGATACCTTACAATATTATCCACGTAAAATAGAAGAGGATTGCAAATCGACAGCACAATTGTTTCGTTAATCAGAGGACATAATAATGTTGGCTTTCATTTTAATGGGGGGGGGGGGGGCATTTCCATACACATTTTCTGCTATAGCTGGCTGGATGAACAGTTGTAGGCCTACATGTGTGAAGTAGTAGAAATCATACATTACATTTGCGACGTATTTCCTCCCACTTAATCCACTGTATAGGCATTCAGATTATTAGCTATTATTGTGTTTAGGTTTAATTTGTTGCAATATTAAATAACAAAAGCCGTAACAGCATGCTCCACGTCTAAAACTGCAACACAAACCCAGCAAACACAAAGCATTTGTATAACGTCGGCCTAGCGTATTTGACGTTGGTCCAACCTTGTAAAAATGTTCTACAAATGTTTTGTGTTTGCTTTGGGAAGGCAGAATATCAGTTCGCCGTTGCAGGGTAGTATAACAGGCATATTGCCTCCGTCCTATAAGTAAACACTAGGGACCGTGTTCTGAGACAATCTTAACTTTAGGATGATAGTTAAAGATTTTAGTTAACCCTTTAACCGCCAAATTATTCAATCTGAATTTTCACCAACTTGAAGTTGTGTCTCGCTGACGCGATCCACAACTTCAAGTGAGTGACAATTATTCAGATTTGACAAAATGGAGGTCAACTATTTTCAAATATTGCTGATTGATGTCACATTTTATCTTTAACATGTTTAAAAGGTGGTACTTAATGTGCTAATAAAAAAATGAAAACCCGAATATATGCGGCACCGGCGGTTAAAGGGTTAAGTCCATCTTAACCAGTACATTCGTATAGGCTTAACTAAATAGCCGCTTAGATCATAACTTCATAACTCATGGCCTCGGAACACGACAGCATCAAGGTCTTGAACAATGGACTGCGCGTATAATTATTATCTATGCCAACCAAGATAAGTCTTTTCTCAGTCTGTGATATTTCATAGATGTCTAGCTGCCTTTTTGTAAGGAAATAAAACGTATGTTTAATCTTGAATTCAGTTTGTCGTTCGTGAATACACCACCACTAACTATGCATACATGTTTAAAGGGTATACATTAACGATTTGTGTTGAAAAGTGGTTGTGCTTATTTTTCGTTTACATTACAATGATATTATAATGGTTTTAATGATATTACAATGGAACGTGGAAAAGACGACGGACGGATGGTATGGACATACATCATGAGGAGGACAAAAGCCTTCAGCCAAATAAGCTCACGATTAACAACTTGTCAAGAAATTATTGTCAAGAAATTATTAACCCTGACGAAGCCGAATTTCAATTGCAATAGCATACCGTTGAAAAAATTAAAAGGCGGGCTAATATACTGTACTTTTTGACGTAATATGGTAACATTGGTAATAGGTTATTATTTTTGTTACAACACGCACTTACTCTCAATAACATAAAAATAATAACGGATAATAAAAAGCTGGAAGCTAAATCCAAATAAAAGTTGAAAGAGAAAAACAAAGGTGAGAGAAAGACAGTTTATTCATCTTTATAATACAGCAATGTGGAAGACTATTCCAGTATCACATCAGTCAAAACTTAAACATAAGTCACAGAACGGCAGAGGAAACTTGAAATTAACGGCCTGTAATTTGTATCGTCTTCAACATGCTTTTTCACAAGAACAATTTTTTTGACAATATACAAGTGAAACGGTCAAATTGCGACAGCAATGCCAATTATTTTAAATGAGCGAAAAATGTAAAGAAATCGTGAAGCCCTAATAAATAAAGTCAAAATTCAACTCAGTTCTGGGCAGGGAAGACTTGAATGATCAGCACACTATCACCACATACAGTATCCAATGGCAGGCACATGGAAACACATCATGACGTCAAAACATAAAAGAATCATCCAAACTGCATAGTGCATAAATATGATAAGCAAATGTATGGTCAATAACCATTTCAAATCAACAAAGGTTCATTTATCAGAGATGATTTGTACTATATGTTCTGTGGTAATAACGCAGGAAAAAAAGATGAATTCCCATGTTGTGTGTTACAATCTTTACATGAGAGATTCTTCCTTTACGTTTTACATCGTTCTTTGTGTGTAAAGTAATAGTTGAGTATTTAACATATCCACATTATCATATTCATCATATTATAACACTAGGGACGCTTTCTTAACCCCTAGAGCTCTGAGATCACAAATTAATTTTTTTAGTCACTTGAGTTGTGTCTCGCTACCGCGATCCACAACTTCAAGTGACTAAAACATTGTTGAATTTGCTAAATTTAACTCGAAATAATTATCGCAGATTTGAGACATTTAAGTTTTAGAAGCTGATTATATAAGGCCATTAACACTATAGTTTCCGAAATGCTGAGGACTATTTTTCATTCATTTGAAGCTGGAATTGCTAACGCAATTTCCAGCTCCAAATGATGAAAAATAATTATTTTTATGCAAAAATATACGTCTTCAAAATGTAATTATTAGATTAAATAAGCATCTACTGCAAAACATTTTAGCAATTAGAGTTGAATTTATTTGGTCTGAAATTTGCTTGAAAACGCATATATATACGGTTCCGGCAACATAAGGGTTAAAACAATTGAAAGTCTATATATCAAGGGTTGACCCTGTCCAAGTACATGTATGCTGCATAGAATATAGGAATGGGTCTACATGTTTGTCCATGAAGGCAAGTAAAATGTTTGAATTGCGATCGCTCAGAACTACGTCTGATTCGAAAAAGAAGATCTAATATTAAGAATAACCTAAATCAACGGTGAAACACCCCATATTCTCGTACAAGTTACGATATATCGTAGGCTTTGGATCGGTCGAGATGGCCATCTCGACCAATTCGAAGCCTACGATATATCGCAACTTGTACGAGAATACGGGCCCTGCGGTACGATAAATAAGATGTTCCCCTACTTAAACGTGTGCCTACCTGCCGCGAACCCCAACTTCAAGTGATCAAAAAATACTTATAATTGAGAAAACATTTTGTTCCAATTTTGGTGCGTAATTTGTAAGCGTAATTTGTAGTCCTTTAAAATGTTATATAAAGTGTAAATAGAAATGTTTAATTCTCAGCTAGTTTATACTCATTTTTTCATCACCTTCAGCTGGGAATAGCTCACGCAGCTTAAGAATCCGCAACTCAATGTGAATGAAAGTGCATTTTATAAACTACTCCAATATATCAAATTGTGATGCATTACACCATCTTTTCAAATAATCTCCTGCAAATAATCTGCATGTTCCGCACTATGTTTGTTCTTCCTATTGTGGAACCGGATCTACCTGACAAAAAATACACTAACAAGGCATTATGTTATACATGTAGCGTTATTAAGCTGAATTGTTTTCTGCTGTTTTTCCTCATTTAACCCTTACAGCGCGGGGATCGACTTTAGTCGTCATAATCTGCCGTCTACTCAAGTCGATCCCTGCACTGTAAAAGTAAAACTATTTCTAATGGTCGTAGACCCATATGAAGAGCCGACTAAAACATGATATCAAATTGAACAAACCCTTTGGTTTCCATGGCTTATACGAAAGTATTTCATCGCTTTAAGGGTTCAAGATGGAATTGCTAACGCAGTATTCCCCTTCAAATGACGAAAAACCTTTCTTTCTTTTTTGAAAACATTCATCTTCTAAATTGAGTTATTTGACTAACTAATCATCTCCCACAAGTTCTATTATCCATTTCGGTGACATGTTATTTTGTTTAAAACCGTATGTGATATACGGGCCTAGCAGGACAACGGTTGATATAGGCTTATACTATGGGAATTTTGAATTGACATAACACCAGGAGTTTCCAGACCAATATCTAGATGTCGACAAATGAAACACACGCGAAGCTAAGACCAAACAAGCTGTGGTAAAAAAACTATATCAGAATCTCTTATACTAGTAAAAAGTAGGTCTACGCCTCGCATACATACATTGACCCAATGTTGGTTTGATGCTGGGCCAGCGTCGTAGACCATGGCCCATCATCAAACCAGCATTGGGTCAAAGGTCTGGGCATTAGCAAAATAATATCAAAATGCATGTACGATATATGACCAAACTAAGCGTTACGTCATGGAGAAAGAGCGAAACGATAGATCCGAATGTACTAGTTAAGTCGCGCAGCGTCGAGTATATTCGCATCAACGAATCTATCGTAATTGAGTTCTTTCTTCGACTTATAATACAAATAGGTAGGGCCACATGTGTTCCAAGATTTGATTAGAAAATCCTGATTTCATTGTCATCATGGTTAAGCTATGGAACAGCAGTCATGCAGAGTCATGGTTAAACCTGTTTATTGTGCCCGACCTGGCTAGTATTAAAAGCTATTAAAGTGTCATTTCTGCCGCCCACTGGTTTTAAAGGGAAGTAAATACCCTGTTAATGTCTACCCTGCTGCTCAGATTGCATAAAATAATTTTCACCAAGGAATATGTTCATTAAAATTAAATTCTAAATATTAGGTACTGCAGATGTGGGTAAATATTTTTAAATCATTATTTAGACTGTTTTTAAACATGCGTGATTTTCATTCATCTAACCCTTTCAGCGCAGGGATCGTCTTTAGACGTCAGATTCTGACGTCTTAAAGACGATCCCCGCACTAAAAGAATTACAACCATATATAATGGCCGTAGACCCATAGGCCTAACCTGATAACACAGGTATTCAAATGAAGCGGGAAAAGACAACTAAGACACTTTGGTCTCCATGTTTTATACAAAAAATATTTCAACGCTGTAAGGGCTAAAGCTGGAAATTGCGTTAGCATTTCTAGCTTCAAATGAATGAAAACGCCAATGAACGATTTTAGTAATTTGGCAACTGTAGGGTTGATATTAATAATAATAAAATTATGTCCGACAATAGCATGGTACAATTAAGGCACGTTCACAAATCACCACAGTAATGATGGGTATACATGCCAATACCTGCTAACCATGTGTGGTCCGTGAGAAATGAGAGCAGGGTATGAAAGGGTGTATCTGCCACTTCACAAAGTGGCAGATACACCCTTTCATATCGAAGGGGACGACGTATCACAGATGTATTCAGGGCACCACGTTGACTTGTCCCTGTGTGCCGCTATAGTTTTGTCATTCAAGTGCAGGTCTACTACTGTCACATGATAATGCCCAGTGGTGAAAAGCCGCTCAATCTGTACGCTCTTTCAGTAATCTGTCTTATAAACGTGTGTTTCTTCGAGTTGTCCGTAGTTTAGCCAATTAGTGACCTTGAAGCAGCTGAGTCGTCTCGATTCGCTAACCAATAATATTCACGTCTCGAAGGACCCCACTCATTGGAGCTTTGATCATGTGGGTGGGCCCACGATACCACTTCGTGTAATAACTGTGCTCAGCGAATCGAGACGACCCACCTACTTCCCAGTAAACACGAAACATTTGTACAACATTTATACAACGTCGGCACATGTGTTATGTTATACAAATGTTTTGTGTTTACTGGGTTTACTTTGAAGCTAGCAGGACATGAGTAGATCGTCTGACAGGCCGTTGTGCTCGGCTATGTGATCCAGGGCCTTCCTGTACACGGTGAGGTCCTTCATGAATCCCGGTATCCGTGTGTCCTCCGTCTCCACCATGTCCTGTATACGATCCAGATCGCGGAAGCAGACTTTACCGGCGCGGACCAGCATGTGGAAGTCCAGGTGGGATCTACGCTTCAGGATCGACAGCCCGCCGGTCAGGTAGACTTGATCTTTACAAAACGCTCCTGTTAACCACACAACATAAGCAGAGTATAATATCAGATTGGATTAACCCTCTTAACTCTTTCAGCTCGGGGATCGTCTTTATGCGTCAGAATCTGACGTCTGTAGACGCCTGCAGTATTGTGTAGGCCTAGATATCGTACCATGCAAACACGAAACGATGATTCAATGCTGCTTAAGTTATAAATATTTAAAAAATAATATTTCTATATCGTTACGGATTTTCAAAGTACTTGTGATTCATTTAACTTTTCAAAAAAGTTCTTAGCCATATAGGCCTACTCTTCCTCAAGTGTAATTATTTATAAAAGATGCATACCTGGTGATCTTAATGTATTTATAAAATAGTTTTTCCCCGAATCAATGATACCTTACATTATTATCCACGTAAAATAAATGTGGATTGCAAATTGACAGCACAATTGTTTCGTTAATCAGAGGACATAATAATGTTGGCTTTCATTTTAATGGGGGGGGGGGGGTCATTTCCATACACATTTTCTGCTATAGCTGGCTGGATGAACAGTTGTAGGCCTACATGTGTGAAGTAGTATAATTATCATACAGTACATTTGCGACGTATTTCCTCCACGTAATCCACTGTAGGCATTCAGATTATCAGCTATTATTGTGTTTAGGTTTAATTTGTTGCAATATTAAATAACAAAAGCCGTAACAGCATGCTCCACGTCTAAAACTGCAACACAAACCCAGCAAACACAAAGCATTTGTATAACGTCGGCCTAGCGTCTTTGACGTTGGTCCAACTTTGGACAAATGTTTTGTGTTTGCTTTGGGAAGGCAGAATATCAGTTCGCCGTTGCAGGGTAGTATAACGTAGTAGTAGTAAATCTTTGCTTTACGTCACTTTTCGGCACAAAAGGTCTTTTAAGTGACATTGTAATACGATAAAAACGTTGTAGTCAATTGATGAGATGAATGATGTACAGATGATGTGAGGGTGGGGGTGATAGGGCATGGTGGGTTATTGAGAGCGTTTTCCTTCGCTCGCCCGATAAGGGGTTCTGGACATGTCTAGGGGATATACCCCCAGACATGCCCAGACGGCCGGAGACTTGAGTTTCGCTGTACAATTTAATGATGAAACTCTGTGGCATGTTGGTAGTATAACAGGCATATTGCCTCCGTCCTATAAGTAAAAACTAGGGACCGTGTTCTTAGACAATCTTAACTTTAGGATGATAGTTAAAGATTTTAGTTAACCCTTTAACCGCCAAATTATTCAATCTGAATTTTCTCCAACTTGAAGTTGTGTCCCGCTGACGCGATCCACAACTTCAAGTGAGTGAAAATTATTCAGATTTGACAAAATGGAGGTCAACTGTTTTTAAATATTGCTCATTGATGTCACATTTTATATTTACCATGTTTAAAAGGTGGTACTTAATGTGCTAATAAAAAATGAGAACCCGAATATATGCGGCACCAGCGGTTAAAGGGTTAAGTCCATCTTAACCAGTACATTCGTATAGGCCTAACTATATAGCCGCTTAGATCATAATTTCATAACTCATGGCCTCGGAACACGACAGCATCAAGGTCGTGAACAATGGTCTGCGCGTATAATTATTATCTATGCCAACCAAGATAAGTCTTTTCTCAGTCTGTGATATTTCATAGATGTCTAGCTGCCTTTTTGTAAGGAAATAAAACGTATGTTTAATCTTGAATTCAGTTTGTCGTTTGTGAATACACCACCACTAACTATGCACACATGTTTAAAGGGTATACATTAACGATTTGTGTTGAAAAGTGGTTGTGCTTATTTTTTGTTTACATTACAATGATATTATAATGGTTTTAATGCTATTACAATGGAACGTGGACAGACGACGGACGGATGGTATGGACATACATCATAGGAGGACAAAAGCCTTCAGCCAAATAAGCTCACGATTAACAACTTGTCAAGAAATTATTGTCAAGAAATTATTAACCCTGACGAAGCCGAATTCCAATTGCAATAGCATACCGTTGAAAAAATTAAAAGGCGGGCTAATATACTGTACTTTTTGACGTAATATGGTAACATTGGTAATAGGTTATTATTTTTGTTACAACACGCACTTACTATCAATAACATTAAAATAATAACGGATAATAAAAAGCTAGAAGCTAAATCCAAATAAAAGTGAAAAAAAAGGTGAGAGAAAGACAGTTTATTCATCTTTATAATACAGCAATGTGGAAGACTATTCTAGTATCACATCAGTCAAAACTTAAACATAAGTCACAGAGCGGCAGAGGAAACTTGAAATTACCGGCCCGCGATTTGTATCGTCTTCAACATGCTTTTTCACAACAACAATTTTTTTGACAATATACAAGTGAAACGGTCAAATTGCGACAGCAATGCCACTTATTTTAAATGAGCGAAAAATGTAAAGAAATCGTGAAGCTCTAATAAATAAAGTCAAAATTCAACTCAGTTCTGGGCAGGGAAGACTTGAATGATCAGCACACTATCACCACATACAGTATCCAATGTCAGGCACATGGAAACACATCATGACGTCAAAACATAAAAGAATCATCCAAACTGCATAGTGCATAAATATGATAAGCAAATGTATGGTCAATAACCATTTCAAATCAACAAAGGTTAATTTATCAGAGATGATATGTACTATATGTTCTGTGGTAATAACGCGGGAAAAAAAGATGAATTCCCATGTTATGTGTCACAATCTTTACATGAGAGATTCTTGCTTTACGTTTTACATCGTTCTTTGTGTGTAAAGTAATAGTTGAGTATTTAACATATCCACATTATCATATTCATCATATTATAACACTAGGGACGCTTTCTTAACCCCTAGAGCTATGAGATCACAAAGTAAATTTTTTAGTCACTTGAGTTGTGTCTCGCTACCGCGATCCACAACTTCAAGTGACTAAAACATTGTTGAATTTGCTAAATTTAACTCGAAATAATCATCGCAGATTTGAGACATTTAAGTTTTAGAAGCTGATTATATAAGGCCATTAACACTATAGCTTCCGAAATGCTGAGGACTATTTTTCATTCATTTGAAGCTGGAATTGCTAACGCAATTTCCAGCTCCAAATGATGAAAAATAATTATTTTTATGCAAAAATATACGTCTTCAAAATGTAATTATTAGATTAAATAAGCATCTACTGCAAAACATTTTAGCAATTTGAGTTGAATTTATTTGTTCTGAAATTTGCTTGAAAACGCATATATATACGGTTCCGGCAGCATAAGGGTTAAAACAATTAAAAGTCTATATATCAAGGGTTGACCCTGTCCAAGTACATGTATGCTGCATAGAATATAGGAATGGGTCTACATGTTTGTCCATGAAGGCAAGTAAAACGTTTGAATTGCGATCGCTCAGAACTACGTCTGATTCGAAGAAGATCTAATATTAAGAATAACCTAAATCAACGGTGAAACACCCCATATTCTCGTACAAGTTACGATATATCGTAGGCTTTGGATCGGTCGAGATGGCCATCTCGACCAATTCGAAGCCTACGATATATCGCAACTTGTACGAGAATACGGGCCCTGCGGTACAATAAATAAGATGTTCCCCTACTTAAACGTGTGCCTACCTGCCGCGAACCCCCAACAAGTGATCAAAAAATACTTATAATTGAGAAAACATTTTGTTCCAATTTTGGTGCGTAATTTGTAAGCGTAATTTGTAGTCCTTTAAAATGTTATATAAAGTGTAAATAGAAATGTTTAATTCTCAGCTAGTTTATACTCATTTTTTCATCACCTTCAGCTGGGAATAGCTCACGCAGCTTAAGAATCCGCAACTCAATGTGAATGAAAGTGCATTTTATAAACTACTCCAATATATCAAATTGTGATGCATTACACCATCTTTTCAAATAATCTCCTGCAAATAATCTGCATGTTCCGCACTATGTTTGTTCTTCCTATTGTGGAACCGGATCTACCTGACAAAAAATACACTAACAAGGCATTATGTTATACATGTAGCGTTATTAAGCTGAATTGTTTTCTGCTGTTTTTCCTCATTTAACCCTTACAGCGCGGGGATCGACTTTAGTCGTCATAATCTGCCGTCTACTCAAGTCGATCCCTGCACTGTAAAAGTAAAACTATTTCTAATGGTCGTAGACCCATATGAAGAGCCGACTAAAACATGATATCAAATTGAACAAACCCTTTGGTTTCCATGGCTTATACGAAAGTATTTCATCGCTTTAAGGGTTCAAGATGGAATTGCTAACGCAGTATTCCCCTTCAAATGACGAAAAACATTTCTTTCTTTTTTGAAAACATTCATCTTCTAAATTGAGTTATTTGACTAACTAATCATCTCCCACAAGTTCTATTATCCATTTCGGTGACATGTTATTTCGTTTAAAACCGTATGTGATATACGGGCCTAGCAGGACAACGGTTGATATAGGCTTATACTATGGGAATTTTGAATTGACATAACACCAGGAGTTTCCAGACCAATATCTAGATGTCGACAAATGAAACACACGCGAAGCTAAGACCAAACAAGCTGTGGTAAAAAAACTATATCAGAATCTCTTATACTAGTAAAAAGTAGGTCTACGCCTCGCATACATACATTGACCCAATGTTGGTTTGATGCTGGGCCAGCGTCGTAGACCATGGCCCATCATCAAACCAGCATTGGGTCAAAGGTCTGGGCATTAGCAAAATAATATCAAAATGCATGTACGATATATGACCAAACTAAGCGTTACGTCATGGAGAAAGAGCGAAACGATAGATCCGAATGTACTAGTTAAGTCGCGCAGCGTCGAGTATATTCGCATCAACGAATCTATCGTAATTGAGTTCTTTCTTCGACTTATAATACAAATAGGTAGGGCCACATGTGTTCCAAGATTTGATTAGAAAATCCTGATTTCATTGTCATCATGGTTAAGCTATGGAACAGCAGTCATGCAGAGTCATGGTTAAACCTGTTTATTGTGCCCGACCTGGCTAGTATTAAAAGCTATTAAAGTGTCATTTCTGCCGCCCACTGGTTTTAAAGGGAAGTAAATACCCTGTTAATGTCTACCCTGCTGCTCAGATTGCATAAAATAATTTTCACCAAGGAATATGTTCATTAAAATTAAATTCTAAATATTAGGTACTGCAGATGTGGGTAAATATTTTTAAATCATTATTTAGACTGTTTTTAAACATGCGTGATTTTCATTCATCTAACCCTTTCAGCGCAGGGATCGTCTTTAGACGTCAGATTCTGACGTCTTAAAGACGATCCCCGCACTAAAAGAATTACAACCATATATAATGGCCGTAGACCCATAGGCCTAACCTGATAACACAGGTATTCAAATGAAGCGGGAAAAGACAACTAAGACACTTTGGTCTCCATGTTTTATACAAAAAATATTTCAACGCTGTAAGGGCTAAAGCTGGAAATTGCGTTAGCATTTCTAGCTTCAAATGAATGAAAACGCCAATGAACGATTTTAGTAATTTGGCAACTGTAGGGTTGATATTAATAATAATAAAATTATGTCCGACAATAGCATGGTACAATTAAGGCACGTTCACAAATCACCACAGTAATGATGGGTATACATGCCAATACCTGCTAACCATGTGTGGTCCGTGAGAAATGAGAGCAGGGTATGAAAGGGTGTATCTGCCACTTCACAAAGTGGCAGATACACCCTTTCATATCCAAGGGGACGACGTATCACAGATGTATTCAGGGCACCACGTTGACTTGTCCCTGTGTGCCGCTATAGTTTTGTCATTCAAGTGCAGGTCTACTACTGTCACATGATAATGCCCAGTGGTGAAAAGCCGCTCAATCTGTACGCTCTTTCAGTAATCTGTCTTATAAACGTGTGTTTCTTCGAGTTGTCCGTAGTTTAGCCAATTAGTGACCTTGAAGCAGCTGAGTCGTCTTGATTCGCTAACCAATAATATTCACGTCTCGAAGGACCCCACTCATTGGAGCTTTGATCATGTGGGTGGGCCCACGATACCACTTCGTGTAATAACTGTGCTCAGCGAATCGAGACGACCCACCTACTTCCCAGTAAACACGAAACATTTGTACAACATTTATACAACGTCGGCACATGTGTTATGTTATACAAATGTTTTGTGTTTACTGGGTTTACTTTGAAGCTAGCAGGACATGAGTAGATCGTCTGACAGGCCGTTGTGCTCGGCTATGTGATCCAGGGCCTTCCTGTACACGGTGAGGTCCTTCATGAATCCCGGTATCCGTGTGTCCTCCGTCTCCACCATGTCCTGTATACGATCCAGATCGCGGAAGCAGACTTTACCGGCGCGGACCAGCATGTGGAAGTCCAGGTGGGATCTACGCTTCAGGATCGACAGCCCGCCGGTCAGGTAGACTTGATCTTTACAAAACGCTCCTGTTAACCACACAACATAAGCAGAGTATAATATCAGATTGGATTAACCCTCTTAACTCTTTCAGCTCGGGGATCGTCTTTATGCGTCAGAATCTGACGTCTGTAGACGTCAGATTCTGACGCATAAAGACGATCCCAGCACTGAAAGAATAAACTATTTATAAGGTCCGTAGACCCATAACATCGGTATTCAAAGGAATCAGAAAGAGCTAACTAAGATATTTATGATGATTTCAAATTGGAAAAACCCTTTGGTCTCTGTGGTCTATACAAAATATTTCGGCGTTGTGAGGGTTAAGTATCCTCCCAGAGGGGTGTATGTCTATTGAATTAGAAATGGCAAAGTCCATCACAACAAGCTTACGTTTGAGGTATCATGTTTGCGTATTTAAGAAAATCAAGTCGTTTCCATTTACCTTGAGATGGGAATAGGGCAGCCACTCACGTCCAAAGGTGAATGGAAACGGTACGAAATAACATAGCAGTTGGCTTGGAAATAAATCGGGCTTTAGGCCACCCTTGTGCACATATAGGCTAAACTGGGCCAAGAGAACCTCCTGAGGATGGTGCAGTGTGCTTGGAGGGTTAAACATATCCAATAGGAAGCGACGTTGTCGCTATTTTAAACACGTTTCATATTTGACTAGAAAAATCGCGGTTTTGATATCCATCATGGCTAACTAAAGACACGTGCGTTTTTTAATTTATCCAACGACCACGGAATAATAGATAAATACGGAATAATAAATAAATACGGAATAATAGATAAATACGTGTCCTTTGTAAAGTTATTTCTACGTTTCAAATCTACGTGAAACTCGTATCGAGTAAACGAAATATTTTATAAGTCACCAAAAACATTTGTAAAATTAATAATAGGCCTAAAATAAGACGCAAGTGAACGTGAGCACGTCTGCAAATATAATTGGAACATTGTCTCCCACGTTAATCTACACAAATGAACGTGTTGGGACGTCGTAATATATAAAACCAAACTAAAACGTCGCTCAAAATTCACAGCAAATGGACTAAAAACTTCACTGCACGTGAGTAACTGATGTACCATACACAAAAATACAGAAAACATGAAATGTTGAGTCAATGCTGGAATAAGTCTGGCCAATCGTATGCTACGCTGGCCCAACCTAAAGCCAGCATTGGGGCAACGTCACTCGTGTTTTCTGGTAAGTGAGAGATGGCTTAATATACCCAGCAAGCACGATACATTCACCCAATTGTTAGGTTCTTTAGAAAGAACCCTTGAGTACTATTACCATGCAACCCCCAGGAGAACCCTTGTAGGGCTCTCCTGGGGTTGCATGGTAATAGTAGCCCCCCCCCCCTATATTGTTCAGAGTGTATACTAGGTGTACACTCACCTGGCTGGGATGTATCGATGAGTCCACGCTTAGCGCGTACACAGTAATCCCAGCGTACATTAGGGTCGTCCACATAGAGTCCCAGGTCTTTGAAGAGTTCACAGAAGGACACCTGCGAGGCCTTCCAGATGGTGTAGTAGAGGAAGGCGGACCTCCACAGGCTGGGGTCGTCCCTGAAGATCACGCTGTGTAGACTGGCCAGTCCCTCCTCCGTGGGGTTCAAGGCTCGCATCTTCAGGTCTTTGCGGGTACGCCAGTTACACCACGGTTGATACCTGTTATTTCTGCTTCTCAGGTAGTGAGTACCTGTTATCAAACACACGGGGGGGGGGGGGGGTAATTAGAATACTAGTAGCACATATTCATGCTAAAAACGCTATATACGTGCTAATTTTTAAGGGTGGTGTCTGATCATATACCCTTGTGTTTGCTGGGTTGTTTCTCCCCTCTCAATGTGACTAGGCGATCACGATAGCGACGGCCTCGTCGAATTAAACATGGTTCCCACACTTTTTCAAATACAAAATTCAAAGACTTTTCAAGGATCTTTCAAGGACTTCTCAATATTTTTCAAGGATCTTTTTTGGGCATGTTAAAAAAGTGGTTCACGGATTACAAAAATAAGTTTAGTCTAACAGGTATGAGAAGAATACTTATTACTCTTTTTATCAAATTTCAGACTATGCATACTAGTGAAGTTACAATATTGTAGAAAATATGAAATGTACGCCTACATTGTTTATCGATATTTACCTTTTGACTTTATATTGATAAAATAGACATACTACATTTACAAACCACATCGTTATTAAAAGTGTAGCTTTTACTTTCATTTAATCACTAGCTGTCGCCGCTGCAAGTCGTTTTTCAAGATCAACAGCAAAACATCACACGTTGATCAAAATCAAGGACTTTTCTCGGTCGATTTATGTTTTTACAAAAATCAAGGACTTTTCAAGGCCTGGAATTTTTTTTCAAATTCAAGGACTTTTTCCGTTTTCAAGAACCTGTGGTAACCATGGGTAAAGGTTGAAACCAGTGTATCGACGTTAATTTCGCACAGGCCCACGAGCTGCGTGCTCCTTCACCATCACCATACTTGCCATACCCCGGTCACACTGGGTTTAATTCGTGTTCTAGATGGGTTTCCGTTAAAAAGTCTGAGTTCATGTTGAAATTTCGGTTTAGATTATTCTGCATTAGGAAGGAATCACTCCACTAACAGGTTTAACGTTAGCTTGATCAATCATTGACACCATTTTTTTTAAACCTAATATGTCCAAAACATAAAAATAAGATCTTAAAGGTGATCTATCACCCCGTATATGGTATAACTAATTTTGTGACAAATAAATCAAAGTTGCCACCAGATGGGGCATAATTGTTTCCTTATATGGGGTGATTGGCTATCATGTGACCCTCACATGGGTCACATGAACATGATATATTTATTTGTCACAAAATTATTCATACCATATACGGGGTGATAGGTCACCTTTAACAACAAAAAATAGGGACGAACTTTATATTTTGACCCCCAAACCTGTCTTAAATTAGAACGTAGGGTTACGGAAACGCATGTCCTTGATGTCTAAGTTTACCAATCTACACATGCAATATATCATATAGGTCAAAATTTAAATAAATTTCCGTTCTAATGATATGATATGGTACTGTAGTGGTTGTATCTCCACATACGCTCAAGCATGATTTTTCATTATAAAATAATCAACATGAACAACAAAACAAACGATTCAACATACCAGGTAGTGAAAAGAAACGCCTAATAAAATGAAATTATCGGACATGTCCATATATGGCCTATATTTTTTTAACCCAGATATGTGTATGCTTAAATTGTTATTTATATGTCAAATATATTTTTAATGAAAGAATATAGAAGCCTTTCATGAAAATATCTGTATTCACCATGGGCGGAATTCTGAAATAGTGGTTGATCATAACCGAACGCCAGACGTTAACCCAAGGTTATATTATTGCTGAGCCACCGTCCATGACGTCGTGCCAGCATTAATCTAACGTGGTGTGAACATAATTATGGTGTTTTCCGGCACCGATGTTGGCCCCGCGTTGTACTAGCGTACAACACCGGGCCAGCATTGTGTGGCCATTAGCCTACCTATCTCATGACGTAGCATACCGTCCACCCAGAACTCTCTGATTTCACCGCTACGCACTTGTAACGTGGATTGACCTTTGACCCGCGTCATGCACGCTCGCGGCACCATGTCATCACGTAACTAGAGGAACAAAGAATCATCATAAAAGTAGAGCCAACAATGAACTATATAATCATGTAAATATGTCTGAATATGAGCAGGCCTAGCTGTGAGGTCCGCGGTATTATCGTCTTTGATGTGTATAATAATAATATATATATACATATATATATAACAGAGTACTTCCTGACAATTTCATTACCACACCATACTACTATAGATTAACTTATACACTGTAGATCTGGTGATATTTGCGAGGTTTTAATTTGCACGAATTTCGCGAGGACAAATTCGCGAATTTAAGAATCCCACAAAAATTATAATTATAATAGCGCTACTAAAGAAAATACAAATTCGCGAATTCTAATCTTCGTGAAAAGTCCCAAAATCTGAAATTCGCGAAAATATAAGCACGCGAAAATTACCATATCTACAGTACTACCGTGCAAAACAAACAGCAATACCTGCTTACTTTCAAGTTAGGAGTTATTGATAGTTATTCTATAATATTCTGGTATTATACCAAATAACTCTTTCAGTACACTGAGAGCGTCATAATATTTCAAATGGTCGTGGACCCACGTATAACCTATAAAGCGAAATAAACTATGTATAACAATTTAAAATAAAGTATGCCTTTGTTTTTCTAGGACTACCCTTTGTCCTGCTAGGCCCGTATATATATGTTTTAAATCAATAGAACTATAACTAAATAGTTTTGGGTAGATGCTCAGCTAATCCAATAATTCAATACTGGAGGTGTCTATTTTTTTCATAAATATAACTGTTTTTCATCATTTGAAGCTGGAAATTGCGTTAGCAAATATAACTTCGAATGAATGAAAACTTGAAGCAAACAATTCAGTAGGACAAGTGTTCAGAACTGTAAATGCCGTTTAGACCTGACGCGGCAGGCGCGTCCGACGACAAAACACTTACGACATAACGCGCGGGACTGTTCAGATATGTTACGACAAACGCGGACGCTACCATAAAACATCATTTGTGACAGCTGCAACACACGTGGCTGACCACGTGCTACGTTGAAGCCTAACGTCAGACGAAATTCTAAATCCATGATGGATACAAGTATATTCGACGAGCTAGAAGAAGATCGGTTGATAATTGCTGCTATATTGCACAAGAAGAAAAAACGCCTAGAAAACAGCAAAAAAATGGGTTAATTCCGAAAAAGCTAACCTCCATTCAAATTCTCGATCCGGATTTTTCTCCACCAATGTAGGCTTATTAGATGTACACAGTAGATACAGTAGCATCTCAGGGCCCGTATTCTCGTACAAGTTACGATATATCGTAGGCTTCTGATTGGTCGAGATGGCCATCTCGACCAATCAGAAGCCTACGATATATCGTAACTTGTACGAGAATACGGGCCCAGGGTAGTAAAACTACTGAAAGGTCCATGCAATACATCCCAGTCATCTCCGTGTAAATTAGACCTGTAAATCGAGAAAGGTGGCTTTTTGGTCATATCAAGGAATCCTTGGTCATATTATACATCGCTACCACGAAAACATGTGAGCAGCCAAGTAAACAACATTATTTGGCATGTTTTGCCACGTGACGAGAAACAGTGCGTGATTAGGTGGCGAGAAAAGAGTCGTCAGCCTCCACCGCGCGTCCGCGACAAAAGTTCAAAATTGTTTAACTTTCTGTGGACGCGCCGCGAGGGGGTGGCGTCCGCGCCGCTTCCTCGTGTGAACACCCCATCATATTATAGAAGGTTCAACTTCTCCGGACGCGTCGAACCGCTAGGGAAAAGTCGTAACAGGTGTGAAGGCCCCTTTAGGGTTAATAATCCGTACAGCTTTTCCAATCCACGTGTGGTCTACATGACGTATAGTAAGGCCCTGTCACACCTTGGCGATCACCGTCAACGATCGCGTAACGCACGGAAAAATATTTAAATTATTGAAAACGCTGGCGATTGATAGACTGTCATGATCCAGAACGATTGTCCAGCGTTCATAAGCGCATGAGTAGCGCTAGAGTAAAGTGATTGACGACTGAAGAACGCACACCACATAATCCGTGATTCTAGCGCCAGCGATCACTAGCGACTACCAGCGTAGGAGTAGCACATGAGTAACGCATGCATAACGCATTCGCCGACTGCGAACGTGTGCTCGACGTTCCGCAACGCACAGTTACGATCACATGATATATTTTTAAAACCTCAACGTTTTACTGCAATATTAATTGATTTTAGTAGATATCTAGCGGCAAATTTATCTTTTTAAATATTATCAATAGGTTGATTTGTTGAATTTTCAAACTATTTTTTTTCAGACAGTTTAGCAGTGTTTTGGTATAAGTTATTTTTAATTGGACAACTCTCGTGTTAAAGGCCTATAGATGCATAGATGTAAATTTTAAACATGTCATATTATTATTGATCAGCTGATCACAAACTTTTATAAATGCTCTGAACTTTCATAAAGATTGATACATTTGAAGATATGTTGTCTATCATTTCAATAATTTATTACTTTAAGTGCTTCACCAGGAAGTGTTATTCATATATATATTAAAATGTATATGCGACTGAGTAACTTTCCCCTAGCGTGTACAGCGACTGAGTAACGCTCCCCTAGCGTGTACAGCGACTGAGTAACGCTCCCCTAACGTTTAGAACGATCGAGTAGCGACCACCCAACGCACTTCTAGAGTATCCTCTTACACGCTGGTGTGCGTTGAAACTCTCAGCGTTCATCAGGGTTCATGTGCGATCAGCAACGATCGCTAAACGCACACGGCGATAGCATAACGATGGTCCAGCGATGGTCAGCGTTCGCCAGCGTTCGGCTGATTTTTTTGTGCGTTACGCGATCGTTAACGCTAATCGCCAAGGTGTGACAGGCCCTGTACATAAAATAAGATGTCTGGTCGTCTGACGTGGTACATCAGATAAGAGGTCTGATCGGCTTTGATCCAACTCACCTGGACTAAAATCTCATTGTCCAAGTTTTCCAGGCGGAGAAACTTTTTGGTTATGTTGAGGATCTCGACACGGCTGAGTTTGCGCCCGCCAGTCCTGTGTGCGTACTGCTCGAACGATCCGTGTCGTTTCAAAGCCGTCGATAATATTTGTAATGCCTGCAAATGATACAGATATTATCACATATCTATCAATGACAATACAATGTTGGTGCATTGTTTAGAAGCGGACTCAAAGTGAAAACAGCATTGGTTTCAGCATCCAGGACGATAATCTACAAGAGAACAACATATTACTTTTGACATATTATGAGATTTTGTGTGCATCCATTTACTTAGTTGAGTTCAACCCTTTCAGTGCGGGGACCGACTTTAGACGTCAGAATTTGACATCAATAGACGTCAGATTCTGACGTCTAAAGTCGATCCTTGCACTAAAAGACATTTATAATGGCCGTGGACCCAGGTATTACATGTATATTGAAACGGAAAGCTAACTAAGCCATTTATTATACACGTAATTGAAATTCAAAAAAAAAACTTTGGTCTCTTGGTTTATATAACAATATTTCAGAGCTATAAGTGTTAACATCTACCAAATCACAAGGATTACAATTCTACGATACAAAATGACACCTATAACCCTTTGACTTTTTGAGCACCAACTTAAATAATTCAAACTATTACCCACTTTACAGTGAGCTTCAAGTCGATTAAATATTTGTTGAATTTGAGACCTAAACTGGATGATCAAAAACGATTATTATCGTAATTGACGCCATGCCTTTCTGGCTTTGAACAGCAGAATTGTGATGGTATTTGTATTAAACATATTTGAACTCCAGTAACTGTGCTCATCATTTTGCAAGACCTCCCCAGCCACAACACACATTCCGTCCATAGCGTTTTCTTTTCAAACTATCTGACGACCATTAACCCTTTCAGTGCGGGGATCGACATTAGACGTCAGAATCTGACGTCTAATGTTGATCCCGCACTGAAAGAGTAAGCTATTTAAAAAGGCAGTATAGACCCATAACATAGGTATTCAAATAAAGTAAAATATGTCAGCACTCATATACCTGTGGTAAGAGATGTTCCGTGGCGGTACCATGTCGCTCCATTGTTGCTTCACTGGGTGGGTTTCTATAAGAAAACATGACTTATTTTAATGGCAGCATGATTTATTATACATTGTACGTCACGGACAGCAAGCCTGGATGAATGCTTTGCCCCAGACGGTACAAGGAGAATATAAGATTAGCATTTTACGTTATTTTCTAAAAAAAAAACATGTATAAAAATACCCTCGTATAATATCTTACACATATAATTATAAACGCATATAACAGTACCAAGGCCAAGGCCAAGGCAAACAGATAGCTGTTTACTTTGCTGTTAGACTTTGCATAGCAATAGTAATATAACATGATGTCCAATAGAGATTACTATAGGTTAATCGTTAAACCGCCTAATTAAATAATTTTAATTGTCGCCCACTTGAAGCTGTATCTCCCTACCCACAACTTCAAGCGGGTGACAATTCCTTATATGAGTTTAATTTGAGACCAAACATTTGCAAAGCTTTATGTTTTAACACACAATACCACTGATTTAATCGGCTGATAGAACGGATTAGACGCGACTATATGGTCGTGATCAACAGGATAAGGGTTAACCCTTTCAAGCCTGAATTTATCATTGTCATCTTCATCCACTACAAGCCGCGAATTGCTGGCGCAATTCTCGACTTGTAGTGGGTGGCAAAAGAAAAAAAAGTTATTATTATTATTATAAAAACAGTTCCATAAAAAATGTCACTCTAAACCCCCCGGGTGTAGGAAATTAAGTCATTCTTCACAGATGCAAAATGAAGCTTTGATGCATTGTGAGTGATTATTTTTATTCTTACAGTGCGGGGATCGACTTTAGACGTCAGAATCTAACGTCTAAAGACGTCAGATTATGACGTATAAAGTCGATCCCCGCACTGTAAGAATAAAAATATGTATACTGCGCGTAGACCCACAACATAAGTAATCAAATGAAGCGGGAAGAGCTAACTGAGACATTTATGATGATTTCAAATTGAAAAAAACCCTTTGGTCTCCATGGTTTGTACAAATATAATTCAGCGCTTTGAGGGTTAAAGGGTTAATTTTGGTTGTGATTCTATGTGTGAAGACTTTGCCTACCTGTACAAGAATTGTGGATTGTAGTTATACTTAGCCTTCATAAATTTATCTTTCTCACTTTCTAAATTTAAAGGAGCGACAGAAGCCAGTAATGGGACTTTCTTGGTTTTCTTTGTGTCCGTGCCGCACTTTGTGTCCGGTTTCTGCTAAAAAACAAAACAAGATCTTGAAGATAATAATTATAATTATTACGTTGATATAATAACGTGGCCCGTCGACGGATATACACCGAAGACTCCAGCATCTAAACATCGTTTAAAACCAATAACTAGTTGAAAAAACAGCAAAACTTCCATTGAAGATCAACATGTTTCGTTACAGATGAATCATTCGGCGAGTTTTATACATAAATGTACCACTTTTATGACAACCACGAAGCATTGAGCCATTGTTGTCTTATGTTGGGCCACTGGCGTTGCAGACGGTGGTTCAACATCACATCAACATTATATCAATATATCGTGCTTACTGTTACACACTCGACAGGCGGTCTCATAAATGTCGCGGATGTGATAATTCGCATTCTACCTTAAAACGACACAATCAGGCTGAAATCATCAAAAAATCAGTAATTTTATTTTGGCTTCTTAATATGACCATATGATGTAAACATGTCCAGAGGCTAGAGCTGCAAAAGTTATTTTTTTATTTTTGTGCTGCGCATTTACCAGTTAAGCGAGATATAGAGACGAAATTCTTCCTGTACCGACTTCCCCCTGATAAAACTACCCCCAGAAACCGACTTCTTTTTAAGGAGGACCCCTGAGGTAGCCCCTCGGCACAATATAGGTTATATAAAAATGCAAGAGATCATTGCATCCATGTCAGTGACAATTCTGGTTGACGATTTTCAACCGCGCATGTAATGAAATATCTCCACTGCAATTAATGCATGTACACATGTGGATTTCGCATAAATGCGAATTTGGTAAAGGAAGGTAGTTTTCGCATTAATGCGAAATTGGTAAAGGAAGAGTCAACTGGTAAATGCGCAACACAAAAATTAAAAAAAAACTTTTGCAGTTCTAGCGTATGGACATGATTACATCATACGGTCATATATTAACCCTTTAACCGCCGGTGCCGCATATATTCGGGTTTTCATTTTTTATTAGCACAATAAGTACCACATTTTAAATATGTTAAAGATAAAATGAAACATCAACCAGCAAGATTTGAAAAGAGTTGACCGCCATTTTTTCAAATCTGAATAATTTTCACTCACTTGAAGTTGTGGATCGCGTCAGCGAGACACAACCTCAAGTGAGTGAAAATTCAATTTGAATAATTTGGCGGTTAAAGGGTTAATAGGCCGAAAGAAAATCATTATCATTTTACATGTAGCCTGACTGTGTCGCTTTAAAATTGCGTACGTTGTAATCAGATTTATAAAATATTATCATTGTGTAACGCATAAATATATGCAAAGGTCTGAAAACACCACCATACCAAGCCAACACGAGAAATGTACTCAATCGTGCACAGCTAATCACCCAATGCTGGTATAATGTTGGTCCACCGTCTACGACGCTGGCCCAGCATTACACCAACATTGGGTGAAGGTATCGTGTAACTTGCGGGAGTGATACCATTTTACTACCGCGACTCACAAACTCAAGTGCTTGACAATTTTAAGTAGATAACTCGGTCGTTAAAGGGTTATTATCTCTTGGTTAGCCAAGGAGCCTTACAGCTATTGACATCGCGTTAGTTTTTCACAAGGCACCATTATTTGAAGCACTTCACATTGTTGACTAGGCACGAAGTGTGTAAAAAATGTACTATTGACGCTTCTTAGCACAGAGTTATTTTTTAATGTTTTATTTGGCACCACTGATGTAGTGATAATCAATACTTGAGCTTGAAAACGTGTGACGTACACATTACATAAAAAATTCAATGGAAAATCAAATTAATTTGAATTTTAAAGGGGCTACGTCGTCGTTTGCCCATAATCATATTATTTACACGAACCCTTCTCAATACCACTGCAGTGAGCCCAACAAGTACCGGTATAGGTCTATAACCAATCCCACAGACAATAAATCTCAATGCATGTATACTTTATAATATTTGAGTACAGCATAGACCTGCTTTTAACCCATAAAGTGCTATATTATACAATTTAAATTTTTACTCACTTGAAGTTGTGTCTCGCTGCCGCGACCCACAACTTCAAGTGAGTAAAAATTGTTTACATTTGTAGAATTAGAATCAAAACATCATGTGAGCCAGCAAATATAAAGCTCATTTTTCATTCCAATTTTCTTGACTGAAGGACAAATAAAAAGGCTTTAAATAGCTTTAAAATCAGGCTGATATACCATGCTTCAAAATAAATATCTGAAAATGAATGGCCAGCAACCCAACTCATAAAGCCACGATATCGACTATATTCTAAGTAGTTTTCCGTGACTTAACAGGAATTGATTGACCACTGTTTTCCATGTGATATTTTGTGTTCTAATCTGTGACACGGATATACACTGTGAGTCCTCTTTAGTTTCAGTCACTTGACGTTAAGTGACTGAAAATTTAACTTTAACAGATAGGATCGAGCTCTAATGGTAAAAACACTACAAACCACTTTATACAGACCTGTACGACACTGGTGTTGGTGGTAGTTATCTTGGGCGCAGACTCTGCTCTGCCCGGCAGCTTGGAATGTGTTGGAGTCTTCGTTCTGCTTCTCCTCATCCCCGGCAGAGAGGGCAACTTGAGGTCCCCATCCCGAGGCTTCCCTTTAGCGCTGTCCACACTGTGGCGAGGGCCCGAATTAGCCAAGCAGCTTTTCGAGCGCTGCTTTTTGTAAGAGCGAGTTTTGTCTTTCTGTTTTTTATTTGAGCGTGTTTTCCTCCTGATTTGTTGTTCAGGTGATGACGGGGGTCGGGGGTGGAGTGTCAGGGGGGACAACATTTGAGGCATGTCCCCCAGGCTGGCCGATAATGTGCGGGTTCTCTCCACGGGCAGTGTCACTGTAGTCCTGGCCGGAGCGAATCCACGCACGGCCACTGCCATGTTCTCCTCTCTGTAATGAACCCGGTACAATACGCCCGCATGGAACAATGATCCTTATTATAAATGCATGTTTTATAACTCTCACTCATTCACCAGCTCTATGTTCAGACAGATCTGCACCAAACGATAATGGAATAATGGAGACAATTCCTCTATTGTCCATGTCTAATATTACGTTCACATGATGACTTGACTTGATGACCTACCATCGTATACACCGCACTGAGTATTAACGATTGAGAGATCCAATTACCAAATATAAATGGATCACGAATAATGACCACTTCGTAGGTCTCATCCCTAATCGTCTTGAGAAGATTAGGTCGAAATCACACCCTTACAAGGCACAGAACAGTATGTTGAAGGCGGTGGATCCAAGCGGCTGAAGTATACCCTTAATAAAACTACACATTACATATCTGGATACTGATTACAGTACAGTGAGTACTGAACCGTCTCGGCGTATCGATGGACTGTATATATCCATGCAGATTATCGATAGTGAGGAACGTCAACCGCGGATCACGCTACCACAATACCGGCGTGCAGAGACAGACGGCAGTAACTGGTTACTGTCAAAGTGCGCAGATACTACCGTCTGGATCTGAAGGCGGCAATCTCTACACAGCGGCTCCATAATCCAGCCGGCGGCCGGGTGCCAGTGGTGAACACGCACAGCAAGTCCGCCATTACCACGTTAGGACTATACTGTAGATCTGGTAATTTTCGCGAGTTTAGATTTTCGCGAATTTGTGATTTTGGAACTTTTCGTAAAGTTTAGAATTCGCGAATTTCGATGATAGCAGCGCTATTATAATAATAATTATCGCGATTTTATCAAATTCGCGAATTTATCGTCCTCGCGAAAAATAAAACCTCCCGAATATTACCAGATCTACAGTATTATAAAGGACTTGAACGACTGGAGCGCGTGCATGGATCTGGATGGCCCGTTTGAGTGAGGACAGTGATGCTGTGGGCAGGAGGAGTTCACTAGTGTAGATGTTGAACCAATGTTGTTTTAAAGTTGGGCCAGCGTCTGCGACGCTGGACCAACATTAAAACAACATTTGTATAATGTCTTGTGTTTGCTGGGAGCTGAGTGCGGGAGCGTGTGCCCCATCAAGATCACAGCATACACCAGAAGTTTAACCAACGTTTGATTAAAGTTTGGCCAGAGTCGAAGACGCTGGGCCAGCATTAAACCTACATTGTTTTAACTTATCTGGTTCAACTAGTCTAGATATTGCTCGACGTGATATACCGCCATACAAAGTTGTGTCGTATTTCGAACGCCGAGTTCTGCGTTGCCTGGATACCACATGCAAACAATGGAACGTTTTAAAATCAAATTAACCCTCTGCCACCCAAAGTACACAATATATGACATAAATTGATCCACACAATTATGCAACATATCATCCCGAGGGAAGCAAAAAGTCATGGTGTCACGTTAACAAGTAGAAGATAATTATGACACTTTGCTTTCAGCAGGACCATATGTAATTATTTTATAAATCACTAATGAGTTTTTAAAATTTGGGGTTATTTTTTCGAGTGGTTTATTCTATTCAAGCCTGAAATTACCATTGCAATCTTATCCAGCACAAGTCGCGAATAGCTCATGCCATTCTCGACTAGTAGGGGATCAAGATAACTAAAATAAGTGAAATAATTGAAAAAAAAAAAAAAAATATTCATCCTAAATTTGGCCACGTAGCCTAATGTTTGTTATGACATCTGAAATGAATGTAGAACCATATACGCTTCTACAGAACCACTTGTCTAGTTTTGATGGAAATCCTAAAGTATTGTTCCAAGTTTATTATCTGTGAAATAAACTTGGGTATAGTAATACTGTATAAAATACTGATCTAAAGTCCCGGGAAATAGTCTACTGTATAAATGAGATGACCACTCGCAATTAAATGTGGTAGGTAGGCGTTGTGTAGACATTTAGTGAATTTATCAACTAAATTTTTGGCAATGGTGTTATAACATTTAATCAGGCATTCTTTATATATTCCTCCTGTTGCTACGAAAATGCTCATAGTGAACTGCACCACACATTGTATTGGTTTGTCGACTTTCACTAATAGCTTTGTCGTGCAAATACAAGCCACTGCAACTGTTTAAGAAAACAGTTACTGGTTATTTGAAAAGTAAGCAGTAACAACCTTTGTACGATAACATACCTGACATGCTATCGTCAGCATAAGTTCTAAATTGTAGCCCTCTTATAGTTGCAGAATGGCAGATACATTTTTTCGTAAAGGAAAGATAAATCCGAATTCATATGCATAGGATGCAATTAAAGGATTGTAATTTCCATAATTGATCAGAGACACACTTTTTTGTCGAATACGTAAAATAGACATACTCTCATCTATTATTTTGTGGGCAAAAATAAAAGCTAAATTGAAAGCTAAAGTGACATACCTTTGGAGAATCTTTAAAATTGTCTAATTCAGCTACTGCTGGTCCACATGGTATATATGACATAAATATATATATATAAGCACGTATGATTCGTTGGCTGCAGGGAACGATAAATAATTTACAAATTTTAGGATTTCGTTCTGGTGACACATTTCAAAATTTAGTATTTTCTAAATCAACTCTTCTAGGTGTAATAATACTGCTGTTAACAAACCGAGATATACACAGCTTCTATCAATTTCATCAAATAAATAAATCTTTGTAGCTGTACCAGTTCTGTATCAATGTTACATTCTGACAAGATGAGTTTTATTTACTGCAATTATATCTGATTCATAACTGTCTAATTATAGATGCTTTTCCTCAATACTTCCTTGGGCAGACATCTGCTATAATTATGTTGAAATCAATGTATGTTTACTAAATGGCCGTATAAAGGTCTTTCAGAGAGTTAAAATGGCACACGAATGAACAGGTCAAGTGACAATGGGGGAACCGTTGTCCGGCTAAATACATCTACCTTTATCTTAGATAAGTATTTTAAATAATTCGATAATCATGGATACATCGCCTCAAGTCATGGTTTTTTAATTTATAATCTAAAACAGACAAAAAGGAAATAGTGGCACAATGTCTAAGAGAGTTTGGAAATACGTTTGTCGTTACTATTTCGACATTGTCTTCATTAAAGTAGATTGATCTATTGAAATATGACTCAACAATAGTCCACCGCCATTATTGAAATTGTCTACTATATCATTTGTATATCATACATACTAGCTATTTTATCTCTGGTTTAGGTGTGGGAAACAGATAGACACATATCTTCATATCTTGGCCATGTCATTTAGTTTTATTTTAAGCAGTTATCCATCTTGTTTACAGGTACATATATTTCTATGACAACTAAGTTTGTAATGACTTTTAATTATGTCAATAAAATATCTATCTGTCTGTCTGTCTATCTGTCTGAGAACTGTGATAAAATGTGACAAATCATTTATTTTGCCTTTTTTCAGCCAGTATTGAACTTGTCCAAGAATTGGCTATTACTGGCAACATGTATGCAAAACAAATTTCACCAATATATATGAAACATGGAATTTTTCAAGTTTTCATGCACACTACGAACTTCAATTGCAATAACCCACCTTGAATTTAGGTAAACATGACACATTGACCCAGCATTAGCGCAATGCTGAACCAGAGTTAATACAGTTGAACAACATTTATGGCAATTCTGGCTCAACGTGGCATATTCGTTGGGAAGGTGAAACAGAAAGATGGATGCTTTCAACATAGGCGTTTTTAGTGTGTTGTATTATTTAGAATTATGGCAGTGATTTACAATATATCACTGTAACATCTTACCAAACTCCCACATGTCCAGCAAATACGAGACGTTGATCCAATCTTTGTTTAATGTTGGGTCAACGTCATAGACGGTGTGCAAACATTGGGTAAATGTTGCTGGGGTACTACCATAGTTATCTCATTATTTTTTTATTATAATTATGTGCATATAACACTGTCAATTAGGGGGTAAATAAACCTTTTCAAGATGCATAGTCTTTGCAAGACGTATAGTCAGTTAGCCTTGTTTTAAATAGGCCTTCTGCATATATAACAAAACCCCACTAAATAAATTTAAGATCAAATGGTGATTTTTTTTATTTACCCGCATGGGTCTGCATAATACACCTACTCCATATAAAACCAACGTAAACCAGAGCAGAAATAATTTTGCTGAGATCTGTTTTTTATAGCCACAAAATTATTGCCCATACTTACTATTTGTATGCTAATCAAATGATACAAAACATGCTAAAATAACATCAATTTATTAGACTTATAAAAATTACTTACATACCACAATGGTATGAGGAAATTCATATTATCACAGCATTGTATGTTTAAAAACGTAGACATTCAGCACATTTTCTTAAAATACTATATTATATCATATATATCAACATGATCAATATAAAATAGACCATACAAATGATTCGAAACAGGCTAAGGCTTTCTATTGGTAAATAATTTAAACATGGTACACTTCTTGATGAATTTGTGTTATTTCAGCAATTTAATCTTAAAATGTTATGTTTTTTTATTATACATAATCATGATAATATCAATTAGAAAAAAATGTAACCTACTGTACACTGATGTAATTGTCATGTAGGATTTGAGATATAAAACGTTACATTGTGAAATTAGTGGAAATGATCAATCTTCTTTGTGTAAAAATAAATTAACATACATGTAAATGTAGATTTCCATAAATAATTATTATAATAGATAAGCTTATACATTATCTCTAATTTTCCCATTATATCCTAGGATTTAAAAAAATAGTCATTTTTCAATCCTGTGTCTGATCCTGTGTTTGTGTAAAGTCTAGAGCGCCTAGAAATGGAGTCACTTGTCTTGGAATCAACTAGAATGAAATTCTGGATGTAAAGAGCAGGTGTTTTGGCCCAAATTGGAAATGATATGCCTTACTTTGTTAATGATCTGTGCTATTGTAAAATTATTAGGCCTATTGAACTTGATGGAATTTAAATAATCATAGATAAAAATCTACACCCCAGCTAACTTTCATCTGTTAGTGCACAAAGGTGGCCTAAAGCCCGATTCATTTCATTTAATTTCATCTGTTAGACAAAGGTAACACAATTGATATATCATGACTGTATATATTGTTACCTAACATAAAGATAATTTGTGTCACATAATTTCTCAATATCACAGATTGATGGCATATTTTAATTTTAGAATCTGGTTAAATAGGTACTAATAAAACCACCGGATGACTAGTGTAATCAACATCAGTACTCTAGGGGTTAACCCTTAGAGTGCTGAATTATTCTATATAAACCATAGAGAGCAAAGGGTTTTTTTCAATTTAAAGTCATCAAAAATGGCTCAGTTAGCTCTTTCTGATTTATTTCAATACCTATTAGTAGGGCAGGAAGGAGGGTCCCCGACCACCCGAAAGATAGGCCTATATTTTTTTAATTTATATTTTTGTAATCCTTAGGGTGCCTGGTAAACGAATTTTGATGATCCCATTGCGAAATATTGTCCCACGGGGTTCGTTTTCAAGGTCTAAAGGTCAATTTCAGGGTCAAGTAAGCAATACCATTTTTATCAAATAAAGCTAGGAAGATGTGTAATACCTTATTTTCATGTGATTTTTACTAGACAATCCATTTCTTGTACTATTTTCATGATTGAAAGTCATCTTCAAGGTCAAAACGTCTATTTCAAGGTCAAGTGAGCAAAAATACCATTTTTCAACAAATAAAGCTAGGAACATACATGTGTAATACCTCCTTTTTTTTAATTTTCACTGGGCAATCCGTATCTAGAATAATTTTGATTATTCCAGGTCATCTTCAAGGTCAAAGGGTCAATTTCACGGTCAAGTGAAAGGAAATATCATTTTTAGCAAATAAAGCTAGGAACGTGCGTAATACTTCTTTCTCATGGGGGGGGGGGGGGGAGGACGTGTGTAATACTTCTTTCTCATGGGATTTTGTCCAAAAAATCCAGTTATAGTATTATTTTGGTGATTCAGGTCATCTCCAAGGTCAATTTCTATTCAATTCAATCAAAAAGTCAATTTCAAGGTCAAAAAAGTCAAAATAGCAAAAAAAGTATAGTAGGCCTACCTCCTTTTGTTTTTCAATTTCGAGGTCAGGTAAGCGAAGATATCATTTTTAACAAATAAAGCTAGGAATATATGTTACGGGTCTACGGCCATTATAAATATGTTTAACCTTACAGTTCTAGGATAGACTTTAGTCGTCAGAATTTGACGTCTACAGACTTTAGATTCTGACGATTAAAGTCGGTCCCCGCGCTGTAAGGGTTAAGCCATTATCATATTTATCGCAATTTTGTTTTTATCGCTCATTAACAGTTCTAAAAGTTGCTGTGCAAACACCTGCAGCACCTACGACGCCATTTCACATGTCTGAAACTGCGACCTTGCTATTGAAAAATAATTAAAATCATTGATCTTCTAGCTTAAACAGAATTTCCTTATAAAGAAATAAGATTAACTCAAACAGTTTGAAAGATATTGTACATCAAAGGAATATTACATGTACTGATATTATTCAGTCATCTTGGTAAATAAAATGAGTCAAGGTCATTGAACTTGATGTGTAAATTCCTCAGATACATTTGGATGGCAAATATGAAATACAACACATTTTCAGCTGCTTGACCTAAAACAAGCTCTTGTACAATGCTTTGTTTTATCAAATGCTTGCAGACAAGCAGATTTTGCTTTACAGTATGGAAAATCTCAAAATAGGCAATTTTTCTGCATTTTTTATATCAGTGTGTGATCAGTTTTCAAAAGGTAATGCTAATGATATACTGTAGATCTGGTAATACAGTAGAACCTGCTATGAGCAGCCACACTTGCGACACAAGAAAACTGGCCTTTCAAGACAGGTGGCTGCTCATAGGAGGTTCATTTGTATACAAAATGTCATTTTTGGGAAATGACCAAGTGGCCTCCCATAGGAGGTTGGCTGCTCATAAGAGTGTCTGCTCATAGCAGATTCTACTGTATTTGCGAGGTTTTAATTCTCGCGAATTTCGTGAGGAGGAAAAATCTCGCGAAAATTATCTTTATAATAGCTTTACTAAAGAAAAATGAAAAATTCGCAAATTCTAAACTTGGTAAAAAGTCCCAAAATCAGAAATTCAGGAAGAATTAAACCCGCTAAAACTAGCAGATCTACAGTATATGTATCTTGGAGCCTAAATTTCAGAAATCCAAGAAATTATCAGTTGTGGATTGCAATTGTGAGACACAAATTCAAATCACTGAAAATTTAAATTGATTGGCACAAATCTCACAAGGGTTAGTGCTTAAAAAAATGACCCTTAAACCCTTACAATGCTGAAATATTTTGTATAAACCATGAATACCAAATGTTTTTCTCAATTTGAAATAATTGTAAGTGTCTTAGATAGCTCTTTCCAATTCATTTGTATACCTATGTTATGAGTCTACAGCCATTATAAATATTTTTACTCTTACAGCGCGGGGAGCGACTTAATACGTCTACAGACGTCAGATTATGACGACTAAAGTCGGTCCTCGCGCTGTAAGGGTTAACCACTAAGTTATCTTATAAATTTAAATTTTCAGCCACTTGAAGTTGTGTCTGTCACAACCATCCACAACTCCAAGTGGGTGAAAATCAATCATATTTGTTTAATTTGAGATCAAACATTTGCTAATATAGACAGATTAAAAAAGATAATAGTTGTACTTAGTGGTCAAAGGGTTAACATTTTATTATCTCCAATGTTTTATGTTTGTTATTAGTAGACAATTATAAAAATAGTGAAGATCTTATCAACAATGGCTACTACATAATGATAAAGTTAATAGAATGAGTATCCTTCAACCTCAGCTGATATGAATAATTTGTCTTAAATAGACTTAGAACCTATTAAAAAGGCCTACATCATGTTTTCAGATCATCTGTACATGTGGCCTCTATTTTATCTGTGAAATCGTTTTCAGTCAGAAATCGGTTCCTGAAACAAAGGTGAATAAATACATATAGTTTGTATTTAGTTTTGAGTGTTCATAATTTATGGATTTAGAGATAATTTTGTTAAGAACCTCCATACAAAAACAGCCCTCTCTTAGAGGCAGTCAACCATTTGGAATTGTCATTAAGTATGCTTGTGTAACAGGAAAAACATCTTAATACGTTTATGTTAATGTTCCGGTTATTATGAAAAGTGGGGTACTAGGATGATTGCTAGTAGCAGTACTTTTTGCCCCCATCCGGGGAGGGTCATTAGGGATCTGTTTCGTCTGTTGAATGCTGTGTACGGCATTGTACGGAAGCACTAGTCTACAGCAATCATCCAAGGGCAGCTGCAGCTTCCTCGTATATGGCCATAATCTTCGGGCGGATTGCCAGTGGTGTACCCTGGTTCCTCCGCTCAACAGCGGAGCCAATGCAGCACCCGCATCAGTGCTGGCGCTGATGTAGGCCGTGGTAGCCTTAAATAACCGGCAATAGCGTGTTTGACATTAGGTCTCTCACGTGGGATGAATGGAGTTACCCAGAGGGAGTTATCCTTCCTATTGTTACTCTGGGGACTATCCGACCCGAGGATACTGGAGCTGCGCGAAATGCCACAGTGTTTCAGCATTAAATTGCACAGAGCAACCCAAGTCTCTGGCCGTCTGGGCATGTCTGGGTGTAGATCCCCTAGACATGCCCAGAACCCCTTATCGGGCGAGCGAAGGAAAACGCTCTCAATAACCCACCATGCCCTATCACCCCCACCCTCACAATCATCATCATCTGTACATCATTCATCTCATCAATTGACTACAACGTTTTTATCGTATTACAATGTCACTTCAAAGACCATTTGTGCCGAAAAAAACCCGTAAAGCAATGATTTACTACTACTACTACTATATTATAAAAAGTTTCTTAGACAGTGAGAAAAGATGAGTGGAAGTAGCCATCAGTCGGCCACATTGGCTTTTATATCTGGGATTTTTTCATGGGTTATCCTTGTCAGTTTGTTTTACAGTGAGGGTCTGGCTATTTTGTATTGTTTTTGAGGTAATCACTTACTGTCTAATTGATGCATAATCAAAATGGCAGCAAAATGACCTCTATTTTTTTTTAATTTATAAATTTGTCTCCACTTATGTTAAAGGTCATTGCGACTAACTGTAGTTTGGCAATGGGTAGTGAAGAGTGAAGTATGGTAGTTGATTGTTACATGTATAGTTTATACATGAAGACACTGAGACACACAATCACAGCATTCACCAGACTGCTGCAAATTCTACCAAGATCCTGCACTAAGCCTCGCCTGCGCAAGCCCTATATGGAAGACACAGTTATCTGATTAGCCAAGAGTTTGAATTACCAGCCACACCTGCCTCTGACAGGGCCAAATGGCAGTATATCCAGTCCCTGACAAGTTGACTGAATACCGTCCAAAGCGGTGTCCAAGGCGGCTGCTCAGGAATACCAACTTAAAGGTATAGTCAACTGTCAAAATATGCGGGACATGGGGTCCCCAGGATGCAACAATGGCCCCTGGACATTCCACAATAACATATCACCCCACATCCACAGTTATCAGCCAAGATAATGATACTGTATGCGTTTCATACCCATCGCCGCATTAAGACCATGTTCCCAAAACATATAAAGTCTATATATTTTAGCGACATCTATGAATAAATAATTCACCAATTCTCTCATGTGGGCTTTGTGTTGAAACACAAATGGTTGTGTTACCATGGGGGTCTAGAAACAGTTGACACTCATGCGTATTGACAGTGAGAGCTTTCCCAGCAAACACGGCACACTCACCAAATGTTGGTTTGATGTTGGCCAATGTCGCAGACGTTGGCCTAACATTAAAACAGCATTGGATCAACATTTTGTTTCAGTAGTATATTGTAGTCAGTTCATTCGCTGACATTAATGCTGTCAACCTGTACTCAATATGCTATAGTGTTGGCCTACACTTGACCATCCCAAGCATGCCCATTTTGCAGTTGGATGATTTTTTAACCAGCATTAATCACGATCCAACCACCATCTCAGGGCTCGAAATTGGCCCCGTCCCAGATGACCAACAATTTGGAAAGGACGAGTTCAATTTCACTGAGCTTGTCCTACCGGACGAGTGCCCCTGCTTGACAATTATTAGGAAGGACAAGTGATATTTATAGGAAGGACTATAAATTTTTTACCGATTGGACAAGTGAAAATTTAGTACAACTTCAAGCCCTGCATCTATGATGCCGGCCCAACCTCAAACAAACCCAGAACAATACTCGAAGCCGGCCCGACCTGTCACACAAGGCAAAGCGCAAGCGCGACTAGTGACCGACATACTGCTGGCGATTAAACGTCAAACAAGCCCCGTGAATCATGGTTCAGCCGCCGTCCCAGACAATGACATAGACAATGCTAGACAATGACAATGCTGGCCCAACACTGAGATGACCGCAGACCCAGGCCTCACATATTCTGCCTGGCAAATCTGATAGTTTATGAAAATCTCGGTGTGAAAACAAACTGTTGCAGTGAGGAGCTGTGTGAATACGATAAGCAGCCTGGCTGCATTGAGGACTGCTTAATAAATATCAATGTGAGGAGCTTCAAATCTCTGGGTGTTATTCTCATTATCATGGTACTTAGTAATTACATTGCAATGTAATTTTACATCATTATGCAGTGACATTTTTCATAGAAAATAATACTAGCCGGTATTGTTACAATAATAACATGATAACTTTACCATCAATCATCTAGTATCAATACTCACCAAGTTACAGGAAATAGGTCGGAAATATCATGTAATGTCACATCTCCACTATCCATTTGATGTACGCACCATTTCATAAAGCTTGAGCCCAGTGTCTGCAATCATATAAAGGTTTAACCCTTTGCTGGCTAATCACAACAATAATCGTTTTTGGTCTGTTTTATTAGCCGATTAAACCACTGTTACTGGGTTTGAAACGACTGTTTAACCCTTACAATGCTGAAATATTTGTGTATAAACCTTACTGACAAAAGGTGAATTAGAAATCATTATAAATGTCTTACTTAGCTCTTTCTGATTCATTTGAATACCTATGTCATGGTTCTACGCTGTTTAGAAAGATTTTAATTCTTTCAGTGTGGGACCATCAAGATTTGTAACTGTTTGATCTAAAAGTAAACAAATATGAGTATTTTCAAGCACTTGAGGTTGTGGATCGCGGTAGCGAGACACAACTTCAAGTGGTTGAAAATTTAAATCAATTAACAGGATAAGTGTTAATGTTGATAATTATCTATTCTTCTACAAATTAAATGAATCACATTACATTATATGAAGATAAGAATGTGTACATACCTTCCAATGGCTGGTTGTTTCAGAATCTAAGCCCAACCACTGCTGAATTTCACCAATTCTTTTTTCTATCTGCACAAGAAGTCAATTTTGTACTGTTTTAAAGGTATTCTTTATAATATAAAGAATTAATTGTGATGACAATCTTAATATGAGTAGATATAACCTAAATTGAAAAATGCTGGAAGCATGGATTACTAATTATCAACATTATTTATAAAATGTCCTTAAAAAGGTCCATGATTATGCAGTACATGCATATTATTGTATTATTTTCTGACTTTATTCTAGGTTTATAATTTTATAGATCAAATTTTGATCTCCAATATTATAGATTAGATACAGCCATTTATAGGTCAGATATCAGAGAAGCAATTGAAGTCATTATTAACATAGTGATAAAAAGCTGGGTCAGTTATGATTAAAAGGCCTACATGTCTGCTGTTATTAGTCTACGTCAGACAGACAAACATATATTTTATTGACTTAACTAAAAGTCACAAGAGACTTGTTTGTCATAGAAATATAAATACAGTGTAAGATGAATTACCTTGTTTATTGTGCCACCCAATGTATAATTGTTGGAGTTCTTTGTTTTCTGAGCACAAGCGTTACGTACCTTCTCTCTTATTGATCTAGCCAATATATACCTGCAGGTGGTCAGTGCATGAGTAAAAAAAAAATAGAAATGATCTAATGATTTATCTTGTTAATTGAGGCTCTACAAATATAGAAGGTATGTATTATCATTTAATACATTCATTACACACATATTTAATAGGTGACAATTTATTGGAACACATCAATCTACTTAACTATAAAATGTACAGATCTTACCAAACAGTTTTTTTCTTCAGTAGGCCGATAACACAACTTTCTGCATCCAAGAAATAAAACACTTCCCCTTCATAGCCGTAACCTTTTCTGACCTAGATTTGAACATGCCAAGGCTCATCAACCCTTACACTGTGGGGATGAATTTAGTCATCATAATCTGACTTCTGTACACATCAGATTCTGACGACTAAAGCTGATCCCCGCACTGTAAGAGTAAAAATAGTAATACTGGTCGTTGACCCATAACATAGGTATTCAAATGAAAAGCTAACTAAGACATTTATAATGATTTCAAATTGAAAAAACCCCTTTGGTCTCCATGGTTTATACAAAAACAAATCAGCGTTTCAAGAGTGAATACATTATCATCTCCTATGATCTATCTAAGCTTGCTCTTCCACAGGAATACTTTTTCGCATATTAAATATCCTTATACATTTCAACCTAGTTTTGACTTACAGTAAATGAAACAATCTAATGACATGATACTAATGCATGTAGCCCTACTAATACTACTAATAATAGTCCACTAACGAGAAAAATAATTACTTACACTTTTCATTCTGTCTTCAAAATCTGTGACTGATATAATCTCATATTCGACAGTGATAAGGCCCAGAGCTTTAGCAACCTAAAACAAGAGTCACAATGAGCCTGAGCAGTCCGCTCCTACCACAGTGCCAAACAAGAGCTAAAGTCGTCATCATCCCTCGCCCCGCCCTTGTGATGCAAACGTTATGAATCGTGCTCAATAAATAAGTAGTTTTATTCGAGGGATGTGTGTGTCCTATATGAAAGATATGTTTCAAGAGAGGTTTCATGCTATGAAATGAGATTGTTAGTCCCAAGCTATTGTGGCTCAGAGATATAGGTCAGAAAGTAGGGCAAACTCATAAACCCCCAAAAGTCAAATCTACACCATCTGAGGGATAAGGGTGTGCAGTATGAAATATTTTTAGTGTCTAAGCTATTTTTGTTCAGAGATGTAAGTAAATAAAGTAGGTTAAATGTCATAACCACCAAAAGGCATATGCTCTGGAAAAAATAATGTGGACAGACAAATGGACAGCCAGCTGGATGTACGTACAGGGTGACGCCATAACCCCGCACCTCAACTTTGTTGGGCAGAGCATAAAACAATATTTTATGCACAACGTGGTACCCTGGAGTACCAAATAGAAATCCACCATTTTGTCTAATTATTTGTTTTATTTTCAGAGATGTACCCCGGTATACCAAAAAGTTTAAAATAATTTTAAAAGAGGGCAAAAATAGATGTCAAACGTTCTTATTTTGCAAAATATTCTTGTTTTGGGGACATTTTCGTCACTAAGGACTGAGAAAATAATATCTTTCAATTTCGAGACCTGTTGAAACGCTAATTGCCACCGCATTCACCAGGTGGCGCTGCATCATTTATAGATACATGCACTGGTATGTGTATAGTATATGTGGATGTGTCTGAAATGTAAGTACAGATCTCAGATAGCAAATCTAAGGTCTCTGGTGGTCACCTGCCCCATTTTGTAGTAGGTAGATATATCAGGAAATTATATGTATGCAATGATAGATGTCTTAAAATTAGGTAAAAGTCTATAAAGTAAAATAAAGATCACCTGTGAAAACATATACTATCAAAGCATCCTGTGTTTTTTATCCATAAAATAGTTTATGACAAGAGGATACTTAAAATCATTATTATGCACAGTGCACAATTTTGGACCACATCTCCATTGTGGCAGAAGTACTCTCTCATCATTCAAAAAAGCGAGAGTCCTGACGGTCACATACACAGAACAAACTTTTTTATATATGTTTGATTTACAACTTTTTTTTATTGGCTATTAAGATTGGGGATTTTGTAATTTAGAATGTCTTTAAATTTCCTTTTTAGAACTCTGTGCGTCAAGTTTGCATTTTCAGGATATCTGAGATCAGGTTCACCTTATTATTGATTTTTACTAAAAGCTTACTAAAAGCTAGTGTGGTCACAGGCCACACTAGAGTGAATAATCGGTGTGTTCCACACCATTACAGGCTTCGCGGACTCCGGTCAAAATTGTGCACTGATGCATAGAACTTTACCTCTATGGCAATGTCAGGTGGGAAGCCGCATAGGGAGGAGTCATTTGCTTCAAGATCATTGCTTGTCCAGGTAATAAATCTCAACATAGGCCTGCAACAAAATCATTATCATGACATTTACTACAACATAACTGGGTAAAGATAGATTATTAAATACTTTAAAAAAAGAAAAAACCCTTGGAACCCTGATGTTGACTACAGTAGACATTCTGTGTTTTTGTTAGCACCTGCAAAACCAGGTGTTGAAAATAAAATATGCTTTCAATCTTAAAACACTGATATATGTTCGCCCCCCCCCCCCACTTATAAATTCCCGTAATGAATCCTGGTAAGGTTAAATTATATGGCTGGAAATCATCTTGGATATATGTGCACAAAATCATTCGTATCACACATTTAAAAAAAATGAGAGAAAGCAATAAATAACGAAAGAGAACAAAATAATGGACTATTTCTGTGGTTCAAACTGATTCTTCATTACTCAAACCAAAGTTATGAAATTTTAGTCATTGACTGTTATAAAGAAGCTAGATCTCTTTTTATATTCTTAACATTGTAATAAAAAAGCAAAAGGCTAGGAAATACATGTACCACCAAAAAGGTTGATTTGATCAAAAATATTCATTACACATGTAACATTTGTAGACATATTTATATATATATATATATATAATTGTATCTGGATATATTTAATAAAATAGGTATTTTTATTTTAGATATTATGGTTACCGGTACTACAGTTCAGAACAAGGCCCGTCGGCGACGGAAAAAGGCCTCAGCCTCTAATCATCGTTTAAAAGTGAAAATCATTTGAAACAAGAGGACATCCGACAATAGCAAAACATAAAAAAATGTTGAGTGGATCGTGTTAATGAGAAAATTTGACGATAGGAAGTGGCCGCAGGTCGGCTATTTTTAATTTTATCATGTTCAAATTTTTCATGGTATATCCCTTCCTGGAACTGCACATTTTGTTCTATAGTAATGGTCTAGCTATCTGGTCCGGTTTTCTAGATATTACGCATATTAAAAAAATAATGGCCGATAATCGGCCATTTTGGCCGCCATGACCTAGTTTTTGTCCGAATCTTGCCCAATTTCAAACTCATCCGACCTATTAGTGAAATGGATATCTGGTATAGATTTTGTAGCGAAACATAAAAAATTGTTGAGTAAATCGCGTTATCGGGGAAATTTGACGATCTGAAGTGGCCGCAGGTCGGCCATTTTGAATTTTTTCATGTTGAAATTTTTCATGGTATATCCCTACCTGGAACTACACATTTTGTTCTATAGTAATGGTCTACCTATCTGGTCAGGTTTTCCAGATATTAAGCATTTTGGCCGCCATGACCTAGTTTCTGTCCGAATCTTGCCCAATTTCAAACTTATCCGAGCTATTAGTGAAATGGATATCTGGTATAAATTTTGGAGCGAAACATAAAAAATTGTTTAGTGAATCGCGTTAACAAGAAAAATTGTCGATCGGAAAGTCAAGGTCATAGGGGTCACAGAAAGGTCAAATGTGAAATTAGTCAAGCTTTAGTCATGATTGACCTGTATGTGAAGTTTAATGTGCATTCCAGTTATGTGAAACAAGTTATAGTTCTAAAAAGTGGCGGACAGACGGACGGGTGGACGGACAGACGCGCCTGGTGACGACAATAGGCATCCGCCAAAATTTTGGCTGAGGCCCAAAAACGATGCAACTGAGAAACATCAGATAGATCAAATAATTATGTGAGCAGATGACAATTCACAGATGGTGAAAAATAAGTAAGTACACTGTATGGCTATCCCACATACAACTAAAATACACTGGATAGCATTGCATAGCAATAGATTACTTGCAAAACATATCTCCCACTAATTTGATGGTGTACATGTATTTGTAAACAGTAACTTGATAGCAGGACGTTTTGTTTCAAATTATATTGTGTTGACTTACTTTTTGAGATGTGACAAATCTTCCACATGCTGATGAGCAGGATTGAGGATCTCAAACACTGCAGTGTATTCAGTGTGACAAAGAAATCTCAAAAGGCTGAAATCACAAATTAAAAAGTACCTACTTTATTCTAATTCTGTGTAGTCATAAAATAATGTATTAGTTAATTAATCAATGCCTAGCTGGTATATTTATACCAGTATTCATATTGAAGAACCCTCAAGCAGCATGTAATGGATTTGTATGTTTTTTTTATATGGTATACTGTATGGGATAAAAATAATATGTAATAGTAATAAACAATAAAATATATCTCATTATAAAATTAAAAATAATACCAATAAATCATGAAAAAATCAATATTCATGTATATAAATAGTACTGTCATACCCAGTACAGCATACTACCAGTATTATATATAATATTAGCCCTTAGAGCACTGAGCCAAGAAATTTAAATTTTCAGCTACTTGAAGTTGTGTCTCGCTACCGCGATCCACAACTTCAAGTGACTGGAAATTAGTTCAATTTACAAAATCTAGGTTGAAATGTATATGATTATCACAGATTTGAGACATATTTAATTTTTAAAACCTGGTTATGCAAGACAAATAAAACATGAGAAAACAATACTATAGTAAACTGTGGTCGACATCAGTGTGCTAAGGGTTAAAGCAATAAATAATACATTTGATCCCATATATCGCGGTCACAGAATGCTTGTTATTTTTTTTACCCAGTGACGGTTAATTTGACAAGTCAGTTTGTTATGTCACATAAATCTGTGAAGTCGCGCCTATCCATAACGTGGCAGAGAAGGTGTGAAAGGGATGCATTGATTACAATATGCACAGCACAAGCTAATGCAAATTACTGCTGTGTTAATGCAGACTGGCGAGTTCATGTTGTGTCAGATCGTCCTACATACAACTTGCTCTTAGAATAACCACACACACATTATCAGCGTGGCGTCTTTTGGTATTGCGACAACAGCCGTAAGTGTCAATTGTGTTAGTTCTCTGTTAACCTTAAAACCCCCACCGTTATATCTGTAATGGTTTTCTCATCAATGTATGACAGTAGGCATGGATGTCAGCAATGTTATTATCATGTCAGCTACATGTATTAAAACCAGCTAGGTAAATAACTTCAAAAACGGGCGAAAATATGACGAAAAGTTATAGATGTTGGATCATTTCAATGATAACGACTTCAGCAGGCAGATTGATCGGCAATAAACGTGTGCATAAGTCGCACGAGGCCAAAAAACAGCCCATAAATGAAAAAAGATGCGACTTATACACAGCATAATACGGTAGTACTAGACTTAGGTAACTATTAAACTGTTCTATTTTTACAATGTAATTCACAATGTATATAGGCTCCTCAACGACTCCTCCAAATAACAGGGTTTTTTTAATAATCATATTGCTATTCATTAATTATTTATTACCGTAATTGCTGGGCTATACCACGCACTGGTCTATACTGCGCAGAAGGTCAAAATAGGCCTTTCTTAGTGCTTGAGCCTCACACACCGCTCACTCATTATTTACCGCGCAGTTCAAAATATCGCCGTGCCACGGCAGTCGCCAATGCTAATGGTGTGCTGGTAAGATTGATTTGAGACGGCTCGGGTCCTGGATATATTAGATAGTGTTAAGTATTATTATAATATATAATAATAATAATTAACAATTAATACTTTCATGTTTAGTTAAACGTGTGCGGTTCAAATAGAGTCAAGTAATCAACACGAATATAGGCCTGCACACTTTTCTGTACTTCAGGGATTGTCATTCGACCATACTGGAACTAGCTAGTAGCCAGTACACACATACCCCCGCCAGACGGTAATCAGGTGATTGCTGCATCGAAGGTGTGATATTTTACAGCCACGGGCCGTGGTTAAACTGCAAATAATGCATATCATCTTCAAATGTTTTTATGTGAGTACGACGATATATACAATGAACGTTAATGGGAATGAGTCTCTGAAAAATAGACCTATGGTAATACCGTTATAAAAACGTAACAAATATATGTCATATAGTAGGCGAAATTTCAAAACTGTTAGCCCCAGAATGTTGTCTAGACTCCCGTCGTTAGCGCGCCAGTAAAGCACGCAGTATCGTACCGTGTGATGTATGCGAACCCAGCAAACACCAGGCGTTGACTCAATGTTGGTTCAATGGTGGGCCGGCATCTAACACGGTGGCCCTACATTAGAACAACATTGTGTCAATATCTCGTGTTTGCTGAGTATGTACATAGGCATCCATGGATGTGCAGTTTGCATGTATCTGTATTACACGCTAACACGTATGCCTAGATATTTATCAATCATCATGACATACTATCAACCGCTTAAAAATCCCCAACGTGTTTAGATTGATGTATTATGCAATGTCAGCGTGTCAGTTTATTGAGCAGGTAATCCTCCTGACAGAGAGTAACAGTGACATGACATAACTAATCCGTTCATATTATACCTTGCCTAATGAGCCGTGTTCATTCACGCGCCAACGAGGCTAAACACACGGCATTGGTCATAACAGCGCTAACGAGATGACAAAACTACTGACCTTTCACAGCTCAGTGCTCTCGTCTGAGCGATCAGACATGTCAGACAGGCTAATCAGTGATCAAGAGGCATATATCGCCCACATGTTCTATACCGCGCAGGAGCTCAAAAAAACAAAAAGTAGCACGTTATAGTGCTGTAATTACAGTACTGTATATTGCTGGTTACTAACCACTGTTCATAACGAGAAAATGTCTGTTAAAATACATTTTATCACAATACTCCAGGTGCGGCTATAAACGGGTATTTTGAATAAAGGCATGATGATTTCGAATTAAATGTATTTTTTTTTAAAAACTCCACATGCGGTTTTTAATTGGGAATTCTGAATAAAGGCATGATGATTTCAAGTCGAAATGAGTGCAAAACTCATTTTACAAAAGGTACTAAAATGTTTCTTGTCCTAATTTTGCCAGATGCATTGTTTATGATAAAAAATATACTGATCAAAACATCTCAGGTCGTCTGGTGTCGTGATCAGAAACATTAACTCTCATGGGGCTCACCCCTATAGCCAAGCCGACTGCTGTAGCTTTGATTTACGCTCCCTGTTGATGAACCTGCTTTGGCCTCATTATTACACATGATCACGCTAAGGATTCGTGCGCCTCTGAGCTCGGTCCGCTGAGGATAGACTGTAAATATATCATATTCCTGCAATTGTTTCATTGCGCTTGTGATGTCTAGTATGCCAAGAATGATAAAGCTATGCACTCTTTCAGAAGAGTTCGCCAAATTTGATATTGTTCAACTACATTGATTACATGTAGGCATTAATAAGGTTTTAATAAATAAAAGATGATTTTAGTAGTAATAGGAGTATAATATTTCTTTAATAATTTCAGTCAAATACATAACGATGGTCTAAAACGATAGTGGGTCAAGATTTTAGTAGTACAGTGGTACCCCTGTCCAACGTTGCCCCTCAAGAACGACTGCTCCCCTTAAACGACTGTTTTTCTGAGCACAGATGCCTTTTACACTGTTAAGGACCCCTGAAGAACGACGACCCCTCTAACACGTTATACGACGGCAAAAATTTGGCTGGCGGCCGTCACTTACCTCACCACAAACGACCGTTAGGTATTATTACTGTAACAAAAAAAAATTGAAAAAATCAATATGTGAGATGTCACTCAACTGGCAAGTAGATTGTTTTATCTAAGCAATGACTGGCTTCATAAAATAATCATGCGTTGTTTGTTTCCCAAGCCAGGCAGTTGATCAACATTGGGGGAGGGAGGTTTGCGCGTTGTAGACTTGGCCCACTGCTGGTTCACTGCCTTTAGCTAATTCTGTATCAATATATTGTGACAACAGTCAGTGAAAATGCTCTCTACATGACTGAGAGCTCATGCTTTTTGAAGTATTGGGAGGGGTGCGCTGACAGACTAGATCACACTGAGACGGCGGTGCGTAACATAATTATGACGGCGTTTTGCAACTGCACAATGAATCACATGTACATGGCACCTATTATTATTACATTGGGACAACAACTAAATACTATAATGTTGAAAAAATGTTTCATCAGCGCTATATGTTTCTACTAATATGGGCATTAAATGGAGTCATATCTTAGGCATATCTTTATTTGACCATTGGACGCGACACAAGGCATTGGCCAATGTTGAGTTATTGATGGGCCGACATCGCAGACGGCGGGGCCAGCATTCACACAGCATTGCGTCAACGACTCTTGTTTACTGGGTAGTGACTGCCAGTCAAGTTGGAGGGATCCAGCACTAAAACAGCGTTGGATCAGCGTTTGGAATTCGCAGGAAATTGACGCCGATATGCACGTGATCAGTCCAGACACGGGGGAGCGCAGGTGTTGATAGGATGATTATCGCTTAATTGACACCCTTGTGAGCCAGCGGGTGCTATAATGACAGCACTTGCACTAATTCAACAATTGCATATAAGGTCTTATTTATTTTAACTTACTTTAATTTATTTGAGCATAGTATTGGCGTATGGTAATGCATAGTTTGCTTCGCTTCCCAAACAGGGACATATGGGCTTATATCACTGACCATATTGAGGCAAACATAGTTAAATGGTTAACTATAAAAATGATAGTGCTAGTGGGTTATAAAATGCAATAAAAAAAAGTTCAGAGCCTAACAATACTTCCGTGATGCTAGTGACAAAGTAAATAAATACACATAATATATATATTTTCTCGTTTAGAATAATAGGAGGAGGGGTCATATATGTCAATCACTTGTTGTGTTCGGCAAGGGGAGGGTACTGAGCACTCATTAGTTCAGGCCAGTTTAATCCCGCCTCTTCAGTCACACCTCTTGGTCCCTATTGGCCGAAACAAATATTGATTGGCACACAGTGTACACTTCTCATAGACGTGCATGTGTATAGACAATAAATTAGGCGATTTAATTATATAACACAATTAGCGAGTTTATTAAAAGTAATGATTTATTGTGAAATATGTTATGCATTATACATCATAGATGTATTTATTGCTATATGTACGCAATTAAATATATATGCGGAGATTATTTCTTTACAATTTAAGGTTAGAAAAACTATTACTGGCAAAACAAAACAGCCTTTTGCCGACTGCCAGCTAGGGCCATTTATTCCTTCAAATATAATATGCTTGTAACCATATATTTTATATCGAAAGCGATGAGACTATATAAATATCAATTGTTTATATTTAAACTCAATAATATACGCCTCGTTTATAATTAAACTCAATAATATATGCCTCAATGCATGGCAGAGTGGTATTGGGTCAGCGTTGCGGGGATTCCGGGACAACGTTGATGATACTGGCACAACGTTGCCGCAGCATCGACCCAATGTCATGTGTTAGCGAGGAAGGATCTTTTCTGTCTGAACAGTCATCACAAAGTGTGATAATTGAGCACTGGAAAAGAGGACAATCATAATTGATCATATAAAATGAAACATATATATATAACAGCATTTACAATAAAAAATCACAATACAGTCATCCACGATAAAAAAAAAGTGTGGTGTGTCAGACGACATGACACCTGTACAGGACGCAGAGCAAAGTGTGGACGAGCACGTGCCAACACTTTTTGAGACAACGTCTAGCGATGTGTTAGGTGACGTCACTTGGGACGAGTTTATGTCTTTTGACAACGAGCTCGCTGTAACTAACAACAATGACGGTGATTGGGAGGATCGTATAATAGCTAAAGCCATTGCTGCTAATGGATTCCAAGTGTCTGACCCTGAGAGTGACAAAGAAGAGAATGAATCAGCTGTCGCCGAACCAGCCCCTGTTGTGTCGGGATGTGAGCTTCATAGTCACTTAGAAAGGGGTCTTCAATATGCTTTACAGAAAAATGATTCAACACTTTTGGAGCTTATTAATAAGACAATGACGGGGATTGAAAACAGTCAGCTGAAGGAGGCAAACAGAAGTAAACAAAAAGACATTCACTGCTATTTTGCCTCTAAACCTAAGTGCAATAAATAATTTGAGATCAGTCAATGAAAAGTCACTTACTAAATAAAAAAAATGTTTTTTTATACAGCAAATGTGTTTTGTTCATTTTTTTCTGGTGTTCAAAATAATTCATGCCCCTGACAAACGACCACCCCTCTCATATGATCGTTTTTATGTGGCAGTACCTGGGGTCGCATAACAGGGGTACCACTGTAATAAGAGTATAATATTTTCTTTAATAATTTCAGTTAAATACATATTAATACATACCGGAGTCTTGTTTCATCATCAAACTCTTCCAGAGCATTCATCACTGCATGGGTCACTTCCCGGGCCACTCGATACCTGTCTTCAGTGTACAAATCAATGTCCTCTACAAAACAAAATAGCCGATACCAATATCCTGTCAGCATAAATCATACACAAAAATCATCTTTAGCTGACTTCTAAAGTCGATCACCGCATTGAAAGAGTACAACTATTTATAATGGCCGTAGGCCCATACCATACATGTAGGTACATGTGCCAAATAAAAACATTTAAAAATAAATGAATCAGAAAGAGCTAACAAAACCATTTAAAATGATTTCAAATTAGGGTGGTAAAACTTAAAAAAAAAAAAAGGACCAGCACCTAAAGATAGGGTCGGTCGGGTTATCAAAACAAAAAAAATTTTTGTTCAGGCCTTAGAGATAATCTTCAAATCATGCTATATCAAAAAACATTGTTATCATTGATTTAGCAAATGACAAGAATTGCATAGTGTTTTAATACACATAACTGGTCAATTTGTCCTTAGTAATAGCCCCAATGGGATATTTCAAAAGAGAATGTGTACATAGCGATGACCTTCAATGAATGAATAGTAGAAAACTCCACTTGGAAAACACCACTTGGACATTAAGTTACCTGTACCTTTATTTCGAACAGCCAGATGGACATTTTTGGATCCTGCAAATATTATATACGAGCCAGCAATGTAGCGTGCACTAAGGTGAGCTGCTTCCCCATTAGCCTTCTGTGTCGCTATAATTCTTTGAGCACAATCTAAAGGCTGAAAAAATGGTGTAAAAAAACATTTTAATCAATGTATAGCAAACCACAGATCTATACAGTGTTTCATCTACAATGTAGGATTCAGATCATTGGGGGCAACTTATCATGCCTGCCAGGCACCCAGTTGACTCGGTTGGGCATTTCTAACATACAGCCTCGCCAATTTGGGGTACAAACAGAATCAGTTAAGTATGTAAACACCCCTAGTTATTACCACTATGTACACAAGCCGTTATCGGGTATTGTGTCATAGGTGTGAACGCGAGACATAAGTGATCGGGGTGTTTTCCACTGTGACAATGACCTGTGTGGATTAAATATGATGTAACAATAGTTCAATGAGGCACTTCACTGTCTGAATATTAGAAGGGCAACATGGCGCCCCTGAAGAGAAACATGGCGCTCATGAAGGGCAACATGGCGCTCACAAAAGGCAACATGGCGCTCCGCCGTGTTAGAAATGGCTAGATGAAACACTGCTATAGGTCAACCACAACAACTTAATGATTTATATGTATCCTTATGCTTATCCTGTTAAATTAAATAATTTAATTTTTTTCGGCCACTTGAAGTTGTCGCTACCGCAATCCACAACTTTATGTGACTGAAAATTACTGATATTTGTTCAATTTGGCACCAAACATTTGTAAATATATTGATATTCAAACACTAGTTTCATTGCCAATGAGAGTGATTTAACCGGCTAATAAAACAGATTAGAAATGACTATAGTCGTGATCAGCATGCAAAGGGTTGAAAAGTAATCTCGTTTACATGTCACATGTTCAGTCGAGGATTCTGTGTTTGTAACTCTGTTTGAGTGAGATACAAAAATGGATTCACTAAATCAAAGTTGAGTATTCATAAATTTTGAAATTTCCCAGCAAGCACGAGATATTAATCCAATGCTGTTTTAATGTTGGGCCACCGTCTGCGATGCTGGCCCAGCATTAAACCAGCATTGGATAAATGTCTCAGGTTTGAGGGTTATATGATCTGTGTAAACAATGAGTTATTAATCACACCGTCGAGCATGTTGCATAGGCCTACATCAATTCCATAAAGTTTGCACTAAACTGTGAACACATTGTGTTTCTGCTGGCTGGAAGTCCTAACACCTATTTGAGTGTTGATTTTTTATACCATTAAAACCAAAGCAGTATGTGAAGCCATACAATAACTGGATAACAATAGACACACATCCAGCAACATGAAAGTACTGACACACATGGTGGAATATATTGGGTTTTATCATGGTGATCTGTCAACATTTGAGTCGAATGCAGGTACTTGGAGTTCTTTGTATCACATGTAGGGAAAACACAATGGATTCACATAAATTAACAATTGAAACAGATTAAAAAAAAAGATATTTCTTTCCTATTTTACTGTGATAAACAGATGTATGAGTATAAAAGGTACAACTGGTTTATGGTAGTCATACAGTTTGTTCACACAATTGAAGTATGAATTAGATATTATACTCTAACAGCTTCGGATCAAGCACTGCTTGAAGGCATCAACGTCTCCCTGTACGAGTATGCTGAATGCACATATATACCTTCATATTAATTTAAAACACCAGGGCTTTACAAAAATGATTACAAGTTGGAGAAGATGCCCCAGGACTCAGGCCATGCTACCCTGTGATTGCTTATCAAAAATGCAAGGTTGTCTGGATTAAAAATGAAAACAAATGAAATGATGGAAGTTTTAAAATAACCAATTAATATGCAACAATTAATAATGATATTTCAAATCATAATCATGTAAATGGTCAGGAAAACCCTAACATTGATAATCAGAGTATGAATTCATGATTTGAAAAAGAGGGACGTGGCCAGCATTTTGTCTGAAAAAGTGGTGAATGCAGCTAGATCCATTTTAGAGCAATATGTACATAAAATAAATGTTTTTTAAATAGCAGTTGCTAAAGATCCTGTTGTAATACTCATTCCTTTAACTCTGTGGCATGTGTACCTTTGTGAAATAACATTTCCATGTATTGTTATCCCCTTTTTGTCTATCATCATCATCTCCAAGCCCACCTGTAAATTTCTTCAAAGCGTATATGACACACTCTATTCTCTCCAGTTTACCATCAACCAATTTCAGAAAGCAGTTTCCCCTAGCTACCTGTGGATTAAAAAAATAGTTTTCAATAATAAGGTCTATATAAATACTGTCAACAACATTCAGAAGACAGGGATCGTGCACCCATAGGAAACACATAGAAACACATAAATGAGCATGCTTACACAATGATAATTAGCATTTTAGCTCATAATTAAGTAATAAATTAGTGTCATTAGGTGTGCATAAAAATGACAATGAATATTTCGTGCATCTGATTAAAATAATTTCCCATTTGTCTGCTAATATTATTTATAAAATATATTTTCAAGAATGGAAATCATCATTCTATATACCCTTTGCTACTGAGAACCTGCCCACCCCAGCGGAAACCATGACTAGTTTACTACAGTCAACACCAGTATAAGGGTTAAAAAGGAATCAGAAAGTCATTGGAAATAGCTTACCTTATCTCTTATATCTTTATTATTGTCATAAATGTCATCATCAGGGCCATACTTTGTGAAAACTTTTATGTCTTCTAAGGACCCATTAAGTCCATCGGGTAATATACCATCAGGAATACAAGCTCCCACAATTTTCAGTTTATCATTTTGTTGGGCCCAGGATAGCCACCTGGAAATAATTATTGCAATAAAAGAAATCATTTATTGCTTTGAAATTAGGAATGATTAACTTTTACAGCATATATATAATAAATTGTTTGTGATATTTTTTAATATGATAACATTAAACATATACACTGTTCAACACATGTCAACTCATTACATTTCTGCAATGATCACTGAAAACCTATAAAAGAATACAACAGTCCAATATAAATTATTTATCACAAATTTCTTCATTCCTTATCGGACTAATAATACCAGTTATACTTACTAATAATTTAAACTATTGTGTTCATTACTGATCAGTTCATTACTTCTATTCTTTCTTTTCATTACTGGCCTATTCATGTCAAAATTGAAAATATGTCAAATCCAGGTCATTTTAACAGCATGAATGTTGCTTCCAGACTCTGTCATAAATTAAACATAAAGTTAAAATAGATACCTAATCAGAGTCTTAATGTTCCGTTCTTAATGTGATGGGGAGTTTGTCCAACTAATGGGGTTAGGATGTTAGCCACCACCTTAGCTGCTCCATAGCCCTTATAACTCATACCATATGCCAAGTCATATTTCTGTTCATTACTGGCCACTTCAATACACGTCAGACTTATACAGTTCTACCTCGATACAATGCCAGCATGGGGGGGGGGGGGGTGGCATTATGTTGATTAAAATGAATTCTGATACATATTGAGTGTTCTCACCCATTTCGTTTATGGTAGTACAGAAAATCACAGTAGGCCTCATATCATATTGTTTTATTCAGAGCACTAAGCTGAGAAATAATATGTATTAATGCTCGAGAAAAAACACTATAATGATTGGCATTTAAATTGGGGTTATTTCAAGTTATACATAGGCCCTATGCCTGTTCCAGCGTTCAAAGGAATATATCAGTGGCGCCGGTCAGTGTTTAAAAACAATAGTTGTGACATTCGGTTCCCACCTTTGGAGGGAAAGCAAGTGATATATGTCTGCAGCCTATGCGAGTGTGTATCACACTCAATGGAACGTCTGTACTGGGCCTAAATCTCTGTGTAAAATAATTTTCTTGTCAATCTAGTACTTGCAACAGCAATCAAAGGAATATATCCGTGGCGCCAGTCAGTGTTTAAAAACAATAGGTGTGACATTCGGTTCACACCATGGAGGGACAATCAAGTGATATATGTCTGCAGCTTATGCGAGTGTGCGTCACATTCAATGGAATGTCTGCACTGGGCGTAAATTTACGCGTAAAATCATTTTATTGTCAATCTAGTACTTGCCCAACATTGTACCAGCAATGAATCTCGTACCTAATGATTTCTTTTTTCATTGTTATTATCGCGTCATCACTCATGTGATGTCAGAGTAGAACAGTTAAATCCCAATGTGTTATCTCAACTAGAGTTTTGGTATGGTCAATCAGGTGGATAATATTGACACAGATTATAGAACGCTGTCTGTCTCTCTGCCATCCACTGGGAAAACAAATCAAAGGTGTTGATTTAATGGAATTAAAACATGGAATGCATTGCATTTGGAGATTAAAAAAATAAGAGATTATCATCGTTCAAACAAGCTGTAAGACAAACTAAACTCTTATAGACAAACTAGCAAACAGATAAAACTGAGATGTTCTGTAAAACCAGTTTGTCTAGGTTTTAATTTATAACAATAATTTATTGCTTAATTCCATTGTAGTCATTATATTGTAATGGTATGACTGTAAAAGTGTGTGTTGTAGTCATGGAAAATGTGCATTTTTAATAATTTAAAATTTGATGTATTTTTTTTCTATAAAAAATAACCAGTCGCCATTTGGTCTACGAGTGAGGGACCACCAGACACTTATAGTGTTTTTCCATTTATGGAAATAAGAGTAATATAGTGTTTTTATCCCTGATGACCGGTATCCTGAGTATGGTAGCCCTGATTATTATGATCATGTATTTTACAGTACAATTTTCCTGAAATAAATCAAATTAAATTAAAGACCTAAGCTTTGTTCCTAAAAAATCGAAACAAAAAATGTAATAGGCTACAATGGTTATACTGCAATCTAGTAATATGCTTGGTGATTGGCCATTTGAACTATGATGATCGATTATAAATATGATTGATCAATTATTCCTGACAAAATAACCAGACTAATTCAGTTTATCAAAATATTGTCTGACTGAGCCTCGATCTAGCATGTTCCAGTATTTTTAGGACAAAGGTTGTAGTGTAGGTATGGTGGGTGTTGATACTGTAACATACCGAATATTGCCGGTTAGTAACCGCATACTGGCTAGAATCCGCGGAAAGAATTGCTATTGTACCCCTCCGAGACTCTGTCATTAGTTTTCACATTTTATCGCCAGTGAATCAATAAGAGACGGAAATATTTAAGTTTAGACTATAGTCGAATTCCCATTAACCGTGGTGAATGATTTTTACAATTTCTCATTCAATTTAAAACCAATTGTCATGAAATTTTACAAACATTATTTTCTAGCCAATTTTCGCACACGATGTTCATAAAATGATCTCATATGCTTTTGGGTGTCCGTTTTGAAATTTGGGATAATTTACAATTAATATATACAATTAATGAAGTCAAATCATTACAATATGATTGCTATCTCCAACTTGGATTACTAACGCTCATGATGAAATTTTTTGTGTCAAGATTTTATTTTATTTTCATGATGTTTTGGGTGTCCATTTTAAAATTCGAGATGAACCCTATGGTGGAAGCTTAGGCCCTACCCCAGCAGTTGGGCCTAATATTAGGCTAGGCTAGGCCAGGCCAAGCCGCGGGGTATAAAACAAACTTTTTCTCAAATAATAGTGTTAAACGACCTGACAATAATGACTCAAACATCTATAACCATGATAACGATACATTAACAAATAAATAGGTTTTAAGAAAAAAACCCCATATATTATCGCTCATTCAGCATTCTGGGTTAGAACGCAGCATTTATCTGAAACGTAAGATACTCACATCATCACAAATGGTTAAAATGGCCAAAATATTTTACGGGAAGTGTTTTAAAAAAGCTCTCACATGATAAATAACTGATGGAATGTTTCAAAATCAGCTGAGAGGATGCATAAATGATCACTAAGTTAGGTAAACTCAACTAAAATTTATTTCGAGGGCGTTAATAGGGGTTAAGTCGATTGCGTGTCGCCTGCGGCACGCTATCTTACAGTTCAGATATGGAATGCTTGCTAACCCGTAACACTTTGTGGAGGGTGGCGTTTGCTAACTATAGCACATTCATAATTAATTCATCAACCAGGATTATTAAATTTTGTGGATTTCTCAGTCAATTCTCAACTAATTTTCATGAAATTTTACACACACTATTTTCCATTCATGTCATGACTCCCTGAAAATTTCGCGAAGTTCTGTTTATAAGTATTTTTGAAGTTAGACCATTTGACATGTAATAAAATTCTGAGACGAAGCTAGTGGGTTTATAGAGGGCAACATTTTTATTTATTTACTAGACTATACCTTAGGCCCTAACTAACCAGTAGCGCATGTTTTTCGTTTTTCGTCAATTATCAACTGATTTTCATAAAATTTTCTAAAAATCATTTTTCAACAGAATCTTAATATCCCCGAAAAGTTTGTAAAATTTTATTCAGTATTTCAAAAGTTAGACCATTTGACATGTAGTAAATTAAAATTATGACGTCCCTCTTTAAACCCATTAAACTAATTCCATAATTTAATTACATGTCAAATGGTCTAACTTTTGCAATATTAAATATAATTTTGCGAATATTTTACCGACGTTTAGTAAGCAATTACTCCCGTTGTTGTGGAGGGTAGTCTTGCTAACTACCGACGTTAGGATATGACTTGAATATTGCCTGTGCTAAATTTCAAAGAAATTGGTTCATAATTGACGGAGAAATCAACGAAAAACATGCGCTACAGAATTACCAAAATGAATGTGGCCCAGGGTATAGTCTAGTAAAGACTAGTTAGTACATGTCAAATGCTGAAATGGTCTAACTTCCCAAATAAAAAGTTTATCAAAACTTAGCGAAACTTTCAGGGTAGTCACATCATGAATGGAAAATAGTGTGTGTAAAATTTCATGAAGATTGGTTGAGAATTGACTGAGAAATCGGCGAAATTCATTCACCACGGTTTTAAATGTGAATCCCGCTAGTATTAGTATATGCATGGTCTCACCACCCCAAATGCCGCTCCCATTGAAATACATGTAAACTGCCTCAATTCCACGGGCCAATTTCACCTTTTTTCGACAATACTACTTGTCGCATGTCATGACAAAACCTGATCTGTCCTTTTTCAAAAACAGGTCTGATATATGTTTGGTAGCCAGACAGATTTTGAGCTACAGTTCATGACATGTATAAACATCAGAACAGCCCTAATTCTTACTCTCTGTTACGGACCAGACACACATCCTTTTAACCCACTGTACCCCTGCGAGATTATCATGAAACAGTCATAGGGTGGTGGAGGGTATTTTCGTGCAGGGGGTATTTTTGCGCACCTCGTTTGTTTTTTGCTCTAGTTCTTAAAGGGTTTTGTAAATTGTCATCTTGTTTTGATTTTCGTTTGTTGACTGGTGTTTTAATGCAGCGTATATAAAAATCGCATCGTTTCGCGGCAAACTTTTTTTTTCATCCGCCATTAAAATAGTTCCTTTTTATTTTAAGTCCCAGAAAATGCCGATTTTTTTGCCTTTTAAAACTCAAAATCAGTAAAATTACATTTTTTAATTTTTTTTTTTGCAGATTGTTGTATTACGTTGAAATAAAAACAGACATGTGCCGGGAGAAATCCCAAATCCATTTGGAAACAAACTAGACTAAATGAAAAATATATGCAATGGGTCTCAACGCTGTTACACTATGCCGTGCGAGAAAATACCCTCAACTGCGCGAAAACTCCCCCAGAAACATAGAAGATTGAAATAATCTATGCTCCCTATTCCCAATTGACCCGGAAGTATATTTTTATCAAACCGGAAGTGGCTCAGACATGTGTACCAATCACAATACGGCCCACAATATTCATACGCGTCCATTCTGTGCACGCTGTGGGCCACTTCCGGTTAGGTGCCGGAAAACTACCGCCACCAGGCACCACCCTATCTCATCTGATATACTGTATGACGGAAACTAGGTGTGCTTATTTAGGTACTACAATGAATTTTTAAAAATGGTCAAAGCGCCTGTGTCCAAAATTAAATGATGACCCAGCATATAAGAAGAAAGTAGGTTTTTAAATTTTTGAAAAATATCAAATATTTTTTGAGATATGGCTGTTTTTGTGATTTTTTTTGGTGATTTTTAAAGCCTAGGGGATAATCCCCTAAGTGTGTCACAATTTCGGGAAAATTACAAAATTTTAATGCTATCTAGGTCAAATTTAAGTGTGTTTTCATATAATAAACTAATAACATCATATATTTATGAAATCTGTTAATTGTCAGGAAGATAAGTGTGACCACGAAAATTACCTTTGTTTGACCTTGACCTAGTTTCAGCAACAAAGGTTCAAGGACAACACTACTCAGAAATCACTATCTAAATATATATCCCGTCACCAAAAATATATACAAAAATGACATATTTGAACAAAGAGCCAGTGCTCCCATCAAAGCTGATGAAGCCAAACCCTAGTACACATGGTGACATGGGTAGGGGGTGGGCTTCATGGGGGTGCTACCCCAAGGTTCACAGTGAACCACCAGTGGTTTACATAATTCAATAAAGTATTCTGGGAGAGCTTTGAATTTGTTTTGATGTTTTTTGTAATAGATTCGAACCCCTAAGGACGGCCAGAGGTATACTGGCAAATTCTTTGGGGTTTTTCTAAAATAATTGAATACAGACAAAGACAAAATCCTGACCAGAGAGCAGTAGGTAGAGTTATGAAATGAGTCGATGAATATTACTTGGTAAACATGGTAAAATAAGGCTATATCTAATCAACAAACTCATCACAATTAGACATATGGTAGATATGAATATGCATCCAGACAGCTAAATAACAGAACAAAATAATATAATCTCAACACAACACATTGAGTATTAAGGTAGATATAGTAAAGAGAACAAAATCATTTTAAAAAAATGTTACAAAAAATGCTGCTGAGGGCGCTACAGTCTTAGCAATATATAGGTATTGATGATCATTGCCAGGAAGAATATGAGTAAGTGAAAAAATCTGGTGAGCAGTAATGTATTGATCAGAAGAAATTACTGGTACAGTAGAACCTGCTATGAGCAGCCACCCTTGTGACACAGAAAAAGTGGCCTTTTAAGGCAGGTGGCCGCTCATAGGAGATTTATTTGTATATGAAATGTCATTTTGGGGAATGGCTAAGTGGCTTCCCATAGGAAGTTGGCTGCTCATAAAAGTGGCTGCTCATCGCAGGTTCTACTGTAGGTGAATTTAGAAAATCTGAAAAATAGGTGAGACAGTTTAATTTAATCTCAGATATTAAAATATGTCCAAAAAATTTTCATCTCATCTTAAATGAAGTAGATTTGGCAGTCATCGAAGCGCACAGTAGCCCATATGCAAGGTTATCAAACTTGAGTAGTTCCGTGTATCAACCTCTGTGGCTGGACGGCGCCACAGCCCGAGCACATGGTTCTCCCATCTGCATGGAGTCCATATATGTAAAGGTGCAAGCTGGGCTCAATTATTTATGAATGAACTTTTTGTATATGAAAAAGTAATTTGAAACATTGGTGACATAATATAATTTGCCCGATGGATCATACAACATTATACTATTTAAGATGTGCTTATACACAATAAAAAATGTGTTGTGTTGAAAAAAAAAAAAATATTAAATTGTGGTGGATGTTTTATAGCATGAATACATAATTGGTCTTTTCGTTTTATAACTGCATTTGGTTTGGTAGCCATGAATAGCAGTGGACATCCTGGATCATGTGATGGGAGGTATCTTTAACGCCTCACATATCTTGTTGGTCAGTTCCTGCCAAAGTACTTTGTATTTCTTTACATATGTGAGAATATCATACACATCTTTGTTTCTAATCACCACTGGAAGAGACATCAATGGTGGCTGCATAAAAAAATATATGGTTATTTAATTATATCTCTCTTTATATAGGATTTACTGCATTGGTTATCTGTCTCAGGAGGTAAATACTAGAAAAATATAGGGTTTTTTTATAGTCTTTTTATTTTATTTCAATTACGTTCAAGCTAATTGATACAAAATAAATAAAATATCTGTTAGCAGATATTTTCATATTATTTTTCTTTCCTCATAACAATACAAGATGACAAATATTAAAAACTTACAGCATATTGGCCTACATTTGTAGAGTTTTAGAAATATTTGTAGCTTAATATACCATTATATGTTTAAAAAATGTAATGTCAATCAAGTGTAAAAATTAATGTCAAGTCAAAAAAGAGCATATTATTTTAGCATCAGCCAAATTGTGTTACTTCAGTAAAAGGGTACAAAACATGCATAAGTTATATTGTCACGGTTCACAATGTTGAAGGATATAATTATTTAACTAAAATATATATTAAGACATAATTAGGCCTATTTTCACTGCTGTTATCATATAGTTATTATCTTACATGTATTTTTGATTTGTAGGGCCTATGGCTATGGAAGTTTGACATTTTCAATTTGTCAATCAATAAAAAAAACATATGTACTTTAATTATTGGTACTGGAAGACTGGGAACATTCACAGTATGAGCTGGGGAGTCGATGACAATTTTTTATGGCAGTTTAAAATTATAATTGTAATGTTATGATGCCATTATTACTTTCATATTATTGCATCGTACATGTAAGCAGGTAAGATGCCTCACTGACAGCAGCACAAGTAGGTTTATCATGCCAGCACTAGACTAATTGACACACGTGTGCTCGTTGAATGAATGTTTGTTTACAAATAACCTCACTCACACGGGAGGTGCGGCATGGAAATGACTTGGCGGAAATTAGGCTTTGTTATATAATAAGTAGGGCTTAAATCACAATTATTTGGCATAAAAAACACATTATACCTTCATGGACTATTAAAATAGTGGAGGGTCGATCGCTTGACAGTGCAATGCTGGGAGTGGGACGACACAATTTCCGCCCTGACGAGCCGCGATGTTGACATGACGTCACGCACTGGTAGCAGACGCATTTTCAGGGCAGAGGTCACCGACTACCGAATGTAATTACTCGGTTCAGCGATATCACAGGGACATGGTTGTTACATCATTTTGAACTAAAGACCCTGTATATTAACCGGGAATTAAATTTGAATGGCCTTTAGAAATTTATTTGGGAGAAATACATCATATTGTACGAACCTCGACCAGTTTCTGTACGGCCGACAGATCTTCCATGTTGAACAGCACCCGGATGTAAAGAGCTCTCACGACACAAAACATATCAGCATCTTCCACAAAATGACGGCAACACTTACCTGCTTTTGGATTGAAAATCCATGCAATATTGATCGTATTGTCAGTAAAAACACAACGTCATGTTAATTACATAATTTCACCGACGTCGCTAATCGTGGCACAGTTTTCGTATCGGCCATATCGTCACAAAATTATAGCGTCATAACGCGAGTCACTGGAGTACCTAGCTTATTAAAAATATTCACAAAATTATAGCCTGTTTATAGTCTATATTTTTTAATTCAACAGAGGTTAGAACAGGAGCATTAAAAATATTTTGTGTTCTGATTCCATTATTAGTAGACACCTGGCCGTATTTCGCCTTATGTAGGGTGGAGAGACATGTAATGATGTAGAACTTAACTTAACGTCTTAAGACTTAAGTTAAAGAATGATTCAACTGCAAGACGCGCATGCCTGGGACGGTCAAGTGTAGGCCAACAGTAGCCTATTGAGTACAGATTGACGGCATTAATATAGCCACTGAACTGATTACAAGATACTACTTAAACGGGACACTGATCCAATGCTGTTTTAATGCTAGGCCAACGTCTGCGACGCTGGCTCAACATTGAACCAACATTGAATAAATGTACAATGTTTGAGAGAAAGTCCTCCTGCCCAGCAAACACAAGACATTTGTATAACATTTATACAACGTCGGCCCAACGTCTTCGACGTTGGTCCAACATTGCATAAAGTCATACAAATGTTTTGTGTTTACTGGGCATGTCAATACAAGCTTGAGTCAAGCAGTTTCACCGTCCCCGCAGTAATACAGTCAGTTTGTTTGCATGCAAGCGACCAAGTAGGGGTAAGGGCCAAGAGCTTTGAATTATAAACTCATAGATGTCGCTCAAGTATATATGAACTTGCTGTGATTTGAGAACTTGCTCTTAATGAGGCTTTGGGTATGAAACGCATATTTAGTATTATTATGGAATAGGGACTTGGCCTACCCACGGGCACTATTGCCTTCTGGGGGACCCTTGTCCCGCGAATTTTAACAGTTGACTACACCTTTAAGATACGGAGTGTCTATGCGTACGTGACCGTACGAGATGTATGTTTTGCTATTGATACGGGATCGCGTACACGCCACCTGTAATGCTATTCGTACGGATTAACGTACACTTCACCTGTACTGCTAATGATACGGCATACCGTACACACCACCTGTAATGCTAATCATACGGCATACCGCACACACCACCTGTATTGCTAATCATACATGTAATGTACACTACTCCTGTTTCGCTAATCGAACGGTATAACATGTGCAGCAACGCACCTGTATGCGACTGTATGTAGCTAATATTACTTAGGTATTATTTCTCATACGTCATCTAATATGAATCAAACAACATCTGATAACTGAAGTATAGTAATCTATAAAGCTAATCATATGGAATTTAAACAGATTAATTAAGTACATTGCTTGGTAGTAACGTTAGGTCTATTATTTGTTTAGGTAAAATTAAGTATACTGTCTATATTAGTATAGACCCTATATCCACTTGATTATATAGCTTAGACTTATCCCACTAGGTCTATTACTATTATAATATAATTAGAGTAAAATATGGGCTATACTTTCCACCTTAACGTACGCATAGCAAAATAAACTAGTGATACGGTCACGTACGCATAGCGCTTTAGACAGCATGTACGTGATTACGTACTCTTAGCAAAATGAACTAGCGATACGGTCACGTATGATTAGCAATACAACGAGCTTGTACGGGAACACGTACGAATAGCAAACTCGGGAAGCGATACGGTCACGTACGGTTAGACACTGCCTTTAAGATATGTCATGAGCGATAATATAAGGTGTACACATAGATCTAGTTTTATTACGTAACAGCCTGTTGTTCTTTCTTTGCTACATTTGTTTCTAAATAAGAACCATTTTCAAAATAGTTTGTTATAATTTGTGCATATTTTGGACATTTTATATGCGACAAAAGCTCTTTTAAATCAAAGATTATTTCAGTTTGTGTGGCCATCTCCAATCAAAACAAATTCCGGGGAACTAGATCATATGCACAGTTTCAATGCTTTTTTCCATACCAACTCATCCCCCGGTATATATCAGGGGATGAGTTGGTATGGGTGTTGACGGGCTGGGGATGAGTTGGTTATAGGTTTTAAGTTGTTCATGTGTGTTGCACCTTTGGGGATGAGTTGGTAGGCCCCTGGGCGGGGGCCCTAAGGTAGTGGTTAGCACCGCTTCCTTTCACGCCAGAGTCCGGAGTTCGGTTCCCGGTCTCGGCGGTTTGAAAGAAACGAAATTGTTTCTTCCCCATCCACGTGTGAAAGTTAGTATTGTGGGGAGCCTCCGTGACCGAGAGGTAGCATGCTCGGCCTCAGACCGACAGGGCTCGAATTTCGAATCCTGTATCTGGAGGACAGTGTCATCTCAATCATCTCACCATCCCCAGGAGGTTCTCCTAGCCCAGTTCAGCCTATATGTGCACAAAGGTGGCCTAAAGCCCGATTCATTTCATTTGGTAGGCCCCTATTATCTTTTCTTTGATGATTTTTGATTATTTTTTGAAGATGATCACTTAAATGTATAAGATATGTTTTAAAATCTGACTTGAATAAAATATAATTTAAACATATTAGACTTACGCCTAATAAGATCGTTGTTGCAATAATAATAGAATAATAACAGAAGACAGTGTTTAAAAACGTATATTATATATTATTTGCTATTGTTATTTCGCCAGTCTATAGTTATAAATAGCTAATAATATATTGTTATATATTTTTATAGTTAACCCTTTAATTCTTTAGCACGGCTATGTTATTTTTTAATATTAGTCAATTAATAAGTCAGTTATACGGAATACGGCGTTGTCTCATCGGTGTCGGCTCGATCACTGAAGTTAAGCAACGTCGGGCACGGTTCATGAACGGTTCATGAACTGTAGTTGAACGTAAAAGAACCTCAATGGACGTAGGCGCAGTTTCCATCCGGCGAGACCCCAGAAAAACCACAATGTGGAGTAATTGGCATGCACATAAGGCCATGAATGATATCATGAATGATAACAGGCCTTGCTATGTTACTCCTGTGGCGCGATAGCACAATATAGTGTGTACCCTGCAAACACTGTACGTAATATAATGTTCGTTAAGGTCCCATTTTCGTCATTCATGGATGAACGTAACGAGGACGTGCTAAGGACGTAGTCATAATAACCCCAACGTCGCCAGAACGTCCTGATAACGTTATATTTATGATTTACGTTCATATTAAAAAAAACAACTGATCCAGTATCTGTTCAAAAATTTGTTAATGCTGTTGCTGAAGCGAATATCTACAATTTAATTATTCTAAACCCTGTAGGTGATCCAAATCAAAACTACAATATAATTAGTGACAAACTTCAAGAGAAATATGAAAAACATCTCCCATCCAAGTTAGTCAAGTATAACAAACACATACATAAAATACAAAATGGATTACTGCCGGAATTATAAGGTAAATAAAATTCAGAGATAGCCTAAACCATAGACTAAAGACAACCCCCCGCAATACCATTTTATATCAAACTGTTAAACATAATATTAGTTCTTATAACAAGATACTACAGAAACTAATACGAAATGCGAAGAAGACATATTATTACTCATGTTTCAGTAAATATAAAAATGACTTTAAAAATACTTGGATAACTATAAAAGACATATTGAACAAAAAAAGTAATAATAAACATAATTTTCCTGAACACTTTAAAATAGATGGGAGTACTGTTTCCGATAAAGAGACGATTGCAAATAAGTTTAATCTATTTTTCTGTAACATTGGGCCCAATGTAGTAAATAACATAGGTAATATAGAGCATGGCTCATTCAAACATTATTTGAATAACCCGTGTTCTGACGTATTAAACTTTAAACCTGTTGAAGAAGCCGATGTAATAAAAATAATCGACAACCTTTCCTCAAAAAATAGCTGTGGTATTGATAAGATTACTACAAAACTACTAAAAACAATCACGCCATATATCACAAAGTCAATAGCATTTATTATAAATCAATCTCTTGCAAGTGGAGTTTTTCCAGACAAGTTAAAAATCGCGAAAATTGTCCCGATATTTAAGAAAAATGACCCAACACTTTTGGACAATTACCGTCCCATATCACTACTTCCGTTTTTTTCTGAAATATTTGAGCGTGTCATCTTTGACCAATTACATAATCACTTTAATCTGCACAATTTGTACTTTGAAAGTCAATACGGTTTTAGAAAAAAACATTCTACAGAATCTGCAGTTTTAGAACTTGTAGACAAAACCATAAAACATATGGACTCAGGTGATGTACCAATCTCAACTTTCCTAGATCTTTCAAAAGCGTTTGATACTCTGGATCATGATATACTTTTGGACAAATTAGGCTATTATGGGGTAAAAGAAACTGCTTTATCACTTTTTAAAAGTTATCTATCAAACCGCAAGCAATATGTGGAATATTTAAATACAACATCTAATTTTACAGACATAAAAACAGGAGTGCCATAAGGCTCAATTTTAGGTCCATTACTTTTTATCATCTATATAAATGACTTCCCTTCAGCAAGCACAATTTTTAGTTTAATAATGTATGCAGACGACACAACTCTTTGTGGCACGCTCAATGCTTTTAAACCTAAATCACAAAATGAAACCCTTAATGGTAATATAAATAAGGAACTATGTAAGATTGATAAATTGCTCAAATTAAATAAACTTTCTCTAAATACAACTAAATCTAAATTTATTATATTTCATATGCCACAAAAAAGAGTAGAAATACCAATAATAAATATAAATAATGTTAACATAGAATGTGTAGCTAATTTTGACTTTTTGGGAGTTACAATTGATAAAAAATCAAGTTGGAATGGTCATACAGACAAAATATCTCTCAAGTTATCTAGATGTGTTGGTATCCTAAATAAATTGAAACGCTTCCTACCTCAGCACATTCTCTTAACTATTTATAATTCTATGTTTCTTCCACACATTAACTATTGTATTCTGGCATGGGGATATAACCATCAAAGAATATTTAAAATACAAAAGAAAGTAGTCAGAATAATTTCATTAAGTAAATATAATGCCCATACTGATCCCCTATTCAAACATTTGAAGCTTCTTAAAATGAAAGATATACATCAAATACAACAACTCAAATTCTATCACAAGTTAATTAATAATCAAACCCCCAAAGACTTTACTTTATTGGATCTCGTTTTCAATTTTGAAAACCATGAACATAATACAAGACGGAGAAACTATATAACACATAGAGTTAGTCGTGAATATGCGAATCTTTGTGTTCGCAACAGTTTACCATATTTATTAAACAATACTGATCAAATCATACTAAATAAAACTACAACTCACAGCCTACACGGTTTTGCAATATATATAAAAAATAGTATTTTGAATACTTATAAAGATGAATGTAATATTGATAACTGTTATATTTGTCTGGACAGGCCTCTATAAATTTGCCCCACATGTTTTCCCGACACACAGTCTTGTTCGCTCTGCATTGGATCGGTGCTGGTCCACTGTCTATGACACTGGCCCAGCGTTGGGCCAGCGCGGAGTGAACGAGTCTTCTTACAGGTATTTATTTAGTCATTGCCTCCGTAATTCGACTTACCATGCATGCCCAGCGAACATGTTACGTGGCCGGTGCTGGTGTTGGTCCAGGGTCAGTGACCCCTGGCCCAGCATTGGACCGGTTTTGGTATAGCGTCTCGTGTTTGCTGGTCTGTGCTTTCATAGCCCAGCAGACACGACACGTTGACCCGTCTACGACGCCGGGCCAGCATTGGCCCAGCGCTAGGTCAACGTGTCGTGTTTGCTGGGTCTGTAGCTATGATACATACACGTGTCATTATAAAACCAATATTGCTCTTCTGATTACTGTTAAATCTATTCTATACCGTTAAATTGTTAATTACCGTTCAATTTTTATTATTATATATTATTTTTGTAAACGCAATGACAAAATATATATTGTATCTTTAAGTTTTCTAAAGGGTGGCCCTCCTGTCAGCGGTCATTTATTGACCTTAAGGAGAGTCTCCCTGACCACTTGTATACCAAACACATTGTATGAAATATGTATATAATATCTAGGTCAAATAAAACATTTCTGATTCTGATTCTGATTCTGTAATGGTGATAAAGAAATAGAGGAAGTTTTTGTTACTCAATTTTGGGGAGTTTTGATGGATAATAAAAAAAAATGGAAGGAACATATCTGCATGATCAAGTCAAAATTAGCTAAAAGTAATGCTATTATATATAGGGCATGTAAGTATTTGGATACATTTTCTCTAAAAAATTTGTACTGCTCTCTTTTTATGCCTTATTTATCTTATTGTTCAGAAATTTGGGGTAAAACTTATATAACATATATTAATTCACTTTGTTTACTTCAGAAAAAAGTAGTGAGAACAATGAGTAAAGTGGGGAGATTAGATCACACAAATGCATTGTTTGTAGATTTGAAATTAATAAAACTACCTGATTTAATTGACTTAAAGATTGCAATAATTGTGTTTAAAGTTAAACAAAAAGTATTGCCACCAAATATCATCAATTATTTAAGGATGATAAAGAAAGATTCTTATAAGACCTGGCATACTCAAGTTGTTAAGCAAGTGTATACACGAACGACTCATAAATCCATGAATATTTCCATATCTGGTGTAAAATTGTGGAATCAATAGGAGAAAAAATGTGTCAAAGTTAATAACATTTAAATGTGTGTTCAAAAACAAAGTAATTCTTAAATATAAAAACCGAATGTGATGCTGTAAGGAAGGGGACTATAGTTTCCAAGGTATATATTTTTTTATGTGTATTACAGTTCACTGAGAGGATTGCGGTTCCAATCATGTAGTCAACATTTATCATTTTCATATAATATAAATCTGCAGAAAGTTGAATAGTCATCTTTATCGTTTGCCACGTGTTTATTATTATTGTTAATTCTATTTTCTTAGGTTGATAGTTAGCATTGTCACTAGTCATATTCATGATCATCACATGTATATCATATTAGTCGTCAGAAACAGCCGGTAGTTACAAGTTCTTGTACATTTATTCTTATTTGTTTAAATAGTGTTTATTTGATAGGAATATCGAGTGTTTTAGTGTAGGTTTTTTTTCATCCGGGAAAATGGAATTAAGGGAAAGAAATATATATCTCAATTAAAATATACATAGAGTGTTACATTTTCAAAAAGTAAATTGGATAGAAGTGAAGGATAAAAAAAGGCTGTGACAGAAGAAAAAATTACATCACATATGAAGAAGGATTCATCTGAAGCTTTGACTAAAATTGGTACGTTGCATATGTATCGGACAAATGGAAGATTGATGTTTCAAGGTATTTGGGCTAAATGGTGGTTCAAAAACGAATTTAAAAAGTTGTCAGATTCAATTGATGGCACACACGCTGAGCGTGGTGTGAGTGATGACGAAGATATTACCTTTCTAAAGCTACGGCTTAAGGAATCTCATGACAGCGGTTTGGTACAGACAGATTTACCAAGAAAAGAAATTGCCACGTGCACCGAAAAAAATGTTGAACAATTGGAGACATATAATAAAAATCAGGTAACACAACATGAAAATCAAAATGATCTAAAGATAGAGATTATTGAGAAAAAAAATTGTTGAAATGATCATTGACCAAAATAAAATAAAAGTTGAGTTGGAGGACAAAATTACTTTTCTAATGAACACTGTTGAGAGGAATCAACAGGAGTACAAAACAGAGCTAAATTTAATGAGAAATAAAGTACTAAAAGTAAGGAGATGGGAAGAAAAGGTAAATGAAACATATGACAAAGGCAATTACAAAAAACATCACGATTCAACTGTGAATTCAGATAAAATTAATTTAAACAGTGCTAGTGTTTGAAAAGTGAGAAAAAAATAATTAAAAAGACTTGATGGGGTAGTGAGTTTGAAAAATGGTTTCGATGATATAAATCACTGTGATAAATCAGGCGAAGAGGAAGGTTAACTTGTGGATAAGATTGAGAAAGTGGATCATGACGAGCGTTTTTCTGTACATGAAGAAGAAACTCAGAGTCAAAGCAAAATTAAAGAAAGCATAGATTTACTAATTGTGACAAGTTCGATTGCTAAAAAGATCAGGGGTGATGAACTATATAGGTATAAATCTGTCAAGGTAATGGAACTGTTAAATGGGAAAGATTTAAATGATGCTGAAGAATATATTGAACATTCTTCATATAATCCAAAGGTGATATTATTTTTCATTGGTGGGAATGACTTATGTTCAAATTTGTCTGTGGAAGAATGTGTCAAAAAATTGAGGGACCTTTTCGAAAGTACTCACAGATGTTTTCCGGGTTCACAGGTGGCAATAAACGAAATATTGCAGCGTGTGAAGCCGGAAAAATTAAATCATAAAATGGAATTATTTAACAAAAAAATACAGGGGCTATGTCAAGGTAAAAAACATTTACATTTTGTACCCCAGTCAGATTTACGTACCTACAGTGCTTTGTACGATGGTGTACATATCAAAAATTTACATTTAAGGAAACTTGTTTTGAATATTAAAGATGTTATAAATCCTCTTTTGGGTATGGCACCTAACCAAAGTAGGAAGTATAATAGTGATAGAGTCAAATGAAGGACAAAACCTGGAATGGATTATCATGATGGTGGTATAGATAACCTGAATGGTAAATATTATAGTGATATAGATTCAGTGGATGTAAATGGTAATAGACATTATCGAGGAGGAGATACTGGACATCAAAATACAAGAAAGGATTATTGTGATAGAGACACTTATAGTAAAAAAAATGGCGGAAATAGTGAAAATCAACGTGACACACATTATAACCATGGTGGTGAAAATCAACGTGACACACATTATAACCGTGGTGGTGAAAATCAATGTGACACACATTATAACCGTGGTGGTGAAAATCAACGTGACACACATTATAACCGTGGTGGGGAAAATCAACGTGACACACATTATAACCGTGGTGGTGAAAATCAACGTGACACTCATTATAACCGTGGTGATGAACCACAAAATAATAAGGCATATAATTATCACAGAGATATGTTCATGAATCATGTAATGAGATTTTTTGAAAATATGCATGATAATAACTAGGAAGGCAGCCAAAATGGCTAAAATAGGCATTAGGTCTTAATAACATTTTTGAATGAATCTCAGTTGATGTATTAAATTAATCTTGGTTGAAGGGATTGTACATTTTTTAGATCTTACGATTTTTGGTTAATGTATTGATGTAAATTGTTTTTCCCTTTAGTTTTTGTAAGGGATGAGCAGTTGATTGAGATACACTATTACAGTATTATTTCTTAAGAAATGATAGACTTTATTATCATTCTGTTTGAAGCTTTTTTAAAATGTCAATTTTAAAACTCGGTTAGCGCTTTGTAAGAAAAATGACTGAACATGAATGTAAAATTTGTATATCTTTGCAATAATTATGTATCCATATGAATGTTTGTTTACACACAAATTGATGTATGGACATGCAAACTAAGGCATGTGTATTTGTTTCATCCAAAAACATATTACTGAGACTAATTAATGTGTTTATATCAATTAAAGTTTTTTAGTAGATTTATTGTGTATTTTTAAATGGAGATTCATAAAATCAAAGAACAAATAAGTGTTTTGTAAGAGATATTTTATTATAAACAAGAGTAACACAGAAAGATAAGAATGTTTAGAGCATTGATGCATGATGTGGGCTGCAATTATAAAACATATATATAAATAAATATAAAATAAAACATTTCAATAATTTAGATATGGCAAAGATAGTGAGATGTCTATTTACTCACTGAATTTTGGTACTTTGAATGTAAATGGGCTTGCGCGAAAAGTAAAAAAGGAGTTTTTTAGCAATATTGTACATCAGTTCGATTTTTTCTCTACTATTTTTTCTACTACTATTGAGACATAGATTTCAAAAGAAATTGATTTAAAAATCAAACGTTATTCTGCATTTAGTGAATTAGCCGTCAAGAGATACAAAAAAGGCAGAGGATCTTGTGGTGTGGAATTTTACTTTAAGGATAGGTTTAAGTGTGGCATTGGGAAAATGACTTCACAGAGCAAACAATGCATGTGGGTAAAATTTGATGGTACTTTCTTTGGCTTAAATAAGGACTTATATTTGGGAATAATTTACATCAGGCCAATTACAAATGTACAAAATAGGGAGCAATTATTTGAGCAATTACTGAAAGACATTATCAAATATAAAGCTATGGGTGAGATTATTGTCAGCGGAGATTTAAATGCACGGACAGGGGATAAGCATGACTTTGTTTTTGAAGAGGATACACAAAATAGATATGATGTGCCTCTTCCAAACTTTTATATATATGACAAATCTATTAATGGAAATAATAGAGATAATACATGCAATGCCTATGGTAAATGTCTTCTTGTGATTTGTAGAAACTGTAGTTTAAGAATCATGAATGGTCGTATAGTAGGCGATTCATTTGGAAGCTTCGCATATTACAAAAATGATAACAAGAAAAGTTGTGTGGATAATACAATAAGTGCTACCACATTTATGAAACAATTTCAATATTTTTCAATCAGTCCCCCAGATATGGAGTTGTCAGATCATTGTATACAAAAATTTGAAGTAAAGTGTGAAGTAAATGGTAAAACCGGTATAAAGGTAAAAGATTGTTTATTATAGTTTATTTATGATAGTTTTATTGATGACCTAAATATGATTTTTGATCAAGCATGTGCACCTTAGGTAGGTGATTTATATATAAATCATCTACTATATGCGAATGACTTAGTTCTAATTTCTGAAAATGCAATGGGACTGCAGAGATGTTTAGATAATTTAAATATTTTTTGTAAACAGATGAAGTTGCAAGTAAACTTATCTAAAACAAAATTTTATTGTTTTTAGGAGGAGGTGTAAGCATGAAATAAGTAGATTTGAAATTGGCAATAATGTATTAGAAGTAGTTCATAGTTAAAAATATTTGGGACTCATTGTGTCTTCAAATGGGTCATTTACAGATGGTATAACAAATTTGGTGCAAAAAGCGAGAAAATCATGGTATGCCTTGAGAAGTAAAATACATTTAAAATTGTGGAATAATCCAGCAGTTGTACTGAAATTATTTGATGCCATAGTAAAACCCATTCTTATATATACATCTGAAGTGTGGTGTCAGCAACTTACAAAACAAATTTCAAATACAGACATACAAAAATGTGATAGTTTGAAATTTGAAAAAAATTCAGATTACAATTTGTACACAGATACTAGGTGTGTGGAAATATAGTAATACTTTGGCGGCTAGATTAGAATTGGGAAGGACACCAATTTCTATGTTTGTTAAAAAACAAGTTTTGAATTACTGGTATAAATTAGAGAAGAGATCACATGATTCAATACTGTATAATTGTTTATTATCTGAAAAAATCAGTGCATAATCAAAATATCGCATCATGGTATACTGTAGTTGTGAACACAATGGGTGATAACCATGATAGCATGTGTAATATTGACAACATAAATAAAAAATATATAGTTTCAGTGGCATTAAAAAATGAACAAGTACACAAACAAAATATTTTTGAATATTTAGAAAAAATTAATAGCTCTACAGCACGTTATAAAATGAGAACATATGGTAAAATAAAGACAGTGGTAAAAATGGATCCATACTTGATGACTAAATTAAATAAAAGTGAGAAGATACAAATAAGTAAATTTAAAGTTGGAGATCACAATTTACACATAGAGACTGGCAGGCACTGTAAGCCTGAAACGCCAATAGATAAAAGAACTTGTTGTAATTGTAATGAAGTTAAAGATGAAGTACATTTTCTTGTTGATTGTTTATTGTATGATGAGCCCAGAGTAAAATATAAATTAATAGCGCCACATGGATATCATGATTCTACAGCTAAATTTGTAGAAATTTTTAAAAATGATGAAAAATCACACAATTTGGCAACATTTAAAAAAAAAGCCTTTGAAATCAGAAATAAGGTTTGCAAGTCCTCTAAATAAAGAGAAGTTTTGTAATATATTGGTCAGTATATTAAATTGCTCAATGTGACATTGTCTACACATTAGTATAATCCTATAATAACAAAATGTTGTTTGCTATGTTATTATATGTAAATTAGCAACTGGAATTCATATACGTTGAATAATTTCAATATATACGCTGTGAATGTAAAGCTGGCCATGCTCTTGACATATTTTATAGGTTAGAAATAGTATTGTTTGCATAAACATTGATATTATGTAAAATAATTATGGTAGCACACCCATTTAGATTTTCAAGTACTAAAAAAGGATCAGCTGAAAGTGTTGATTCTTGTTTTAAATGTATGTTTGTTTCAAATGTATGGGTTTTTTTGTGAATGTACACAAATACTTGTGTTTTATTCAATAAATGATTCTGATTCTGATTCTTTTAATAAGTTCTTTAACTTCTGTAACTCTCAAAGTTCGTTTGAAAATACAAATTAGTTTTTTTTATATTTTGTGATTTGTTAAAATGTATTTTGAATGTGCTGGAAAAATAAAAACAATTTTCAATTTTCAAATTTAAATAATCAGCAAAAAATTCTGAGGTGTTGTATATCGTTTGCTAGCTTACATAAACGACGTAGCGAAGCCATGGAAGCAGGGACATGAGGGACATAAAATTGTAATCTTTGACATTTTCCAAAATATCAATGGACAGCGACTCAGAAGATGAATCATTTGTGACAATTGGAACCCCTCTTCCACCTTTTGAAGATGGTAGACGACTTAGTTTAGACTTTCATTAGTCAACTGTCAAAAAAAATAGTTGAGCGATAATATAATCAAAACGTTTCATTTTCGCCCATTTGGTCTCACCACCCTGAATACATGTAGATCTAGTCTAGATCTAAGACGAAATCCGGCCAGGTGTCTACAATATTGTTAATGTTTTTGTTCTAACCTCTGTTGAATTGAGAAAAATATAGGCCTAATATGAATAGACATGCCTAGAAAGCGAGCGGAAATTATTAGGCCTATGAGTATGAACTAAAGTAGGGTTTATGATTTTATCAGTGTTTATGTAATGATATAACGTTAGACTATAGGTTATAACTATAAGGCAATGTGAATGTATCATGAGGATAACGTGTAGGCTAGACTACCTATTATATTATGAGCAAATCAAATGGCAGGCCCTGCCGCAGAATGTTGAGGCTTGAGCGATCCATATATTGTCGGAAGGCCCAGGCAGCCCACTTGCGTGCTAGCTAATGTCTAAACGAAACAAATGAACAAACATAGCCTATGTTTGTTCGTTTGTTTTGTTTAGACATTATGTCATAGGGGCCTGCAACACTGACTGAATTAGACTACACTACTATTTACAGAAATGTAGTGTTATCTACATCGTCATTGTTTAACCCTTACTCTGGTTAAAGCCGATATATCGGATCATGGCTATTCTGGCTAAAGCCGATATATCGGCTCCCATTACTGTATGCACATGTTAGTACATTAGCGTGCCCAAAGAATACATTTTTTAAAGCAAACCTTCAAAAATGACGAAATACTGTATACAAGTCATATTTAGTGCCTTAAAAACACTTTTATTCATAAAAAAACGTACTTTTTAATCGAATCCGTGTCATGTGACACGCGATTTTCAAATATGGCGGCATAAACATGCTGAATGGCAAAATGTGAGACTGTTTTTTTTTTAATTTTGTTGCGTGTACGCTCACCAGACACGAATCAACGAACAGAATGTTAAGATTTGGAAAGCGATATTTACCCCTGATGAGATTGATAGTGAAAATGACAAGATAGGTTCAGATGGAACCGATTTATAGAGTGAAATGTTGGCCGTCATGACACGGCGTGGGCGATAATGCAAGTTGAAAGCAAACCTTCAAAAATGACGAAATACTGTATACAAGTCATATTTATTGCCTTAAAAACACTTTCATTCGTAAAAAAACGTACTTTCTAATCGAATCCGTGTCATGTGACACGCGACTTTCAAAATGGCGGCATAAACATGCTGAATGGCAAAATGTGAGACTGTTTTTTTTTTAATTTTGTTGCGTGTACGCTCACCAGACACGAATCAACGAACAGAATGTTAAGATTTGGAAAGCGATATTTACCCCTGATGAGATTGATAGTGAAAATGACAAGATAGGTTCAGATGAAACCGATTTATAGAGTGAAATGTTGGCCGTCATGACACGGCGTGGGCGATAATGCAAAGAGTCAACGAAAGTTTGGGTCGGCGATGATTTTAGAATGAGTGAGCTGCTGCTGCAACCAAGCGAGCCTGAGCGGCTGTGACAACATTTCAGGTAGGCTTAAATTATTACTGTATAGTCTACATGACATGGGCCTTCCCGGGGAGGGGGGGGTGGTGGGAGTAGTGAGGGGATTTTGAAGGGGGGGAGCGTAAAATGTTTTTTTTTGATAAATCCCATCATAGAATTATAATTAATAATTATAAGTGGGGTAATGTTATTGAAATAACAGAAAAATTAACAAACAAAGCTCAGCGATATGAATTATTTCGAGTGATGGTAATTTTTAATTGGGTGTGGGGGGGGGGGGGGGAGGGTCATGGAAAATGTAGGCCTTACAAAATCTTGGAAAGAGTCGCTACTTTCTACATTTTTGCTATATTTTTGCTAAATTTTGTACAGTGATATTCGGTGAATCATCACCTTATTATTTTTGAACGCCCATAATTATTAGTTATGAATGCTCCCTGGTAGGCCTATGCACCCAGTCATGTATTTTTTATAGACCATAGATGTCACCAGTCTATATATGATAGAAAACTGGTTGACATTTTTTTTGTGTCTTCGGGCCGCTAGCATGACTAATATTATTTCAAAATTCAAATATTTATTGAACTATTTGTCGAAACACATTTCATTTTTCTTCAAATGCAAAACCATGATAGTCGGCACAGTAAAAAATGTTTTCGGCTGTGACGGTTCGCACCCTCCCCCATATATCCTACAAGTTCAGGCCCCAACCTGTTTTCCCGTACACATTCGGCCTCCTATGTACGTTTACTTAATTTATTTCTGAGGTACTACGACATGATAGGATCATGTGGTACAAAAACGTAGAGACGATGCTTGCTATTCCATTATTTGGCACGTTTACCCTGGTCACCGTGTCATGGATCATTATTTACAGCCGGTCATATACAAATTATTCTCAAACATGCTAAAATATATTTGTAAATATATTTTTCAAACATTATCATTGGCTGTCACAGTTGACTATGTAATTATTGTCTCTCTATGTATAGTCTATTTATAATATATACTGGTTAAAATTATAATAGACCTATATCATGAATGTTTCAGGTAGCTATGTGACGTCTATGCTAAAATGTCCATTTTGTTTTTATTCCAACTTTAATTGTTATTGCATGGATTGGTGAAGCAAAGTGAAATTAATTGTACCTATAGTGTAGTTATATCCTATAGGACAATACATGTGTGGATGCGCGGAATGTTATATGAATGTGTAAGGGGTTACAAAATTAAATCATGTAACATATTTGTATTATCTGGAACTGTTATGTTAGATGAAATGTACTAGCCACTTAATGATTTGTGTAATATATGTTTCAGAAATGATACCTGGAGTTGTAGATGTTAGATTAACTTAGTGGAAAGATGTTGTCGATCCAGCTGACCAGATGATTGACTGCAAAACTGTCAAATAGTAGAAATGCTGAATGCATATGTAAATTACATCATTATAACCTGTATATTTAAATTTGCAAAGCTCATAAATTGTCTGATTAGGCCCCCATTGTATTTATACATGTAATATTTCTGGAGAAACCACTGTCAGGTACATACATGTATCAGTAAGCATTGTTTGTTCAAAATTCACAGGGTACTGTAAATCAATGTAAAACATTGGAAATATTCAAAACATAAATCACAATACATTTAAGTTAACCGGGGTCTATACATTTATGATACTAGGCTGTGTGAAAAATTGATATGTGTATGGTACCTAATTAACCCTTTCAGCGCGGGAACCCACTTTAGACGTCAGACTCTGACGTCTGTAGATGTCATATTCTGATGTCTAAAGTAGATCCCCACACTGAAAGGGTTGAGATCTGGACATTGTCGTTGATGCTGGCCAAAAAATAAAAACAATTATAATGGCCGTAGAACCATAAAAGCGGTATTCAAGTAAAGCAGAAAGAATTAACGAAGGCATTTATGATGACTTGAAATTGAAAAAAAAAATTGATCTCTATGGTTTGTATGAAAATATTTCAGCGTTGTAAGGGTTAGCATTTGTTAAGTACATGTACATATTTATCGTCACCTCTGCCTAACCTAAACCAGAACATTGGCATATTTTGCCTTGTAACATTAATTTAAATGATATACAATATGGTTACCGATATCAATGTATTGTTATATTTGTAGGCTGACTCTCAAGCAGACAAGCACCTTTCACACAAGCATTTTGTATTATCAGGGCTAGGGTCTTGGATGATTGTGAACCACTGTAAAAAATAAGATACAGCCTGTTTTCGCGAATGTGTACAGTTCAGTTGACAGAGAGTCTGTAAGCGTTCATCCTATGAGTGTACCTACTGTCTGCCTAGCTCTTTGTGTTAAACAATGTTTCAGAACTTTATATTGGACAGTGCCTGATCTGTTGCTGGGCATTTGTCATGTAATTTGTTCATTATTATGTATACATGTAGTCGGTCTAAATATTATTAACAGCGCTTAGTTTTTGCTGATTTCTTTATCAAATTCTCAACCAATTTTTTCTTTTTTTCATGACATTTTGCAAGAATTTTGAAGTCTTCTGACAAGAACAGTATTATATGACAATTTAGCGGGAATTTAGTGAACATTTCAGAAAAATTAGACCATTTGACATCACTAGTATTGTAATTACTAGTATTGTAATTCTCTGATTAAAAGTGAAGAAAGGGTCTGTAGAGGTGGGACATAATAAAACGCTTATCATAGTGTTATAGTAACCTTTACAATATACAATATAAATTTTATGATTATTTTATGAATTTGTTGAGGTAATAAAAATTAGTGCTGAAACAATTCCATGAAAATTGGTTGAGAATTGATCGACTAATGTACACATGTAGATAGTATTTAAATTGATTAAAAACAACACTAAAGGTCATTTTTAACATATTTTAGTGAAATCTGACTTTGAAATGACCTTCATATGACACTAGTGTAAGCTATCAGCAATAAATATGCAAAGAAACAATTATTGTCTCATGTTATGTTGTGTTTAAATGGCAACATTAGTTGTGTAGTTATAAATCAAATGAGAAAAGTGGTATTCTCATTAGTTAGTAACATTGCTGCCAGCGAAGCAACATATTAGTGTGTGAAATCAACTTAGGTTATAAATGTATATCACTCGTCTCCCACTGTGAAAGTACAGTTTTCCCATGATGTGACCTTGGGTGAAGAGCTGCTTCAATTATAGCCCTGGTTTGTGCGACCATTGTTACTCAGTACTGATATTGGCTTACACATCTTACAACAGCATAGATGTGTAAGCCTATTTGCGTTGGGCTCCAGCAGATTGGTCCAGATATGAAAATCTACCTGTTATTTGTTACATCTTTGCATATCAGATGCGCTGAAATACCAGGGCTTTGAGCTGATTTGACCTAGTTGTGGCCTTGAGATGAACTTGCTGTGACCTTGAGTAACACTCCCATGAGACACAACCCATGTCACCATGTGTACTAGCGTTGGGCTTCATCAGCTTTAATGGCAGTGCTGGTCATTGGTCCAAAAATGACTATCTGCCTGTTATTTGGTCCATTTCTGCCACATTAGAGAGGGGTGACATAAGTGTGGTTTGATGGGGTGTTACCCTTCCAACCCCTATATTACCCCCATAACCTCTTGAGGTTTTTTTGGTGTACCTCTCCGTGCGGGCCTAGGTGGGTTACAACCATCATAGACATCTCAAAGAAACATAATTGGAGCAAAAACTACACAAATAAGCTATTTTTACCCAATTTGAGCTGATTTGACCTTGCTGTGACCTTGAGATGACCTTTCCATGACCTTGGGGTAGCACCCCATAAAGCACAACCCCAACCCTTGCCACCATGTGTACTAGGGTTGGGCTTCATCAACTTTGTTGGCAGTGGTGATCATTGGTCCAAAAATGACATTCTGCCTGTTATTTGGTCCATTTCTGCCATTTTAGAGAGGGGTGACATAAGGTTGGTTTTTGATGGGGTATTATCCCTCCAACCCCTATATTACCCCAATAACCTCTCACGGTTTTCTGGTGTACCTCAGTGCTCGGGCCTAGGTAGGTTACAACCATCATAGACATCTCAAATGAAAATAATTGGAGCAAAAACTACAAAAATAAGCTTTTTTTACCCAATTTGAGCTGATTTGACCTTGCTGTGACCTTGAGATGACCTTGCCATGACCTAAGGGTAGCATCCTCATGAAGCCCAACCCCAACCAATGTCACCATGTGTAATGGGTTTTGGCTTTATCGGTTTTGATGGGATCGCTGGCTATTGGTTTAAATATGTCATTTTTTTATGTTTTTGGACAAAATCCCTTGCCAGTGACAAAATTCATATGGCATATTCTCATACCAGAGTATGGGTTAAAAAGAACAAAAATAAATCTTATGAAAATACGAATGCCAAAATATAGACCAGGGTTCCCCCTAAAGCGTTATAGCGTAGCGGCCTCGCTATGCTTCACTTTTTGGCCGCTACGTTTACTAAATGCCGCTACGCTTTATTGATTTACAGATAAGCTTTAATAGTTGCCGCTACGCTTGCCGTAAAACTACAGACGACAGCCACTAGAGCCAGCGCTGGGTAAACCTTAGCAGAGAGATGTATGGACTTACTGAGCGCGCGCAATCGTTATCACGCGTGGTACTGGTCAGCACGCTGTCTACTGCATGTACTGTGACCACAGCAAACACAGCAAACATTGAACCAATGTTGAAACAATGTTGGGCCATCTTTTACGGCGATGACCCAACATTGGTGTGGTGAATAAGTGTGTGTGTAATATCGGCTGCCTGCCGCATGCCGAGTCAGGGTGCCGAGTGTTCTGGGAATAGGCAGGGGCTGGGCTACCCATGAGTGCGGTACTTTTCCGACAACCTTTTTTCAAGTTTATTTTGATATGTCTAATGCATTGTCTGTAATCTATTAATGATAAAGAAAACAAAAGTTGATGATTTTTTTCATTTTATATCTGTACATTTAAAAAAAGTGTTTATGGTGAGTGATGAATCTATGTTACCCATCACTTTCTATAATAGATCGAGCCATATGCATGATATGCCACGGAAGCTGACATTAATAGAAAGTTTAATAGGTTACCTTGTGAGGCCTTACACGGTTGGTTTCAGGTTGCGGCATCCCCCCTTAACAGCATGATACCTCCCCCCTAAAATTAAGTAGACTAAGCACCCTGGCACTGCTATATACACAAACAGTGTGTTCCCAAGTTTATAATCCATCTAATAATATGTCATGTTGCGTTATTCGCGTATGAGTCCTTGAAATTGAGAGATTGAGTTCACATTATTATTATTTTGTATTTTCAAATCTCCCTTATTTTAATAAGGACCTAATTGAGAACAAACAATAGTATATGCCTGAAAAAATAAAATGGTTGAGTTCACCAACAGATAGCCCGCAGCATTATCACCCCGCTGCGACAATGTAGGCCTACTGGTTTACAGACAACTGACTGGTTTAGGGATGAGCGTGTTTTGTCTGACAAGGAATCTATAGGCGATATTCCTTGATCTGACTGAACACGCGCACGTTCAGCAAATACGGCATATCACCCAATTCTGTTTCAATGTTGGGCCAGCGCCAACATTGAAACAGCTTTGGATGAATGTCCCGTGTTTGTTGGGGCTACTGTCTCAGACGTTGGCCCAACTACTCCAACAATGGTCATACCAGCATTGAACCAGCCATGAGTCAACATGCATGTAAATAGCGGCAAGATTGGACCTATCGTTAGTGGCAGTGAGAATCAGTGAGAGTGGCAATGGATATATTCAAAAAATAAAAAATCATATAACACTAGACATTTATATATAGGCTCATGCATAATGTGTTTTGTGTTGTAGCCCCCCCCCCCTATTTCTTTAAAAAAAATATAATTCATGAAATCATAAATGTTTTTAATTTATATACTTTTTCAACAAATTAAATAGGTAAAATATATTCTAGATATCCCCAGAAAGCACCAAAAGACACCTTATAATAAAAAAAATCTTGGAGGGGCATGCCCCCAAACCCCCCTACACAATAGCGCTCTCAAATTTTCCTATTATTCTGGAAAGCCACCACGCTTACATTTATTTCTGGGGAAAACCCTGTTATAGACTATTCTGCCAATACCCACAATTTGATGAGTTGCAGGGGGAAATGTTCATGCGGCTATAGTGAAAGCACACGTTGCTTCCGTCATGCAGGATATCAGATAAAATTATAATTGTTTAATGATAATCTCGCAGTGGTACAGTGGGTTAAAAGGATGTAAGACTTATGTCTGGTCTGTAACAGAGGGTAAGAATTGCAGCTAATGTTGAGTTGTTCTGATGTTTATACACGTCATGGACTGTAGTGTAGCTCAAAATCTGCCTGGCTACCAAACATATATATCAGATTTGTTTTTGAAAAAGGACAGATCAGGTTTCAAATGTCATGATATGCGACTCTATATGTGGATATTGTCGAAAAGAGGTGAAATCAGCCCATGGAGTTGAGGAAGTTTACATGTATTTAAATGGGAGCGGCATTTGGGCTGGTGAGACTATTTGGAAACTTGCGTTTCTCACAGACAGCTACAAAATTGGTAATCCTTTAGAATAGGGGACGCTATTTTTGTAGCTGGGCGTCAGCCCAGGTACATTATTATCAGAATCTGGTCTCTGAATTTGAGACAAAACATGACGTCATTTCATTCATAAAACTGATAGATGTAACAAGCATTATTCCGGGGAGAAGGGTTTGTATCCTGATCAGTGATTAGCCAGCGATGACATCATTTAAAATGTGACACAATAGCTGACATCCATCTCCAAATATGGTATGCCCTATTGGTTTCAAGGATTTCCCCTCCTGGGACATACTGCATGCTGATTGGCCAGCAATGACATCATTTATAAAACATGCTTGACCTCAATAGCTGACCTAACCTCTGAGGTCAGAATTATCTGTACATAACTACAACACGTCACCCCAACAACAAGTGCCATTCACCCAATACTGTTTCAATGTTGGCCCAACGTCTTAGACGCTGGCCCGCCATTGAAACAGCAGTTTTTCTGGGACCCCACTACAGATGGACTGAGGGAGGGCGATGCGTAGCCGTGTATTACAACGGCCTATGCGAGCGCAGCGAGCTGCTGATATAGCACTACCACGATGCGTTGACACAATGCCGATACAATATTGGTCCGATGTCGCAGACGCTGGTCCAACATTAAATCTCATTGGGTCTGCTGAGCACATATAATAGATGTTGTGTTGTTCATCTAGTCTTGACACAAGACAGTGAATTATAACGTTGGTCCAGCGTCGTAGACTGGGGTATAGGCACTACACACCACAGCTGATCAGCATGATCAGCATCAGCACACATTGTTTCCCAATTTTCCTGTCGTAGGCCTACATAATACATTGTAAATTAGTTGTAAACCCAAATACAACCAATACAACACAACGTAGCAAAAAAAAATTGAAACTGAAGATTGTGGACAGACCTTGGGTTGTCACTGTTGGTGTGGGCTCTTCCAGGGCTACAACGTGGCTCACCCCTGTGGGGGATGGTGTTGACCTACTAACGTTACTAATGCACAAAATCTCAACATCTGTCCGGGTAGGCTACTGGCAGACTCAATTCAGCGCCACATGGTTACCCCTGCATCACATTCAATTGGAGTAGGCTGGCCTATCAAGCTGGAAGGGTATCAAGCTGGAAGGGGGGAAAGAGCCTGGATGACATACTAAGCCATTTGAGGGGTGCACCATTTAATATCTGGGGGGGGGGGGAGACGGGCTAGGAAACAAATGAAAAAAATAAGTTTGTTGAAAACCACCAAATGGTAACGTACATAATAGGAAAGGCATACGACAAAAATATATATTTCAGTTCTTCAACGAAAATTTAAAAAAAAATTGTCGGACATTCATCACAAAAAATGTTTTCTTGCGGAGGTAAAAAAAAAGTTTGCAACCAACAAAATCTCTAGCCCCCCCCCCCCATATAGCTAATGGTGCGTCCCTGACCCCTGAAAGGCTGAATTATGTCACTGTGTTTTCTGTCAAAGCGGTGTTACCATGGAAGTTGCAACTATGACTTGAATTTCAAGTACAATGCAGACTGCTTAATATCTTTTAGTAACATTGTCACATAGCCTATTATGTTTATTGTTAATATAGGCCTACTGTATATTATGTATGAATTGTATAATCTCACAGCAAAGTATTGGGTAGACTGGGGCACCTTGGGACTCCAACACATTGAGACAGGCCTGTTTAACAGAAATTATTGCGATTTGTTCGCCAGCTGCAGGTCAATGGTACTAAAACTAACCAATTTCCATTTTCCACCCTGTTTAAACTTAGGTCCATTTTTTTACATGAAAATTACTTTTTTAGGATGCTCAATATCTGTGTCTATAGATCACGTAATACTTAATTTCCTTTTGATTTTGGTGGTATCGTACACCTGTGCTATTACTTTATCACTTATGTATAATGGTTTGCTTCAAATACACCCCACACAAAAACTATGAATAATATCAGAGATGAGGTCAGTCAGGGTGTCTCAATGTGCCCCAAAATTGTCTCAAGGTGCCCCGACTCTATCTCAGTGAAGGTGCCCCGAAAGTGTTTCAAGGTGCCCCCATCTTTTTCAGGCACATATTGTCACTGCAACATCTAGCATTAGCCAACTGCAGGCTTTAGCTACAGGTATATGTAGTATTCAAATCTTGATTTTAGCTAGATCCACGTTGTCCTCAGGTACCTAATATGATGTATCAAGTTGCCCAGGGGGGTCTCAAGGTGTATCCATATGTGTCTTAAAATTTTTTTATTTCAAAATTAAATATATGTTTGGGGGGTTCGAATTTATCCGTCTCAAGGTGCCCCAGTATCCCCTACCCATAGGCCTATATCTGCAAAAATTGATGTTCAAGACATGCCACCCCTTGCCATGATACTTGATATCCTAGCTGTGGGGTATTATAATTTTCCTCTCATTGTAGTCTAGCCATTCATTTCAAAACTACATGCATAGTGGACAAATCTAATTTTGATGTGATGTAGACCTACATGTAGCATTTGGCAGGCAATGACGCTAGGCCTAAAGCACATACTGTGTAACCACTGGTAACAGTCGACCCGTGCTGGTTTGGACAACATCAGACGAAATAGGCCTAATACGGTCCGACATGACTAACTAGCTTAAAATTGGGACATTTCCAGCATCAGTCAAGGCCGAGCCCTGGCAAGAGGATGAGCTTCCTTTAATTATCCATTTATCTTAGTCGTGATAGTGATAGAATAAACACATTAAATTAAAAAAAAACATGTTGCATGACGTTTATCGCGGTCAACAACAAAACATCACCATTTTATCAAAATCACAGATTTGATACGCTTAGGTCTATTAGGCATGGAACCCTCTATGGAATGCTTTTGAACTGTTTTTTTAGCAGAAAAATTGGTGGTGATAAGGCATGTGTAAATGAAATGAAATGAATCGAGCTTTGAGCCACTTTTGTGCACATACAGGCTAAATTATACAGGCCAGGAGAACATCCTGAGGATGATGAGATGAATCAGATGATGAGATGAATCAGATGACACTGCCCTCCGGACACTAGACCCTAGAGGTCTGAGGCCGAGCACGCCACCTCTCGGTCACAGAGCCTCCCCACAATACTGAGTATTACGAGTGAATGTGGAAGAAACATTTTTGTTTCTTTCAAACTGCCGAGACCGGGAAACAAACCCCGAGCTCTAGCGTGAAAGGCAGCGGTGCTAACCACCACCCTAGGGCCCTCGCTCTCAAGGCATGCTGAGCTATCAAATCAAATCATATCTATTTAAAATCGTTTTTTTTTTGTGAACAATACAAACATTAGCCAAAGGTTATTCTCCCGATTTGTAGTTTTAAAAAATCTAAAATATTATAGCGAAATATTTTTTTTCTTAAAATTGGGACATTTCCAACCTCAGTCAAGGTGAAGCTGTGACAAGAGGACATAAGTCTTGATATAGATAAAATAAGCACACAACATTCCTCGTTCATTTACTGTTGTCGCCGTCGCATGGCGTGTGTTGCGATCAACAGTAAAATTTTATCAAAAATTTATCAAAATCACAGATTTGATACGCATATAAGGGCATGCCGTTATGAATGAATATGCCTTTCTGAATGACACCCTTATAAGTGAACATTTTGTAGTATTTCCCTTTGCCCCAGCTACATGAGGCCTTTGGCCCTAGTTATGACGTTGGGACCACATTTTCTGCTCTATAGACTAGATCTATAGGTAAATTCAATAAATTTTAAAATTGTCCAATAAAATTATGCTGAGCCTTTTTTCATAACTGCCGAAATGCTAAAAGAAATATTTGACCACATTCCAAAGTTTTCACTGACTGACTGAGGCTGAGCAAGAAAAATGCTGTGCTAGATTAAAATCTGAGCTAATTATAAAAACGTCCGAAGTTGTGACTTCGATTTTGCAAATTCCGGCAGGGATACAAAAACAAAAACATCACCCAGACACATGAATTTTTTGAAGCAGCTGAATAAAACTGACGTTACTGAGATGTGCTATCTGTAGATGAGGTTTTAAGATACATCAGGGCACCCAATGAGTGCCCCGCAATACTGTAACAGAGCAAATACAAATCAAATTTGCAGCGCATATTTTGTCCAGTCTGCGACGTCCCATCCACAACAAAAGATGATATATAATATTATGTGATTGCAAAAAAAAGATTGATATAAATTAGTTATCACTTGAGAATATTATCATGTTTGTTTTTATAACACCACCATCTGATTCTGTGATTATTAATTTGATTACCTTTTATTTACACCTCAAGGTTGTTTGTAAGTTCAAGTGTCCCTTCCTCGACACTATTGAAAGTACAGAAGTTTCTCCCAACAGCACACTCTTATCAGAAAAAAATAAAAAGCTTGTAAACTATCAATTTATATAATTCTTCAATTCTTCATTACATTTTTACCACTAGTTTGCTATCTCAATTTATTAGACATGTGTCCAGTACGCAACTATTTGTGCTGTCTCGTCCGCGACAATATATATATATTTTTAAATTTGAACTTTTTAAAATAAGTTGGGAAAAAAAGAAAACAAAATAATATAAAAAGCTTTACACATCATTAAATTTTTCAGGAGTGGATTATACCTCACCCTATCTCTTTAAAATGTTATCAGATTGAATTAAATTTGCAGCGCATATTTTGTCCCGTCCACGACTTCTCATCCGCAACAAGAGATGATGTACGATATTGTGTGATTACGATTTTTTGTTTATTATATTAAGTTATCAAGAATTGTATCAATTAATAAACATCATAAAGTGTCTCTGAAGCTATCAAAATATTTTTTTATGTTATTGGATTCACAGAAAATTGGTTCTAAAATTGGTTCTTTGAAAAAAACAATTCTTCTGGTCCCGTCCACGGCAATTCTTACATCCCACAATAACATAATTTATTAAAATAATTTAAAACAGATTAATTAATAGAAAAAATCATATTAGATTGAAAGAATAATAAAGTTAGTTAGAAAATATTTCATAGTAGCTGGACAAAATCAATTTAAATGCTCCGAATGTCCTGTCCTCAACAAACGAAATACTGTGGAATGCCCTATAACATCAAGATTTGTAAATGTTTGGTCTCAAATCAATCAAATATGGGCAATTTTCACCCACTTGAGGTTGTGGATCGCGGTAGCGAGACACAACCTCAAGTGGTTAAAAATTGAAATAAACTATATTAGCATGATAAGGATTAGCAGACTAATAGCAGCTATAGATGTGATTAACACTTCAACTGTTAACTTTTTTTTATGATCCGTAAACTACAATGTTGTCAAATATCCATTTTTTTAAGTAAATATTTTCTGTGCTTAACAAATGGACATTTGTGTCTTTTTCTGCATTGTCATCATTCATGTGAATGTTAAAAGTAACACAATATGATTTTTGTTGTAGACGAGGCACCCAAAAAACCTCAGAATGTCCAGGATCAAACTGTTAGAGATAACAGAGGAAGACAGAGATTCCACGGGGCATTTACTGGTGGCTTTTCCGCAGGTTATTTCAATACAGTCGGCTCTAAGGATGGTATGTGTTTTTACTAAGATACTGTATACTGATGACTTGGAATTTGACGTCATTTTGTATCAATAGGTTGATTATTTGTGATATAGGTCCAGCTATTTTCCTTGTGAATTGATTGACAAAAAGAGTGTGTTGACTGATATAAAAATATCATGTGCTAAGAACTGACACAATTAATATTGGCTAGTTTTACCATAGTATATTATGCATTTGTTACTACTACAGGGTTTGACACAAACTTTTATGAGCAGTGATCTACAACAGTGACCACCAGCTTAGAGGATCTGGTGGTCCTAAAATTTTTTTAGTGGTCCTGACAACAACTAACATTACAACACTTGGAAATATTGAACCAGATTTGTTCATGCTTGCGATGTGTAATTCCACATCGTTAATTTTGTAAAACCACAAAAGGTATCCCGCCGCATGACAGGAGTTCAAGGATGATGATCAATCTCAAGGTCAATAATTCATGACCTCACGTGTTTTGTTTCATCAAAAGGGTGAGAGAGGGTACAGTGTTTCTGGTCTTATCACCTGCGATTTGCAACGATTGTTTATATCTTTGGGGCATGTTACGCTTCTGATTAAGGCTAGATATTTTGGTGGTCCACAGGACCACTGGATATGAATGTTCTGGTGGTTCGACATAATTTCTGGTGGTCTCGGACCACCGGACCACTGTCAGTTGTGAACGCTGTACTATCACATGTTATGCAATGGGAACTAATGTGCCTTACAACTTGTACAAGGTACTGCAATTTTTCTTAGCTTAGAGATCTGGTAAAATCATAAATTTCAACACCTAAAAGAATATTTCAAGAGTAATTTGTTTTTGCATGTCAGGCTTAAAAACCTTGTAATTTTCATACTAAAGCTGTATTATCAGAGAGTTAGAAATAATCTTTTCAAATTTCACCACAAGAAAAATAATGGTGAAAATTTTAAATATAATTTCTATTCATGAATGACAACTTAGGTTTATGATTGATGCTACAGCCACTGGCTTAATGGTGCAATGTCGGAACAGATGTATCAGCTTTCTTCTAGCAGCGGGTTATTGTCTAAACATGCAATGGCTATTTCATGTTGACTGTTTTTCTTGTTTATAGGGTGGACACCATCTGTATTCACGTCATCAAAGGCTGAAAAACAGAAAACTGAAGAGAATAGACTCGGCCAGAGACCCGAAGATTTTATGGATGATGAGGTAATTGGTGGGCTGACTAACTTTCTCCTTTAAGTCTTTATAGGCCACAATTAGATGGGAACAATTAGATTAGAACAATTAGATCTGATGGGAATAATTTCTAAATATTATGGAGGGAAAGAACAAACAATTAAAACTAGAGAGGTGCTTTGGAAAGAGCTATCATTGTTTACAGATAGACAGATGAATGTGCGGTTGGACAATAACGCCACACAAATTTCTTTACTTTTTTTTACCAATCCGCCGCTAAAAATATCCAAAAATGACAATTTTTTTTTGAAATTTCAATATTTTTATTTTTATTTTTTCCGCAGATTTGCCGATTTATTCATTTCAAAGTTTAAAAAATTAAAAACTGTTTCTTTCTTACTGAGCCAATGCAATAAACAGTCATTACTTTCGCTGTAAGCAAAACTTACATGCTGCCGTCAGTCTGACAAAACTCAACGTGCAGCCAGATGCCGACATCAGGTGTGAAAAATAGCTGTGACACATCAAGGCTGACACTGTGCATGCTATGGCTTTGTTAATGTATCACACACATTACACTCCAACTCAACCTGAAACAGGCAGTGTCAACTCTGGGCCGGCGTCTTCGTTGTTGACCCAGGATTAAAGTTGAAGACAACAAACGCAAACAGACGGTATCTTCACGTGTAGGCACTGTTTGCACGTGAATGTGGGCGGAGACGTCGGGGCAGTGTTGTTTTAATGCTGGGCTACGGTCATCAATGGTGGCCTACCTTAGACCGGCATCAGTTTGGTGTCTAGTGGTGGCGTGTGCAGATCCCGTCTTACACCCAGATCTGACACACATCGTCTTGTTGTCCAACTGGCTGCGGTTGCGCGTGTTGTACTATTCATTCACGTCTCATCTCAGTTTGTCCAGGGAAGTATAGTCTAATGGGAAAACTTACAAAAATTCTAGTAGAAGCTGCCAGTGTAGTTTAGACATTATAATAACCCTTATGGGGCTGAATTTTTTTTTTTTATTTTTCATTCATTTGACACAAAAAATTGTCTATTGATGAAAAATGGTCATCTGCAAAATTTAGCATCTATTAAAAACTATTTTGTGGATTTAGTGGTATTTTATTTTGTTTGTAACTTGCTTGAAACTGTATATGGTTCTGGCAGCATAAGGGTTAAGCCTTACAGCGCAGGGATCGACTTTAGTCGTCAGAATCTGACGTCTGCAGACGTCAGATTCTGACGACTAAAGTCGATCTCCGCACTGTAAGAGTAAAGATATTTATAATGGATGTGGACCCATAACACAGGTATTCAAATGAATCTGAAAGAGCTAACTAAAACATTTATAATGATTTCAAATTGAAAAAAACCCTTTGGTCTCCATGGTTTTTACAAAAATAATTCAGCATTGTAAGGGTGAACAATTATGATTGCCATTCTATTTGGATCTGCAATTGCTATGAGAACATTTAAGAAAATGATAATTTGTGTAAAATTTGTTGTATAATATGAATTATATTTCCCAACTGGTGTAACCACCTGCAACTTTTTGTAATTATCCAATGCTAAACTCAGATTGTATTTTAGTCATATTTCCCAAAACTGCAATCCTCAATTTGTGAACTAATATGCAATCATACCGTGCTGTACAATATATATATTGTTAATAACAATTTTGTATTTACTCAGTTTAGGCATCCTAAAAAGACAACAACTATGCCTACAGGAATAAAATATTATCTTTTATACATGCATATTTTCAGGATCTAAAAGACCACGGCATTGCTCCAAGGCAAATTGATACAACTGATGATTTTGGGACAGCAGAAAGAAAGAGAAAGCATATTTCTTTGTCCGGAGATGATGGGATCATATCTTCTGCTTCTATCCTCACAAATCTTGTTGTTCCTCACAAGTATGGCTATGTTATCATTTTTGTAGCTCAACTATTCTGTATGCCCCTGAGTAGCACATCGGCAAAGTTCTTGAACATACATGTATATCATAATAGTAATGGTATACCTGTGATACTTACGATAACTAGTTATAAAGTATAATTCAGATCAAAACATATTTATAATATGTATTAACAAGTATATGTTCATCACAAGTTGGGAGAAAAATGGTTTCAATCTTTTAACCTAAATTATCCCTGATTACAACTATAGCCATATTTCTCGTCAAAAAAAAAAATTTGAAAGAGAAATCAGCATTAAACTTATTAGATTGGCATAAGTTTTGATTCAAGTTGTGCATTTGTCAGTAGTTTTTACTGATATTAACTCTTAAAGCGCTGAGACCAAAGGGTTTTATTTAATTTGAAATCATCATAAATGTTTCAGTTAGCTCTTTCTGATTCATTAGAATACCTATGTTATGTGTCTATGTTATGTGTTATGTGTTATAAATATGCTTACTCTTACAGTGGGGTAATCGACTTTAGTCGTCAGAATCTGAGGTCTACAGACGTCAGATTCTGTTGACTAAAGTCGATCCCCGGGTTGTAATGGTTAAGTTGATGCAGCAAGATGACACACCTTTAAGTGGGTAAAAAATGTAATTTTATGATGTAGCTCTTTAACCCTTTCAGCACAGTGACTGTCTTTATAAGTCGATATCTGACATCTGTAGACATCAGATTCTGCCATCTAAAGACGGTCCCCACACTGAAATAATTAAAATATTTCTAATGGCCATAGACCCACAATATAGGTATTCAAATGAAGCAGAAAGAGCTAAATAAGAAATTTTCGATGATTTCAAATTAAAAAAAAAGAAACCTTTATAGATATTATCAGGAAAGATTGCCAAACCAAACTAGATGTACTTGTAGTTCAAAGCTTCGAAAGTGGCTCAAAGGCCCAATAGCAATGTGGGGTAAAAGTCAAGTGAGATGTTGTTCTAATGGTTCTGGTCTTATACTCCAATGGCTATTGAATTAAAAAATTTAATATTTTATAGGTCATCTGTTGGTATTCGACTTCTTCGTAAGCTTGGATGGAAAGAAGGCCAGGGTATTGGTCCACGTGTCAAAAAAACAGTAAAGAAAACTTCTGCAGGTTTGAGTTTTTAAAACATTTTCTGAGATTTAGCATTTTTTAAAGAAAATGATTTGCATAATTTGCTATATATTATATCAAGAGTAATTTTTTTGACTTAGCTGCAATTTTGTATTTATTGTTTTAGCCTGTGCTTTACCTGACATCCATCTACTTTGTTTGTTATGTCGATAATTCATTGAAAACATCTAACGGCAAATATCTTGTAAGCAAATCTAATAATTTTGAAATCTTTCTAAATTTTAAAGAGTTTTGATGGGAATTTTTTTTAAAATCAATCCTTTTAGTCGTGCTTTTAGGCAATAATTTCATCTCATTAATTTATAATTATGTCCACCTAATTAAGCAAACATGTTCATTCTATATTGTTTGACGCTGACCCATCGTCTGGCCCAACATCAAAGCAACGTTGGTTCTATGTAACAGTTGTGTTTGCTTGGAAGTTATCACCACAGATACTCAGGATTTAGATACTGTAGATCTGGTAATATTCGCGAGGTTTTAATTTTCGCGAATTTCGCGAGGAGGGCAAATTCGTGAATTCATGAATCTCGCGAAAATTATTATTATAATAGCGCTATTAAAGAAAAATGATGATTCATTAATTTTAAACTTCGTGAAAAATCCCCAAATCAAAAATTCGCGAAAATATAAACACGCGAAAATTACCAGATCTACAGTATTTGCCTTAACCTCCTCCCACACTCGAGTCATTATACTCAATTTTCCTCATTCCCACTCAAATTTGAATAATCACCTTGATGCTCAAATGTCTCCTTGATATTATCACAAATTGATGTGATCTAGAATTATTAACCAGATCGTTCTTATCCTTTCACCCAAAAGCACTGTAGACCTGGGCCTGGTTTCACCAACTCGCTCAGCTAAGTCACCGTCTTAACACTTACAGCGAGGGGATCAACTTTAGTCGTCAGAATCTGACGTCTGTAGACGTCAGATTCTAACGACTAAAGGCGATTCCCGTACTGTAAAAGTTAAAATATCTCTAATGGCCGTAGACCCATAACATAACATCAAATTGAATAAAACCCTTTGGTCTCCATGATTTATATAAAAGAATTCAGTGCTTTGAGGCTTGAACCGATTGGAGATTGAGACTTGCTCACTTGACCCTTTGAACCCGCACGATGCATGGGAGCATCATTTTGCATCTCTGAATAATAACTTCAATTCCTACAACTATCTAACTAACTATGAAAATTTTCATAGAACTATTTTAAAAATAACAATATTTTTTTTAATTTGTCACCCACTTCAAATTATCTTCACCCACTACAAGACAAGATTTGCGATAGCAATTCGTGGCTTGTAGTGGATGAAGATGACAATAGTAAATTCAGGCTTAAAAGGGTTAAGACAAAATTTTGACTTCAAGTGAAACTGGGGCCTGGAGTTTCTTTCTTTTACATCTGATCCATGTATGTAGGCTATGCATCTAAATGGTGGGAACTTACTGTATTTAAAACAAAATAGTATTTTGTTTTAAATACAGTATTTAAAACAAAATGATGAAATAAATTTTAGTCAACAAAAACAATGAAATATTATTATCCCAGAAAAGAAAAAAACATCTAAAAGCTCTGTGTTTTTTTTTTCTGGCTTTGTTTGTAGCTGAAGGAGGCAAAGTGTATGGTTGTGCGGCAAGACCACCAATTAATGAAGAGGTATACTTCTTTATACAATCAGTCAATTTCTGCTATCTAACCAAATATTTTAGGTCCAAAACTTGTTATTTGATGTGGTAATAAAAATGATAAAAATGACGTGATTAACAATAAATGAATTAAAAATTGAATTATCACATTTGGTAAAGTGATATCCACTATGGAGTAGATGTACAGCCAGACCTTGACCCTATTACACAACAATCACAACAATGTTGTAAGAGCCGCCATGTAGTGACTGTGCATCCTGAACAGACTTTCCCAATAACGTTGGTAACAAAACTAAAAACACAGATAGGTCCGGCAGAGTACCCAGCTAGGCTACATCAGACCTAAAATCCCTTAATTTTTTTGGTCAGTTTTACTTTTGGTCGGTTCTCGTGATCACAATGTAACAATTGGCCATCGACCAGGTACTGCTGTCTGGTGGAAATTTTTGTGGTTTGGTAAAAGTTCACAGGACCCACTGCCCAGTGAAATTTTAAGCTTTTTGGGAAAGACTATCTGACTTAATTATATATGACCACTTGAGTTTGAACGGTGTGAGAGCCACCAAGGAGTAACTGTGCATCCAAAGTTAAATAATATATGACCACTTGAGTTAGAATGGTGCGAGAGCCACTATCCTGACTATACTGTATATTGTATTAGCTTATGATATTGTACAATCCTCCTAAAATAAATATGTTTAACACCAAATTATATTTTTAAATTGATAGTTGATTTTTAACCATTTACTAAACTGATTTAGTTATATTTTCAACTCATTGATTTATTTTGGATAATACATAATGAGGTGATCACAGATCATTCTAATGCATTGTCTTAAATGGAAGTTAAGAGGCCATTTGATGCTAAAGCAGGATGCTGGTCCACCGCTGTATGAATGGTAAATTAAAGTCTTTGGCGTTGTCCTAAAATCGACTTGACATAGAATCGCAATGTCTTTAGCTGCTGAAATAATGATAATTATGGCTCCCCCTGCCAGGGGGAGGCTTCTTTTTGTATGGTTTCGTCCCGCGCCGCCGGCGTACTCCGCCTCTCATCCATACCATGTCACCCTGATATCTACAAAACCACTTTTTCAATTCATCTGGTGTTCAACATACTGGATACAAGTATTAATTCCTAGGTTGCATCAATTTTTCAGAAAGTTCGGGAAAATATTTTGGTCAAGGCGGTCATCTTTAATCTTTTTTCTTCAAATTAGGACCTTGTCACCCTGATAACTTCCAAGATGCTTATCTGATCTACTCAATATTTAAAATACTGCATGCTAGTATTAATTCCTAGACTTTATCAATTTTTCAGAAAGTTCGGGAAAATATCCGGGTCATGGCCGCCATCTTTTTTCGTCAAATTAGGACCTTGTCACCCTGATAACTTCAAAACCGCTTATCCGATATACTCAATATTCAACATATAACATGGTAGTATTAATTCCTAGCCTGCACCAATTTTTCAGAAAGTTCGGGGAAATATCTGGGTCATGGCGGCCATCTTTAATTTTTTTTCGTCAAATTAGAACCTTGTCACCCTGATAACTTTAAAGCCGCTTATCCGAAACACTCAATATTCAAGATACTGCATGCTAGTATTCATTCCTAGACTGCATCAATTTTTTAGAAAGTTAGGAAAAATATCCCGGTTATGGCGGCCATCTTTAATCCTTTAAGTCCCGATAAACTCAATATTCAACATACTGCATGCTAGTATTAATAACTAGACTTCATCAATTTTTCAAAAAGTTTGGGAATATATCCGGGTCATGGCCGCCATCTTTAATCGTTTTTTGTCTCAATATACTCAATATTCAACATACAGCATAACAGTATTAATTCTTAGACTGCATCAATTTTGCAGAAAATTCTGGAAAATATCCGGGTCTTGGCGGCCTTTTTTAATCTTTTGCAGTCCAAATAGCACCTAGTCAGCCTAAAGCTGCTAGCCTCTGCCTCATAATATTTCTTGATAATTACATGTACAAATTGATTATCTAGTAAAATTATATTTAATGTATAACTTTTATTTGAAAAGTGAGAGGGGGAGCCTTCTTTGGTGTTTTACATGGTAAACACTTACTTCTAGTTTAAATTGCATCAATCTTTGTACAAACTTTTTACAGGAATCTGAAGAAGATGACATACATGCAGAAGGCTTCACATTTGCCCCCAAAGATGTGAATCCCGTAGATCTAACACCCAAAGATAATTTACATGGACTAGGATACAGTGGCATAAATCCGAGATCAGCTCTTGGACAACATATTAATCTGTTTGATCCAGTCTTTGAAAAATCTTCAGACCCGAGGCAAACTTCTCACAAAATAACCCAGAAAAAGGGAATGAGGGGGAAGGTAAGCTACATATTTATAAATGTTTAATTATTTCAGTGTGTTATTTAATGTTTTAAAAATGTTAAATTCCTGATCATTGCACTTATTTAATGTGTGCATAATTATGCTTTGTCCCATGTATTTGTCCTATTTAATTGTTTGATAAAATTGTTTGATAATAATAATTTAATCAATAATTTTAAAATTAATTTTTTAATTGTTTTAATAAAAAATATTTTTTTCAGTTTAAAATTCTGTTTTATCAATTACACCACAGCTATTTCTATACCCGTATTTGAAATTGTAATTTATAAAAAAAATGGTTTTGGTTGTAAACTAATTGACTATCACATTAAAATATTTGTAATTGACAAAAACTAATTTAGTTTGTTTTTAAATCTTAAATAAGCACACCTGATGTTATCGGGATGCTTCTAGTGTCTGGAATTATACAGCTGTCATCGGGCACCACACAAATTGATTCAGCCAGTATCACTCAAAAGTAGACTGACAGATTTTGTTTATTTTTTCATTATATAAAGTATTTCATAATTTGTCGTTGAACTTATTCCTTTAATTATATATATTATTTGGCACTGATCCATAATTTTTCAAATCTTTTTTGCTTAAAAGCTTTGCAGCCAAACTCATTTCAGTTGGATTACAGTCGATTGGCCCCAAAACCAGCTCGCACACCCTACCAACTCGCTCCATTACAAACTTTCCCCAACCAACTTGCCCAACTTATTTTACCAACTCGCAGAGGGGTAAATTCAACAAAAATTGTGGGTTTGACCATAGACACCCCTCACCAGTGTATACCCCGTGTGTACCGCCGCCCGCCGCCCCGTGTATCAGCACCCAATCTACGTGGTCTACCCGGAACACTAACAGTTGTGACATAACATATTGCGTCCCACGGCTGATTTTGGGGCTAGAATAAAATGTGATATGTTTTCAGTAAGTAGAATCACACATACCGTATTTTCCGGGTTATAAGACGCGACTTTTTTATTTTTAAAACCACTTTTAAAGGCTGGTGCGACTTATTCTCCGGTGCGACCTTTCTATGGTTTTCATCTCGTCCGAGGACAGCTGAAAAAAATCTAGAGTGGCCTCCACCCTCTGTCACGTAATGACGCGATTGCCGTTCATGAACCGCTAACGTCATATCATCGTTTGAGGCCGTTGTATGTCAGTTTTTATACCATTAAGGAATGTTATTTAGTTTACTATTGATTAGCATGCATAATGCTCAAAAACAATATATTTAATTTACGATTAATTGGGTAAGAATGTTTTAGTGAAAGATCGTGACTGTTTGTTGGTTTGTTTGTTGAGTTATGTCAGCCATCAGGTCAGTATCGTCAGCATTCGCTAGGGGGCGAGACAATCGCAAGCAATTTACCGCATAAACACATCTATAGCATGTAAAGTGGAAGTCACATCAACCTTTAGCGCAAATTTTCCGTCGATTTCTCAGTCAATTCTCAACCGATTTTCATGAAATTTTACAAGGACTATTATCGGGCTCCCTGGCAATTAGCATAAAATTTTCATGACAAAATATTCTATAGCTCAAAAGCTAGACCATTCGACATATAGTAGCATAAATTTCTAATTAAATGACGTCCCTCTATAAACCCATTAGACTGTTTTAAGTTAAAATCTGTTTTAAGCCATGAATTGCATTACATGCCAGATGGTCTAACTTTTAAACCATACAATATTTATCAATGAAAATTTCACAGTGTTTGGCTGGGGACTCGATAATAGCCCTTGTTAAATTTCATGAAAATCGGTTGTGAATTGACTGAGAAATCTCCGAAAAACAAACGCTACAAGTTGTTATTATTAATTTGTATTCACTGGGCTATAACCTAAATGAATGCCCTTTATCGACATCGCCACCTGGTGAGTGTGGGTCAGTTACGGAAGTGAGAGCTCTCTAATGAGGTTGAAAAAAAACAATGGCGTCTGTCTTTTATCCATGGCATGGAAATAATTTCGAATAAATAACTAAATTTTATGTTCACGTACATTGAACAATATATTAAACACTTTTATTATAGACTTTTAATATCGGTCTACCAGGCTATTAAATAGCATTGACTCTCTCCTCTTCTCTTGCTATAAACGCCAATGTACTGACACCTGACACTTGAATATCGTCAGACATGTCTCTGAGCCTGGTGCGTCATATCTGCCGGTGCGACCTGTCCATGGTTCGAGCCTAATCTTGAGCCTAGTGCGACTTATACTCCAGTGCGACTTATAGGCCGGCAAATACGGTAGTGTTTTTCTAATAATTAAAAACAATAATATAACAAGCATTAATACTAATTACTAAATGGCACACCAACGCCGACAAGATTAGTGTGGACGCAGTACGGACTTTTACAAGTCTCCTTTTACAAGACATTGTGAGGCATGCACGTCTGAAAATCGAAATGGGAAATGTAATCAGTTATGTGTACCTAATACAGCAGGGTTCACCAAAGTGCCGGTTGCCCGACCGGATGAATTCTAAAAATTGCAATTTTTAGCTCCCGCCGTCACTGTGAATTTCGCCTCCGTTCTGTTTTTACCTCTTCTTTTGCCTATAACTTTGTAAGAAAATAAGCTAGGATAACAATTTTTGGTATGTGGGTTACTTCCAGGTGGATAATGGACAGGTTAAAATATTTTTAATCTGAATTCAATACGCAAGGTCGCGGAGGAGAAAATGATGATGTTACGGTGTTGGGCCGTCCGTAAACAATTCTTTCCGGAGCATATCTCTGGAAGTACTTGTCCGATTGTCTTCAAATTTTACACACAACACCTCTAGGGGGTCTAGTTGTGCCTTTTGGGGTATATGAACTTTGACCTACTTTTGGTTCAGAACTATGACCTATTTAGACGTTTTGACACACACTTTGTTTCCGGAGCAGATCTCAAAAGTACTGGGCCGATTACAGTCATATTGCACATACATGTTCTCTTAAGGTCCCTAGTTGTGCCTTTTCAGGTTTTTGGACCTTGACCTTGAAGTTGATCCAGCACTTTGACCTAATTTATACCATCGGTAAATTCGACTGAAAGATTTTGCAGAATATAAATGAAAACCGCTCAAGATAGCTACACCATTACTATAAAACAAATTGTGAGGTTTTATGAGAGGATGCATCTTGAAAAATTTCAAGTCAATAAAATTAAAAATGGCCGCCTATCGGCCATTATTCACCTCGGCAGGCCTGCTATTGCGAAATATCATGAAAACCTCTCAAGATAGCTACACCATTACTATTAAACAAATTGTAAGGTTTCAGCACATGATGCATCTTGAAAAATTTCAAGTTGATAAAATTCAAAATAGCTGCCTATCGGCCATTATTCACCTCAACAGGCCTGATATTGTGGAATATCAAGATAGCTACACTATTACTATCAAACAAATTGTAAGGTTTCAGGAGAGGATGCATTTTAAAAACTTCAACTCTATCAAGTTCAAAATGGCCGCCAATCGCCCATTATTCACTTTCACATGGCCGATATTTGGTAAACCGTGCTAGATGGCTAGACCATTACAATCAAACGAAATGTGAGATTTCAGATGAGGATGCATCTTGAAAAAAATTGACTTGATCAAATTCAAAATGGCGGCCTTTTTCGGCCATTATTCATTTTCACATGGCCCATATTTGGTAAACCGTGCTAGATGGCTAGACCATTACTATAAAACAAAATGTGAGTTTTCAGGGGAGGATGCACCCTGAAAATTTTTAACTTATGAATTCAAAATGGCAAACAATCAGCATTATTTACCTCGATAGGCCTGATATCGGGTAAACCGTGCTAGATAGCTAGACCATTGCTATAAAACAAAATGTGACGTTTCGGGAGAGGATGCCTTTTAAAAACTTTCGACTCGATCAAATTCAAAATGGCCGCCTATCGTCCACTATTTACTTTCACATTGTTGATATTTGGTCAACCGTGTTAGATAGCTGGACCATTACTATAAAACAAAAAGGTGAGATTTCAGGAGAGGATGCATCTTGAAAAATTTAGACTCAATCAAATTCAAAATGGCCGCCTATTGGCCATTATTCACTTTCACATGGCTAATATTTGGTAAACCGTGCTAGATGGCTAAACCATTACTATAGAATGAAATGTGAGATTTCAGCTGAGGATGCATCTTGAAAAATTCTGACTCGATCAAATTCAAGATGGCCTCCTATCGGCTAATATTTACTTTCACATGCCCAATATTTTGCAAACTGTTAGATGCTAGTCCATTACTATAAAACAAAATGTGAGGTTTCGGTGGAGGATGCACCCTTAAATTTTTTAACTAGTCTATATCGAATTCAAAATAACTGTAAATCAGCTATTATTTACCTCCATTAGCCTGATATCGGGTAAACCGTGCCAGATAGGTAGACCATTACTGGGATACTGATTAGGATCATTAATTTCAATGGAGGTTTGCAATCTCTGACAGACTGTCTAGTTCTTATCTTACTCTTAGACTGAGCCTCTTAGACCTAGTAGTCTTGCGTCTTGATTTTTGACTTAGCCTAGGACTAATTAATAACCCTACTCAAAATTGCCTAAATCAAATTCTAATTCGGAGCGGGAGCTCCTGGACTTATGTACCTTATTTTTCGGGTTATAAGAAGCGACTTTTTTATTTTTAAAACCACTTTTAAAGGCTGGTGCGACTTATGCTCCGGTGCGACCTTTCTATGGTTTTCAACTCGGCCGAGGACAGCTGAATGAAATCTAGAATGGCCTCTACCCTCTGTCACGTAATGACGCGATCGCTGTTCATGAACCGCTAACGTCATATCATCGTTTGAGGCCATTGTATGTCAGTTTTAATACCATTTGGGAATTTTATTTAGTTTACTATTGATCAGCATGCATAATGCCTGAAAACTATGTATTTAATTTACGATTAATTGGGTAAGATAGAATGTTTTAGTGAAAGATCGTGACTGTTTGTTTGTTATGATTGCGTTTGTGTGTCAGCCATTTTCTCTGCATCCGGTCAGTATCGTCAGCATTCGCTAGGGGGCGAGACAATCGCAAGCAATTTACCGCATAAACACATCTATAGTGGAAGTCACATTAACCTGTAGCGCAAGTTTTTCGTCGATTTCTCAGTCAATTCTCAACCGATTTTCATGGAATTTTACAAGGACTATTATCGGGTCCCCTGCCCAATAGCATGAAATTTTCATGACAAAATAATTTATAGCTCAAAAGTTAGACCATTCGACATATAGTAGCATAAATTTCTAAAACGACGCCCCTCTATAAACCCATTAAACTGTTCAAGGTAAAATCAGTTTTAAGCCATGAATTGCATTACATGTCAGATGGTCTAACTTTTGAACTATACAATATTTATCAGTGCAAATTTCACAGTGTTTGGCGGGGGACTCGATAATAGCCCTTGTTTAATTTCATGAAAATCGGTTGTGAATTGACTAAGAAATCGCCGAAAAACATTCGCTACAAGTTGTTGTTATCATTAATTTGTATTCACTGGCCTAAGTCAATGCCCTTTATCGACATCGCCACCTGGCGAGTGTGGGTTAGTTACGGAAGTGGGAGCTCTCTAATGAGGTAGAAAAGAAAACAATGGCGTCTGTCTTTCATACATGGCATTGAAATAATTTCGAATAAATCATTAAAAATCATGTTCACGTACATTGAACAATATATTAAACACTTTTATTATAGACTGTTAATATCGGTCTACCAGGCTATTAAATAGCATTGACTCTCTCCTCTTCTCTTGCTATAAACGCCAATGTACTGACACCTGACACTTGAATATCGTCAGACATGTCTCTGAGCCTGGTGCATCATATCTGCCAGTGCGACCTGTCTATGGTTCGAGCCTAATCTTGAGCCTAGTGCGACTTATACTCCAGTGCGACTTATAGGCCGTCAAATACGGTAGTTTTATTTTGTGGTGTCCTTCCATTTGCGTTTTAAATATGGCTTACCGACTGATTTTGTAATTTATTGGCTTTTTGTATGAGTTGTTAAGGCGATTTTTTTTTAATTAGTTGATTGACAAAACCACCGAGTCAGAAAACGCAAAATCTGAGAAAGTTATGAAAAAATTGAAAAAGCATATTTTCTTATTGCCACCGACCCTGTGTTTGCCGGTGAATAGCTAAACCTGCAAGTAGATTTAGATAAACACAGATTGTTTTAATTAAAAAAGGTTTCTTCACAGCCTGCCAGTTTTGGGTTTGAATTTTTTCTACCATACGACCACTAGTTTATATAGAAAAATAAGTTGACCGGTACAAAAAATAATCTCATTTTTGTTTAGTTCCTCTGACCCCGAGTTAGTAAACGATAAAGTTGACCATTATTAAAAAAAGTAATTTCGATTTTTTTTTTTTTTTTCTGTCCTCCCGCCCTAGGTTTCAAATAATAACTTCTGTCAACCAACTAATATAAAAACACTGGCCTAAGCTGCTCGCGGGCGCTAAGTTAAGATTTTTGAGAGAACAACCAGAAGATTTTTTTTCTGTGGGGAACCCTGAATATAGGCCTATTCATATTTCGCCGACTTTTCATTTGATTATCATTCCAATTTAGACCTATCTAAATATAATCAACGTTTTATTGATATATCGCTGTTCCCATATGGGAACATTCGAAAGATAAATTGAATGGTTAATTATTTAATGTGCAGGCTAACCTCGTCTAGATTGGCTCATGGCATTGAAACGTCACAGCTGCAATAAAGCATTACCTGATTAGGGAGTGGCGGTAGCTATTAGAGTGGGGGCATGTGGGGGCTACATGCAGCGTGTTCTCACATAGCTTAGTGACGGCCGAGTGGCGGCCGAACAGATGAAGTACAAACATTGTATTGTAGACAGGTAGTCTATCTACGGCAATATCAATTTGACCATGTAAAAAAAATTTGGACTTCAACAATGTATTTCCCGCATTCGTTATATAGCCCGCACCAGGCCTTCCAAAGAGTAAAAAGTAGCAGGTTATATACCAAAAAATATGGTAATCTAAATAAATAGTCTTATCATTTTCTTCTTAATGTTTGGTATTTGATGATCATTGCTGGTTCACAGGCTTTTGGTGTGGGAGCACTGGAAGATGATGATGATGATATATACTCCTTGGACCATATGTCCAACTATGATCGAGTTATTGAAGAAGAAGATAAAAGAAACCAAACTCATGGCTGGACAGCCCCTAAGCACACAGGTTGGATATGGCTCTGCGGAAGATATTTTCCTCAAAGCTTTTAAAAACTAAAAATATCTTTATTCGTCATTCTAACATGATGTCTTATAAAAAATTGTTAAAAAAATTAGTATTCTGCTTGCGAAATATTATTTTACATTTCTGCAAGTTTAAAATGCCACTGGTGATTTATTTTAAGAATATTTAATTTAGTAAATATTCTATGTGAATCCTAATGTTTAGAATATTCGATTTTAATAATTATCTGGATATAGAGATGCAGTGAATTACTTTGTCTAGATGGTAAACAGTTGGCTATAATGGGACACGTAACAAAGTGTATAGAAGGTTTCCAAATCTCATCTACACCTGTCAAGGCTAAAAAAGTGTACGCGCCTCCTCAACTACCACAAAACTTTAAGCCATATCATCAAAAGAAGTCCTCCCAAGCTCTTGTGCCAGTGATATCTCCTGCAATGCCTTCTCCAGCCATGCCAATGAAGACAGCTCTCCAGGACGCGAACACGAGATCACAGATAATGGGTGAAGAAGCAGACAAAAGTAAGAAAATAAATGTAATAAAGGAAAAGACACTGTGATGGAGAACTATTAAACTCGTGTCTAAACCGTTTTTAGGCTTTTTATTATCCCCCAACTGTAGGAGAAGGGGGATAGTCACCCCGGGATTCCATCAGGCGTCTGGCATCAGCCATCACACTTTTTGGTAGGCGCAAGAACTAGTAGTCAATTTTTTTTGGAAATTTTAAAATTACATTCCTAACAAGGGGGAGATGTGCAAGTGATCTTCGAAGAAGCACTAGCAATATTTAAAATGGCCATGGATCAACTTCATTATTTTCCCCCACGGTATGGAGATGTGCACATGATTTATTCAAAATGGTCGCCACTGACCAACTTCATATTTTTTTGTGGGAGCACTATTTTGATGGATTATACCATTTAACCTGCAAAGCCCTGAATTCTTTTTGTGAAATCAATGGAGACCAAAGGTTTTTTTTCAATTTGAAATCATCATAAATAGCTCTTTCAGATTTGAATACCTGTGTTATGGGTCTGCGACAATTATGTCAGTCAGATTCTGATGTGTTACAAACATTTTGCTCACAGATGACCCTTTGAGGTTAAAGGGATTTTAGGGTAACTAGTAAATTTGATGGAAATTTCCGTCATGTATGGTTACGTACATTGACCAATGACGACAGAAATTTCTGTCATATATGGTAGTGAAGGGGTTAATGAATTTGTTCTGATTTTTGAACAGCTGACATATACATAATCAGACTAACAATAGGTTTTATTGATAGGTTGTTAACTCAGATTGCAAACATATTGTCCACAAGGGCTCAGAATATGACTAATTTTCAAACTTCTTTATCAGCACATCAAATCCATACTACACATTTGGCTGGCATTTTTTTCTGACATATTTTTCTGGCATATAATAACGCATGTATATTAATCCATTGATGACCTGATTCAATTGCTGCAGCACTCTTGTGTGGACCTGATTAATTTATGACGTCATAGTATTATAGTTTTTTTTCAGTCCCGAACATATCCGGACTGGTCCTAGGGGAACAGTCAAGAATCCCGAACATATCCGGGACTGGTCCTCAAAGGGTCAAGTCATCACAATTTATTTTTTATAATGTCTCGTATGCAGTACACTAGACAAATGAAATAATATTGAATGTAAAATTTAATTTTGTTTTTGTTTTTTAAATACATGTATCTATTTTTAGGATCTATCTTTGATTTGGTGTCCGATGAAGCCAAAGCAAGAATTAAAGCAGCAAAGGAGAAACCTCCACCTGAGGTCAGCTCTACTGCTGCATTATCAACCGACAACCAAGTAACCAGTACAAACGATAATACAACACACATGACATCTGTTTTTCATGTTGGAAAGGCATTCAGTCCTTTTGAGAAAAATCCAGCCAAGCAAGCAAGATATGAGAAATATGTCGAATTGAAGAAGCTTGGGAAGCCTTGTAAGTCATGAGTATTTTTTTCTTTATATGCAGTATCTAAAAAACATACGCACCAATCCAGCACAGTTGATCATGGCGCTTACAATAATAACATCATTAAATGACATTCATTAAATATAAAGTTATGTTAAAAAAAAGTAAACATAGTTATGAATAAATATTGCCATGAGCTAGGTAAAGTAAATTCTACAAAAAAGTATGTGCAATGTTTTTCTACTGCAGTAAGATTCTTTTAATATCTCAATATCATTTTCACTGACAAAATATTCATTATATGTATTTTGATGTTTGTATTCACTGTTTCGTTTTTGTAAGTGTGTATCAGTAGGAAGCTCCTTACCAACTAAACTGTATGATTTAGTGTATAAAACTATTTTTCTTAGAGGATGATTTGAACATTATTTAGACACTAATTAGGGTGTGCTGTGAAACAGGTATATACATTTGAGTGGATGTGGGATACTTGACTGAAATGAGATCATTTACTTTTGTACTGTATAATATTTTTGTAGTACATGTATAATATTATGCTAAGAATAAAGAGAACTCACTTCTCCTGAGTGTTGAATGATTTGATGAATTAATTAGCTTACTTTACTTTTTGCCTTTTGCCTAAAGATGAATTGGGTGAAGAATATGGTACATACACTACATGGGAGAGAGAACGAGAGGCAGAAGAATTTTCAAGAGCAGCAAAGCTGTATCGACCACTCTCCAGTATGATGGCCTCACGTTTCACACGAGCGAAATATGATGATGATACTGAAAAAGATCAGGTCCCCCCAGAACAAGTAATAAATAGCTCTTTTTATTTAGGTATACTTTTATGTTTTATCAATTCTATTTTTGGTACAATGGTACAAGTAATAACATAGTGTTACAGTTATACTTAATAAATCTAAATGATAAACCATTATTTATTCTATAGTATGTGTACAACAGAAATAGGTCTTAGATATAAATCATTTATACCACTGTATTTACATGATGTATTCAAGTCAATGACATCTGTTTTCATTAGATTCCAATGATCAATGCTGGAGATTAGAATGGCTTATGAATGGATTTCTATGCTAGTCTCTCATGACAAAGTATGATATTGAAGAAGAGCATTCAAGTTGCACAATGGTTTTAGTTTTCCATAACAGTAAGATTGATAACTTTGTATCATTATTCTAAAAAATGTTTCTTTGGTTGCATGACAGAACAACTTGACTGATCATGAGAAAGCAGCACAAACGAAAATGTTTGGACGTCTCACAAGGGATGTGTTTGAGTGGCACCCTGACAATACAGTATGCAAGAGGTTTAATGTTCCCAACCCATACCCTGGGTAAGCACCATTTTATTATCACTCCACCTCAGCGAAGTCTTCATGTTTTCGGGTTGTCTATCCACCCGTCTGCTCGTTTGTCAAGGTCTTGTCATTACAATATTGCAATAACTATTGAAGCCAACAGTTCCATATTAACACCAGTGATAGGCCTCATAAAAAATCCAGGTCAATTTTTATCGCTTTCATATCAATACCAATAAGATATAATACTCAAGGTTACGTTTTAAAATGGGTAACTTTGATCTATATTTCTCAGGGCTGATAAATTATATTTTTTTTATCTTGATACCTCAGTTCCTATTATTTGTTTCTGAAAACTCCAGATCAAGGAGATATGAGTTACAGTATATGACGTGAGGGCGGAAGCAAAAAATCAACACCTTTGCGTCAAATTGCTCTTCTAACTTATTGTAATCCCGAACCGTAGGGATTTTAGTCATACCAGCATCCGCTAGGTGTCTGGTGCCACAGCCCCAAAACTAATATTTCCAATATTTAGTCCTGCGATTTAGAACTCATTTTGCCAGATTTGGTCACATATGTTCAAGCACCACTATACTGAAACATTCCATTTATTACAACTATAATATCAACAATCGCTTTTCACTGTTTTTTTGTTCATCAACAGGTCAACAATTGTTGGATTACCCAAAGTGAAGAGAGACAAGTTTTCAGTTTTCAACTTTCTCGGTTTACCAACACAAGATGAAACACCTCCGCCCACTGCACCACCGCCAGAGCCACAGACAACACCTGATATCACAACAGGTAATATAACTATTCAAATGAAGTAGAGAATATGTTATTCATGGTTACAAGATTCATGTAGAAAGTGGTTCAATTTTACTCACTTTGGAACTTAATGTGAAACGATTGCGACTTTTCGACCCGCCTTCAGCAGATCTGCTGAAAGCAGGTAAAAACGTCGCAATCGTTTCAAAGTGAGTAAAATCAACCAATTCCTATATTCAAATGAAGATGGAATGTCAGTGAACTTTTAATGCACATCAGGGGGTGAGTTGCAGTAGTAATGTACCACTTAATGTTGATTTTTGTAAAAAAAATTATCAGGGTTGTGTTAGCATATAGTGAATAACATATTTCTAATAGTATGATCAGCGCCCATGATCTTCTCATGTAAACATTTCAGTATGACCCTCAACTAATTTGGGGGCAACGGGTGGCATCCTTAGTACAGATCCTGAGGTTTTTTTTAAATAGCTGGGGCTCAGTCATATATCATTTAAAAGTTAAGATGATCTTAACCTTTTCATTGGTAAATGAATGAAAGTTAAGATCCAAAATCTGAAGAAAGGGAATCGCCGGAGCACCAGAGAATTTTAGAGGGCATCACATTCTATAATTGTTTGTACATGATCTGTACTGTATATGCAGTCAGGGAAAAATTTGCTAGTAATTGATTAGCAAATTATTTATACATAAATGATGAGGATGTCTGGCAAGTTACAACTTAGATGAGAATATTGCTGGTCAATAATTTTCGAACAAATTTTTCCCTGGCAGTAAAAGTACAGAGAAAGGATTCTGGTCTCCAAAATTCTAGGTCCATTGAGGCTATCATATCAATTGAATACTCCTGAGGTTAACCATGTGATCAAACTGTACGTATTCATCTTTCTGTGACCCTTTTTAGGCGAAGACTTCAGTCGTAATTTCTTTTAAGATTATCTTCCCAACATGGCTGTTATTTGAAATGAATGATCCCAGGATATACTGATGTTGAGAATTATTGTGTTACATATAAAACACCTGTGATGACAATCACACATTAATTTTGTTGATCTTCATGTTAGGTGTTGCTGTTTTTTTTCCAACAATGATTTAATTTTAATGATTAAGAGGTTGAGACCTATTTCGCCTGCTGACAGATTTCATTCCCAGCTTTATCAAGCTTTTCCATAATGAATATTGCTCACATTTCAGGTAGAAGAGGACGAATCAAACCACTAGCTTTGGTATCTGATATAGATTTCAAAAAATCAAAGAAGCCTCCAGAAACAGGAGCAAAATCATCAGAATCTGGTGCTGATGAGAAAACCCAAACTGTTTCTAATATGCAGGTGAATTTAGTCATATTTTTTTAGTCACTGCATATTGACCCCTGGCAGCCATTACTTACAGGAAGAGCAGCAAATTATTTACTTTTTTCTGAAGTTCTTCGGAGTGTAGTCCTAATTACAAAGCTTTCTGCCACATTTCTGTTTGCAGATTTTGAAAAAAGTTTCATTATTGTTGACTTTTTAAAAAGTATATTATATTGTTTTATTTTGTTGACAATTTCTTGTGAAAAACCCTTAGTAATATCTATATACAGATATTGTAAAATACTATCTTAATTTTAAATGTACCTTTTCAGGATGAGTCCACTTTGTCCAATCTGAGTGATGATAAGAAAGGAAATGAAACTACTGAGGAAAGGCCACCAATGGACTTGTTCAAAGCTATATTCTCTAGTTCAGATTCTGAGAGCTCTTCAGAAGATGAAGACGCACAAGATGAGATAGAAAATATGAAAGATAACAGAGAAGAGGCTATGATAACCGAGCCTGGTATTACCACGCCAAAGCTGCGGACAAGTCGCTGGGGATCTGCTAATGAAGAGTCAACAACAAGAGAACCACAAGATATGATGACAGAGAACATGGAGGAAGTAACCACTCATCATACACATGATAACAGTACTGTTGTGGTGGAGACACTTGAGCAGCGTTTATCACCATCAGCCGATAAAGACTGTGCTCCACCCAATAGTTCACACTTCCCAGTACAAATCCAAGAAGATGCTTATGCTCCAGCCCTACCACCAGCGCTAACAGGTACAAGTAACACATACCCGGTATATATTTAATACTAGGTTGATGTATCAAGGCCTGTCAAACAAAGTGTTGTTGCATAGATATCTTTCAGCAATAACAACGGAGAGATGAAAGTTATAACAGAGAGGCTTGAAGTGATTGAAAATGACTAAACATGCATAATTAAACAAGATAGGGTTCATAAACAAACATAGTATAAAGTATATGATCTATTTTATCTCTTATATTTATTACTGTGTCATGTGTATAGACAGAACAACATAAAAATGTAATCTCTATTTTTAAGGCTACACAGAATCGTCTGGAGCAAGTCAGATAGAATCATCAAGTAAACATCACAGAAAAAAGAAGCACAAACAGAAACAAAAAAAGAAACTCAAATATAAAAAAAAGGTTGGTGGTGATTTTAATATTTTTGTAATGTTATCAAGTCGGGAAAAATGTGATAAAGTATGATTATTTGATTCGCATATGCACACAGATGTGTAAATAGGATTAGCACATGTACAGTAAGTGAATAAAAATCATTATTTTACTTAACCTAAACATGCAAATAAACAGGATAGACACTAGCCTTTCAGGTATTGTTCAGAAAAAGTAGAATATTGCTGAATAAATATACAAATAAATTATGACACGAAAAAAATTGTGCTAGAGGAGAATTACACGTAACTCCTTGTACACTATTCCAAATATGAGTGTTTTTATAACTAGCCATGTCTTATATTTTGGGCCGTTGTATAAATTTTCTTGCTTTGTCGTTGGTATAACTTTATAGTAAACAAGATACATCGAACCAACGTTGTATTAATGGTGGCCAACGTCTTCAACGTTGGCCCACCAATAATGCAACATTAGTTCAACATCTTTAGTTTGCTTAGATATGTTTCATTTGGTAGAGATCAAACATCTGTCTTTTCATGTACAGCCCCACAAATCACTCCAACACTCAACTGCATCCCCAATCACTACTTCCTTAAAACAAGCTATACACACATAGCTGAAACTTTATTTTGTATAAATTTAATATCTACAGTACATTCTATCAGTCCCCAACTCTTTATACTTGTAGTTTATTATATCTAGACTAATAGTGCTATTTTCTTTGAATTCATATTTATACCGGAAATCATTATTGAATTGTTGAGATATGCAGCGAAATTTTTGCAATTAATTTCGGTGTGATTACAATGTATGCCTGTGGAATTCTCGCATATATATACCTGTAGTTTTACATGCGGTATACATGCAGTATTTAAAAATTACTCCAAAACCAAAAAAATCTTACAAACCCTTGTATCAAAGTGTAGATACGATGCACAATGTGATACACTGTGATACCCTGTAAAAATGATAATTTTATCTCATTAATTAATTGCTAAATTCGAATATTTCGATCTAAAGTCGTACCGGAAATAGGAAGCTGTTTTTTTGTATTTCCTGAAGCATAGAGTGCCAAAAATTATGTATTTTAGTATTTTATGAATATACACATTTAGTTATGGATACATTTTTTTGTGTATGAGATTGGGGAAGCCTTTACAACTGCCAACAACAGCTATTTTTAAAGAACGTCACCTCACAACATGCTGTCTTCGGTTTCAATTTACCTGGGATCCTTCAATCGCTGCTTAGTTCTTATAATTTGCATATTTGTCCTACAATTGTTGTGATACACGGTGTATAACGACACTCAGGGTACCACATTGCGCATGATACAGGTTATGTAGAACTATTTTCTTCGTTTGAAGCTGTAAATTGTATTAGCAGAGTTAAAACAATTACTAACTGACAACTCGGCAGAGCAAAGGTTAATTTTGATTCACTGATGTTGAAATTACTCAAACAATTTCCATTTATATATGATAAAAAATGCGTGGACGTTTGTGACATTTGTTTTTCAATAACAGAGGTGGATTGGTATATATATCTAGGATATATCCACTTGACAAGGATGAATTTAAACTCAACAGGTTCACCTAATGTTGTGCCAGTACTAATCCAACATTATGATTAGGTCAACATATTTTATATATTCTCAACAAGCTTGATACGTTGACCCATTGTTGGGTTTGTGGTGGGCCGACGTCGCAGACGGCGCACAAACGTTAAGTAAACATTGGGTCAACGTATCATGTAAACTGGGCTAGATGATTAATGGCTTTTGTGCAGACTAAATAATAGTCATCTTGCTTATCCATTATTTACTTAGGTATTACCACTTTTACATTTTAGAAACTAAAAAAATCCAAGCACAAGAAAAGAAAAAAGAAGGAAACAATCACAATTCACAGCAGTACTTCCAGTAGCAATGATGCAGATACGGAAAGTGAAGATGACCAGGAATTAAATAAAAAGTTGGCTGACAGGTAAACTAGATTGTACTTGCATATTGGGCCTCTTGCTAATTTTGTGTCAAATTATTTTGCAATACATGTATAGACTATTTAAAGGAGTTTAGTAGGGCAAGTGGTAACAAGAGCATACTATGTTCAAGTCATATGATTGGAGTACATATTTGATCAAATTTTTGATGATTTTATATCCAGAACTGTTACTAAAATAGAATTTTAGTACGGGTAGTTAGCAATAATGGCTTTGCACATTCAGTCGTAGTATTTTTTTTCTAATTTCTCTGCCCGCTAAAACGTGGCCCTAAATTATGTATAATTTTTACAATTAACTGTTATTGTGAATAAATTAAATTAAAACCTGAGATGTTGAGGTATGTTTATGTGCCTTGTGAAAGCAGCTAAAATTGTCTTCTTGCTGGTTATAGGTCTTATTGAAAATCACTTATAAATTGATCAATTACTGTAAGCAGCTAAAATGAGAGATAGTGAGATAATGAGAAAATATGGACTTCTAGCTAATTTTTGTTCCCATCAGGCATTAGCATTACCTTAGTATTAGCATTAACAAATTGCTAATACGTTGTATGTTCTAATGAATGTTAGTATATCATTTCTACATGTATGTTGACAGGTTGATGGCTCTCTCTCGTTCATCTGCACCAAGACCACTTCCTAATTTTACGTGATATCACAACAGCTTATATTTGTTACAAAATAAAATGAAATAGAAAATCATATTGTTATTTGTTCTAAGTATGCTATGTAATAAATTTATGTTAAAAGAGCTAATTTAATGCATAGATGATAAATAGTCAAATCAACTGATGCCCTAAATATGCCATAGTAATAAGATAGGGGTTTTCTTCTAGTGCCCTACTTCACTCACCAGTAATAGATTGTATGTGTTATTTCGGCTTCAAAAAGCTCAGAAGCAGTGCTGTTATTCCGGTATAGTTTGACGCAGAGTAGCCACAGCTGGGAAAGTGGGCAACAATAATCATTCCGTTTGACATAATATCGAAGACGAGCTGTTCAACAATTACATAATGCTCTCTAACGCACCACCTCATCATGTGGGCGTCCCCTCCAGCATAACGCTGGAGGGAAGGGGGGTCAAGACATGCCTCATTGAACGTTGTGCTGGGTGCGGGGTGTTATAGGCCAGCGTTATGTTATTTTTTTTAACATTAATCAGGATATTGAAGCAAACCAGGGTGCGGGGTGTTATAGGCTAGCGTTATGTAATTTGTTTAACACTAATCATGATATTGAAACAAACCAGCAGACTAATATGTTAGTGACACAATCAGGCTAAAACGTACAAACTACCGTACCGCATGTATAAGTCGGATATCGTTTTATCTTGCTTTTCTACCAATAAAATTAAGAACAGTTTTTAGTCGTTTCAGGTGCAGAAATCACAACATTACCCGTAGAAGCTGGAATTTAAAAAACTTTATAAAATATGAAAGAGTAGGCTTATGCGTTAAATGTCTCTATGAGGTCGGGAAAGTTTTTTCTTCGATCGTACACTGTAACTCCGAGTATGTGGTACTAACTAGGTCGTGATTGAAATGGTATGAACTAAACAATATAGTGAATTAAAATAAGCTGTATTGTTTTGTGCGAGGGCCATGTAGATAATAAATCACTAGTTAATTAAATAATCTTTAATGCTATTGTGTGAGTGTCATTTCCTGCGTGAATGGCACACATGATTGTTATCCGTAATTGTTATTGTATTTAATACATCACTAAGCCTGCAACACTCGATAATATCAAGGAATCTCCGGGCACATAGCGACTGTGCGTGCATGGTCACATGGCTCGGAGTCACTTGTTTTGCGGACTTTCACATTTATTACATTTGCCTGAGATTATCTTTGGTATTTTAAATATTATATAATCTTTAACGTCGTTTTAATACATCACTGTACATACTCCATTAACATATTTATGCATTTGTATATATCTTCAGGTTTCTACGCTTTCCAGAGTGTCTTTTTTTCCTGTCATATATTTGTGGATCATACATAGTAGTTATTTCATCTCTGGTTTTGGTACGGGAAACAGAATGATAGACCTCCTATGTTCACATATTGGCATTGTTCAAGTAGTAATCAATTATCTCTTATTTTATCGCTATATCCTGTGTTTTACTATGGCCATTAGAAAGATTTTTACTCTTACAGTGGGGGAATCGACTTTAGACGTCAAAATCTGACATCTGAAGACTGACTACCAGATTCTGACGTCTAAAGTCGAACCCCGCGCTGTAAGGATCTAAGAAAGAAAAAACACTTGAAATACCGAATTTTTTTTTTAAAGCATTTTGATCCAAAAAAGTGTAAAAAGGCACTTTAGGTGAAAAAAGTATTATACTTAAAAAAATGTATAATAGCAGCACTGTACTTGTGTTTTGGGGTTAAAATATTCAGATTTACAATTGGATAAAGTATTGATTTGTACTTGGTGCTTGCTTTAATTTGCAACGAGGAAGAATCATCAATGTATAGTAGCCTAGTTATAAAAACTGGTCTCATTTGGAGTGCTGTGGGCATCTCCTTGTAGAGTTTGCTTGCAGAGTAGCTTACTCATGTCCATATTCAATTTGAAATTAGTACAGGAACCACATCACAAAACACAGTCTTCATTGAGATGCCTACACTGAACATCAGTTTTGAACTAGGTGGAATAGAGCTACGCATTTCGTGAAGACCCGAATATGTGAGATGAAAAGCACATCAATTCTGCTAACACACCACAGAAATAAAAATGAACCAACATTTTCTAATGTTAACAATATAAATAAACAGTAAATGAAATAAGAATTGAATAAAAAATTATTCTTCCTAAAGAAAAGTATTTAATTGCTCCAAAAAAGTATAAAAGGTACTTTGGGTGAAAAAAAATAATATTTTTAGAAAACTGAAGTGTGTCGTCACGACTCGCTGTGTAGCTTAGAGGGTTGTCACAAAATTTCAATAACAAACATCCCTGACTTTCTACGAGCAAATATTCATGACAAATTCTGCACAAATCAGTGGCAGATCGACGATAAAAGGCGTACGCAGTGGGTTTGCCCTCAATATGTTGGTGGTAAATTTAGGAGACTTAATAAAGCAAAAGTGCCGATTTTTTCATGACTTTGCAAAAAAAAAATTAAAAAGCGTTTTCCATGGAATTCAGGTTTTTGATATTATAGTAATTCCTGACTTTTCGGGTTATTAAAGAGTCGTGGCAACCCTGTATGTAAACATTGCGGGTGCACAATGCAATGGAACGCTTGGTCATCATGGTCAATGTCCACAGGAGTGGTGTCCGCCGCAATGCAAATATTATGGCTCAGTGAAGCATAAAGAATCGGCTGCTTTAATTCCCTACTAAGAAATGTTTGCAGATTATCAGCATTATTACATAAATAATTTAATTTGCCGCAATGGAAAAACAGTCGTCATTCACACTCAATGATGCTTGATTGCTAGCATCGTATTGGTTATTATTAGTGTAGGGGCATATGTAATTCCGTGGGAATCTCATGTTAATTCTTGTCACCTACGTTTTTCTTGTACATAATTTTATGCTGATTACAAAAAAATAGGGTGTTATTTTTCTTAGATCACCTCAAGGTCATTTTTCAACCCCTAGAGGTCATATAAAAAAAATTAGATCTCATTTTTTTAAACACATGTCTAACTAGCTGTATAACACATCAAAATGAACGGAATTGTTTTGGAAGTATCAAATTTGAAAAAAATTGAAATGACATTTTGAAACCCCTCGAAAGCCGTTTTCTGCCCGCTAGTGGTCATTTTAAGGTCAACTATTGCAAAGTTTTCAAACATACCTATTAGTCCATGGGCCAGAATCGGTCATCTCATGCACCCCCCCCCTCCCACTACTCACCCACACCAACTATTTTTTAAGCCTTGATATGTCCAAAACATGAAATGAGATATCACTAGTAAACAATTAGGAGAGAACTTCATATTTTGACCGCTTTTATGGGGTACCCCGAAACCTGTATGGAATTAGAGGGCAGGGTTACGCAAGCGTCTGTCGTTGATGTTTAGTTTAGTTCTGATTATAACCAATCTGCACATATAATATACCATATAACAGATAATTAAATTCCCGTTTTAATAATACATCACCCATCTCCCCACATACGCTCGGACATTTTTTTATTATAAAATAATCGTAATCAACAGCAAAACAAACTAGTCAGCATGGTCATTAAAAACAACATAATAAATGAGAGTTATTGGACATATCTATATCTGGCCAATGTTTTCTGAACCCAGATGTGTGTATGCTTTAAAATGTGTGTTATTTATATTTATAAATGTCATACATATTTTTTATTGAAAGAATATTGCAGACTTTTATGAAAATAAGTCTATTTAGCCTGAGTTGAAATCTGAAGCACGAAACTTTGCTCGGGATTTTAGTGTATACTTCTGTATTCACTTGTTTTTACATAATTTGCGTGTTGAATGCGAATCTGTCGGATAACGTTCTATATTTGGAGACCTTCACCTGCAAATTAGCAGAGCACAAAATGGCCACCAAAATGTTAAGAAAATAGTTTGTCGCACATAAACGCACAATATGGTTTCTTCAAGATTTTTAAGTGATCATTTTTTGTCTTGTTTCTTTGGAAAGAAAATACATTTATTTTACCTTCAGATCCAAGACATCCACCGTTTTTCCGCCTGTTAGGGCCTACTATAAGTATACTGCTAAACATGTTGACGATAATATGGGGTACTTGTGGTAACATAGTGGATTTGGACTAAACGTTATTGACGAAAAAATCCAAAATGGCCGCGAAATTTATATGAACAAGAAACAAAATAGGCTAGCTATCAGAATGTAAATTAAACCTCTCTTTTTATTTGTGGCTCGGAATTGCTCAATTTATTGATTTTGTGTGACTTGGGGACCGAAACAAGCATTTCTGGTGTTTATTGTTCACCGTCTGACCTTTAGTTCATCGTAAAATCCAAGATTTTGCATATTTACTATTAAAATAATGAAGTCATTCTAAATACTAAGCACATCAAAGCATGTTAGAACATAATGTAATTAAACACAGGATCGAATGCCTTGCAGCCTATAATCTGCCGTATTACATAGTTTATTTTTTTAGATTTCCATTAAACAAATCTTGCCCCCCCCCACCCAGGAATGGTGGTAAGAGTCATTGCTGAAGACGTCAATCACGTTTTTTTAACTTCAAACCCAATGACCATACTATAAAATAACTAATGGAAAACAAATATTTTTTAAAAATTATAGCTAAAGACTTCAGTTTAAATATTTAAGGTGTTCACGATGTGTAAAGTCCAAATCATGTGTAAAAGAGTTAATTGTTAAGGTTCTCAAAGTTATTTTGTGGTAAGGAAATGTATTGGTCCTTTACTACACATATTATAGTATGTGTAATTACCATAACATAAAATTACCGAAGAAACACCAATACAAATAAAGCCGTTTAACCAGAAAAATGTGTGCAGCTAGTAAAGGCATAATCATGTCTAGCGTTTTAAATTTTAAGATTTAAAAATACCGTGCAAGCACTCAAATACCCCTCGGCTCATGCAGTGACTCTATATATGCCAGGTTTCAAGGCAATTAATTGAAAATAGGAACGATTTATTAAAATTGATAAAACCAAAATGGCCGCCGCAGCCTCGTTTTTAGTCTCACATGAAAACGGACAATACTAATAGACTCGCAGACCCTGAAAACCTACATATATACCAGGTTTCGAGGAAATTCTGAAAAAAAAGTTTAAAAAAAAATTATTCACCAGGTGGCGGCCATTTTGATTATCGGTGGAAAGCTGAAATTCTAATCAGGTTATCTCCATACTCATGGGTAACTTCACATAAAAAATTGGAGAGATCCACTAATTATTTTTCAAGTTATCGAGTTAACAAGGAATTATTAAATTGAAAAATCAAGATGGCCGCCATAGCCTCGTTTCCAGTCGCACACTAAAACGGACAATGCCAATAGACTCGCAGAACCAGAAAACCTATATATACCAGGTTTTGGGAAAAAATCTTTAAAAAAAGTATAAAAAAAATTTAATCGCCAGGTGGCGGCCATTTTGATTTTTGGTTGAAAGCTGAAAATCTAATCAGGTCATCTCCATACTCATGGGCAAAATCACAAAAAAAATTGGAAAGATCCAATAATTATTTTTCAAGTTATCGCGTTAACAAGGAATTTTGTAATTAAAGAATAAAGATGGCCGCTATAGCCTCGTTTTCGGTTGCACGCGAAAACGCACAATGCCAACAGACTCGCAGACCCTAAAAATCTATATATACCAGGTTTCAAGGAAATTATGAAAAAAAATTAAGGTGGCGGCCATTTTGATTATCGGTGGAAAGCTGAAAATCTAATCAGATGATCTCGATACTCATGGGTAACTTCACGTAAAAAATTGGAGCGATCCAATAATTATTTTTCAAGTTATCGCGTTAACAAGAATTGTTTTAAATCTTTGACCTTGACATATGACCTTGGGTAAAAAAAAGTGCCGGGAGGGGTTGAGAGTTTGTATGAATTATGAATTTAATCTGTTGCATTATGTTGGTGTAGTAGGCAAAAGAGTGTGTGCGGCGGCGCACGAAGGCGACGACAATACCTCTTCGGGCCCAGCGGGCTGAAAATGTGTAATTTTGTGGTCATATCTCAGTATGTGTAATTACCATACCATAAAATTTTAAAAATGTGATTATTCGCAGGACACTTAGAAGTCCTTGAGGATGATTGGTCAATTTAAAGTACCATAATCATTATCATTATATCATAGTTCACGTGCATAAAAAAACGTGTTTTTTTTGTGTCAGTGGTAACCATTTTGAATTTGAGAGTCAATTAAAGCTTATTTTGATCAAAAAACATGAGACAAATTTATCAAGTCAAAATCATGTAGACACAAGAAATCGTGCAATAATTTGTAACAAAAATATAGAAAAGATGTGGTTTTGGCCATTTTTTGTTGTGCTTATTAAAAGGTAAAGGACACCAAATATAAAATTTCATCCGACAGATTCGAATTCAGCACACACAAATTTTGTAAAAACAAGCTGGAGAAAAATATGGAATTATTGCAGAGCGAAATTCAATGGTTTATATTTCAACCCAGGATAAATACACACATTTGCAAAAAAATATGCAATATTCTTTCATTTAAAAATATATATGCAATGTGCAATGTACAAATCTAAATGACACTCAGTTTTAAGGATATACACATCTGGGTTTAGAAAACATAGGTCAAATATATGGCCAATAATTTGCTATATTACACGTCTATATTACCTTGAAATACAAACGTTTTAAAAAATCTCCGTCTGTTTTAGGGTCATGACCTTTAAGACCCCGGATATGACCTTGGAGAGCTTTAGAAAAAATGACACCCTATTTTATTTTGTTCAGTATTAAATTTTCTTCAAATTGAACATTGGTGTCAAGAATTAACGTTCAATTCCCACGGAACCACATTTACTGATATATGACCCAAACTATATTCTTAGGAATCGTCTATACATCTAGGATGGGGGAGGGGGTGGAATTTGATACCACCATCAGTTTATACACGTACATGATCCTCAGTAGGCCCTATGCATCAACTGTTTCCCATTATTTTAGTAAAAAGACGAAATAAACAGTGACTCCGAAAGAATAAAACACATACAAAAGTAAATATCAACAACTTATAAGCAATTTTATTCACAGTCCAGTCTTCATAACATTCATGTGATCACTGGTGGTAGTATTTGTCTCACCAAGTTAACTAATATTGATAAATAACTTTATTTTAAACTTTAAAATGTGCCTGCAGCAGATTAGCGGTACCAGGGCACATTGTTTACATCATGTGCACTTCAATATGCACAACAAAATAAATACATGGAGAGGGTACTATCAAATCCGCGTGGATACAATCAAGACTATCTAGCACATGATTATTACACGTGCAAGATTAACCTTCAGAAAAGAATGAACATGTATTTAGTCAGTATAGCTGGTACACTGCTGCAATATGTTGCTATGACACATTCACAATCAATATTCATCAAACCAGAAGTAGGCCGTAATATTGAATAAATTAGGAGGTCATCAACATGTATACAGAATCTAACATATACCATGACAATAGGCGATTTCTTAGCCATAAAGAAATATATCGCCATCAGTAGCGTTGCATTTCTCCTGTTCTACGACTGGTATGTTCTTCATTAGAATATGTACAGCACCCGCTACAGAAATTACCATGTCAAATTATGGCATTAGTCCCTTGTTAGATTCTTAGTAATCAAAAGGTTTAAATCTGATCATGGCATGGTGCTATACTTGAACTCTAGAAACTATCCACTACCCAAACCATGAACGCACATATACTATATATAAGTATATATCTATATACCTAGGCCCCAATACAACTGAATGAATATATATCAGACATAATCAAATCAGTTACAAACAGTAAATCCTAATCCCACCACTTCCACCTGGAAGCACTCAACGCAATAATAATTGTTCTTCACACCATGGCCACGTAAGATACATAGTGAAAGGAAACACAACATCAAATCTGTAGTGCGGTGGGTGCGTAATAACAAAATATTTTACTCCCTTATATATAAACAAGTAAAGTGGTAAACTGTGCATCAATTTAAACAACACTATTATCAATGATGTCCTTAACAAATGTCTACACTAGCTTATCTATCAAACAAACATAATTTGTCAACTATAGTTATTCAAGCAAGTTCATAGAAATATGTCAACCTTAATAGAGTATTGACTAAAAAACCCCTATTCTTTCAGCCATGTATGAGGCTACAGTGATAACACATTAAATACAAGATCATCCCAGTCAGCCAACAAAAGACGTTGGTCCAACAATTGGCAAAGTCAGCCATTTTAGTCTACTTGATCTCTGGAAATAACCTTGCCAATTAGGCCTACTGCTCGCTATGCTGCATATTAGTATTAGGGCTACTAATAATTAAAGCAGCATGATTATAATAATTGTGTATCAGGTTGTTGGAGCAACACTCACTGAGCTTGCTCCCCCAAAACAACAGTTTGTTCCGCTCTTGCATCTGGTTTACTTTTACCAGAACATCAGCGTGATTCCATGTACATGTGTACATCCCCGTAAAAAGCCTTGACTGCCTTCTATCTGACTTGTACAGGAGAGGGCAATGCCTAATCAACTGAAGCACTGCATGCCGAAGTGTGTTGCATCATTTATCTGACACAAGTCTTACGTTAAACTTTCCCATATCATCATTATTTCAATGGGTTTAAACACAATTCTAGAGAGATATTTCTCTCTGTTATGTCCTCTACCTGATAGTATATCCCTTATCTGACGTAAGGACATTTACAACACCAGATATTTCAAACTACCATAACGCTAATATCTTCGTTGAATAAATGTTCCGCTCACATATATGTGAATGACCGCAATATTTCATAGTTCCATACATGAAAAACATCAATACGTCAACTTAATTAATAACATAAATTGAATCACTCCCTTATCACATATCAATGGTATTCTGAATAACTAATACCCAGGCAAACATGCTACCTTGATTCTACGTTGTTTTAATGTTGAGCTAGCGTCACAACGGTCAATCAATCAATCAATCAATCAACCAGCCGAAAACAAGATTTCCATGACACCTAAATCATCGATGGAACAACCATAAAACATGGCATCAACGTATCATGTTCGTGTGGGACTACAGTAGTTTATACATAACGATATCACACAATTCGAAAGCAAAACATATCTTAACATGCATAGGTAGCCTTGTGCCAACTCTACTCGTCTTACATATGTTTTTTATAGGCAATATTAGAAAAGAAGTAATATTAGAAAAAAAAAAATATTTATCGTAGAAAACAAAATATAAGTGCACTTAGAAAAAATCGAAAAACGTCCATACAAAAGGGGCAGTGACCCACCAATCAATACAAAGAGTTTGTATTTTGGGATATTGCGAACTTTTGCGATGGTTCCTAAATGGTTAAAATTAGCCACTATTCTTTAGTGGAAATCTAGACATGTGACAATGAAATGCATACCTAATCGATTCAACAATAGTTTATGTGATCCATGAATTATCTGCTGATTATGAAGATATGAACACACCTCTTTGCTCAATCTCGAACAAGGTAGAAAACATATTTATAAAGGTAAACAACAACTTATCACCTTTTCGTTAAGCACCAGGGAAAATATTTAATATACAACATCACAGCCAGCATAATTATTAATATAGTTTCGCAACACAGGTAAAACACGGATCATTGTTGTCAAATGGATAAAATAGGTTCATATTTATTCGTTTTGAATTAAATCTAGACTACAGCAAAACGATAATTACCTTGCAAAAAGGGGGATTATTCAGGTTATGTTACAATAATGATTTTCATGAACGATATGAAAAAATCTTATGCCCCAAATTAAATGCATTTCAAATTTAATGCAACACAATCGTGTTAAAATTACACCCTTTTTAAAAGTTGTACTATCTTGCAAACTACATTTTTATGCTGGATTTGTTTTAATTTAAATACTGCTAAAGTATAAACAGACATACAGAGAAACACATTACTCTGGAAGCCAAATTAAATTTACAAATTGCACGTACTGTACTAAATTTTCTAAAATTAGGTGAAATACTATGCTTATCATGTTAGGTAATTTTTTTCCGCAGTAAATCTTTGTTTTGTAGTGCAGTAATTAAAATACATTTGAAAGACAACATGGGGAAGAGTCGAGATGAAATGATGGAATGTGACAAGATAATTTTTAAAATGCTGTGACAAACATTTCACAGTTCCTACCTCAGCAAGCACAAGATGTTGATCTAATATTTGTATAATGTTGGCCAGCCATCTGAGACACTGGCCCAACATTAAACCATCAGTTGGTCAACATCTTGTGTCATACACACAGTTGTAACACGTAATGAGAGCGAACCCACATTTAAATGAGAGAATATGCTCTTCATATTCCAAAAAATATGAAAAATGATGAGGACACATTGTATGTTATGATAACATTTGTAAAATGTTGGACCAACATCGAAGAGGTTGGGCCGACGTTGTACAAATGTTATTTACTTTGAACCAGTGCTGGCTCAATGTTGGCCCGCCGTCTACGACGTCGGCCCAACATTAAGCCAACATTGGTTCAATGTAGGACACATTGTATGTTATGATCGTTAGGTTGACTATCATATAACAGGTCATTTATTCAGTGCAGAGCTCGGAGTCCTATTGTTTTTTCATGACTAGCAAGTGCGACAGTTCATCAGTTTTGTTCCCTCTCTCTGGTTATGACTTATCTCCTGGTATCGTCATCAAAGTAGTAAAGAGCTGTATCAGCTACTTGTTAAAGTGCCAGATACAACTCTTTAATATTTAGATTACGCACTATGTACAGTCACCACTCAGCAGTTCCTCCGTCGCCCTCCTGCAAACAAATACAATGGATTAATTACTCAGCGAGCGATAAAAACATCCCCACAAAGGATGAGCAATATCAGAAGCTATTCAAAACATACTACATCACTCCATGGCCATTCTGAATGTGATGAATACGGGAGCAGTCTCCCAATGTGTTGCTGAACATAGATCTCACTGTCTTTTTAAAACACTGGCATGCTTTGAACATCCCGTGCCAATGATGTTAGGTTGCAAAAAATAATATCAGCTATTTAACTCCAACACTAACATTTAGCTTCACAGTTTTATGTCCAAATAGTCTACTTAGCTTACACTGGATTCTGGGAATTTGTTGGCCTTTTTTAATGAGTGATGCAAAATGTTGTGTCCAACAGCAGTAATTACTTTTTTTAAAGATAACTATATAATCAAGTGTTTTAAGTGCTAAAGCGAATGGTTTGAATGCAGACTCCAATAAATATATTAACGAACACACCATTTTTGTTCAATGATGTTGGTATCGTCACATGTGGTTTAAAACCTACATGTAGCTACTTCAATGAACAAGATTTATCTGTTTCTAAAATAAAATCGTTTAGTCAATTGTAGTGACAGAAAAAGTGTACAATATGTCGATCTAAAGTAGCTATGATCAGTTGAGAAACGCTGCCAGATATGTGCTGCATTTACTAGTCACAAGGGAACCGACCCCTTACACATTATGTAAGGGGTTGGTTCTCTGGTGCTTAACAATGTACATTAATTATGAAAACAATGTTATACATGTATAGTACGACAATATATCAGCATAATATTACTTTAATATGTGTACAGGTGTTTTATTATGAAGTTCAGCACAGTAAATATCACATAAATCGACATATTAATGTTGGTTAAATTGTGTTTCAATATAGATTGAAGTGATACTGTATTCACTACTGTACTAACGTATATCACTTAGAATTTACGATAATTTAAAACTAATTTAAAACCAGCTACCAAAATACAACTAGAAAATTAATTAATTATTCTACAACTAGTAATTTTAAAATAAAAGTCACAATGTTTTTTAATCGGTGAACTGTGACCAAACCCTTTTCATTTTGCGGCCATACAAAATCATGGTTGACTTGAATTTTTCAGATATCATGATTGTTCAATGCATATCTCAAATGCTTTATCAAACATTTATCAAACATTGGAAATTTATTTTGGGTTTCATGCCCTTTCTTAATTTTGCTAGATGAAAAAAAATGATAATAATTTGTTTGCTTCAAGTGGGGTGGATGAAATCTAGTCATGTTGACCCTTACAACATAGTCAGGCAGAATGCTGGGATAACTTGGAAATTCATACAGAAGTTTATATTTTGATTGATTTGTGTTGAGTATAGGCTAGAGTCATCATTTCCACCGGGAGTACTAAATTTCACCCAGTGGCAATTTTTTATTTGCATATTTCCAAGATGGCCACCAATCGCTAAACTCAAATCTAAAAATGGCATATCTCTGCACATAATTGCTCAAATTTGATGATCTTGGGAGTCGATTTCCATCAAACCAAGGTCAATAAGTACATTTATGACATTTTAAAATTATTTGGTGTTCGAGGTCAAAGTCATTTTTAATCTAAAAATTGTCATATCTATTGGCCTACATGTTCAAATTTGATTATGTCGGAGTCAATTTTTATTAAACCAAATGTCATGAGTACATTTATGACATTTTAAAACTATTTGGAAGTCAAGGTTAAAGTCAAGGTCATTTTATGGGTCTGATGATGTTGAAAAAGGCATCAAATGTGGCACGCGACCACTTTTCAACCAACCAAAAAAACAGTTACCTAGCCCCTTCAGGTCTACACCCGTCATGAATTAGTGCAACATATCCAACTGGGCAAATGCATGGTTATGGATAAGCATGACGGGTATACTGTCATTTTACTTTTAGCACACTTCCTAACAACTTTTTGCAAAGTAAACATGGTAAATATTCCCAGATACCTTAATAGTCATAGAATAATTTCCCAAATGTAGGCCTACGACATTTGCCATGATGATCAGACTTCACTCAAAGGTTAACTTCAGGCATGACAGTTAGGCATATAAACGATGACAGAAGGTAGAGGTATTTGTTTCTTTGCAAGTCGTGGCAAGTGTTCAGAGAGCAAGCTGTGTGATGCTAAGCCACATCGAATTATTGAAACCAGTTTAAAAAGAGGTGATGATGAGCACAAAAAAATATCTGAAACAAGACTACATAAGTCCAGGAGCTCCCGCTCCGAATTAGAATTTGATTTAAGCAATTTTGTATAGGGTTATTAATGTAGTCCTAGTCTAGGTCAAAAATCAAGACGCAAGACAACTAGGTCTAAGAAGCCCAGTCTAAGAGTAAGATAAGAACTAGACAGTCTGTCAGAGATTGCAAACCTCCATTGAAATTAATGATCCTAATCAGTATCCCAGTAATGGTCTACTTATCTGGCACGGTTTACCCGATATCAGGCCAATCGAGTTAACTAATAGCTGATTTACGGTCATTTTGAATTCGATATAAATTAGTTAAAAACTTAGGGTGCATTCTCCCCCGAAACCTCAAATTTTGTTTTATAGTAATGGACTAACATCTAACACAGTTTGCAAAATATTGGGCATGTGAAAGTAAATAATGGCCGATAGGGGGCCATTTTGAATATGATCGAGTCAGAATTTTTCAAGATGCATCCTCAGCTGAAATCTCACATTTCATTCTATAGTAATCGTCTAGCTATCTAGCACGGTTTACCAAATATCAACCATATGAAAGTAAATAATGGCCTAAAGGCGGCCATTTTGAATTTGATCAAGTCAAAATTTTCCAAGATGCATCCTCAGCTGAAATCTCACATTTCATTCTATAGTAATGGTCTAGCCATCTAGCACGGTTTACCAAATATCGCCCATGTGAAAGTGAATAATGGCCGATAGGAAGCCATTTTGAATTTAATCAAGTCAAAATTTTTCAAGATGCATCCTCTCCTGAAATCTCACATTTTGTTTTATAGTAATGGTCTAGCCATCTAGTACGGTTACCAAAAACCGGCTATGTGAAAGTGAATAATGGCCGATAGGCGGCCATTTTGAATTTGATCGAGTCAATTTTTTTCCAGATGCATCCTCTCTTGTAATCTCACATTTTGTTTTATAGTAATGGTCCAGCTATCTGACACAGTTTACCAAATATCAGCAATGTGAAAGTAAATAGTGGCCGATACGCGGCCATTTCGAATTCGATTGAGTCGAAAGTTTTTAGAAGGCATCCTCTGTCGAAACGTCACATTTTGTTTTATAGTAATGGTCTAGCTATCTAGCACGGTTTACCTGATATCAGGCCTATCGAGGTAAATAATGCTGATTGTCGGCCATTTTGAATTCGTAAGTTGAAAATTTTCAGGGTGCATCCTCCCCCGAAAACTCACACTTTGTTTTATAGTAATCAGGTAATGGTCTAGCAATCTAGCACGGTTTACCAAATATCAGCCATTTGAAAATAAATAATGACCGAAAAGGCGGCCATTATAAATTTGATCAAGTCAATTTTTTTCAAGATGCATCCTCATCTGAAATCTCACATTTTGTTTTACAGTAATGGTCTAGCCATCTAGCACGTTTGACCAAATAACGGCCATGTGAAAGTGAATAATGGCCGATAAGCGGCCATTTTGAATGCATCCTCTCCTGAAATCACACATTTTGTTTTATAGTAATGGTCTAGCCATCTAGCACGGTTTACCAAATAACGGCCATGTGAAAGTGAATAGGGGCCGATTGGCGGCCATTTTGAACTGGGACGAGTTGAATTTTTTCAAAATGCATCCTCTCCTGAAGCCTTACAATTCGTTTTATAGTAATGGTGTAGATATCTTGAGCGGTTTTTATGATATTCCACAATATCAGGCCTGTCGAGGTGAATAATGGCTGATAGGCGGCCATTTTGAATTTTATCAACTTCAAATTTTTCAAGATGCATCCTCTCCTGAAACCTTACAATTTATTTGATATTAATGGTGTAGCTATCTTAAGCGGTTTTCATGATATTCCGCAATATCAGGCCTGTGAGGTGAATAATGGCCGATAGGCGGCCATTTTTAATTTTATCGACTTGAAATTTTTCAAGATGCATCCTCTCCTGAAACCTCACAATTTGTTTTATAGTAATGGTGTAGCTACTTGAGCAGTTTTCATGATATTCCGCAAAATCTTTCAGTCGGATTTACTGATGTTATAAATTAGGTCAAAGTGCTGGGTCAACTTCAAGGTCAAGGTCCAAAAACCTGAAAAGGCACAACTAGGGACCTTAGAGAACATGTATGTGCAATATGACTGTCATCGGCCCAGTACTTTTCGAGATCTGCTCCGAAAACGAAGTGCGCGTTAAAACGTCTAAATAGGTCATAGTTCTGAACCAGAAGTAGGTCAAAGTTCAAATACCCCAAAAGGCACAACTAGACCCCCTAGGGGTGTTGTGTGTAAAATTTGAAGACGATCGGACAAGTACTTTCAGAGATATGCTCCGGAAACGAATTGTTTACGGACGGCCCAACGCCGTAACATCATCATTTTCTCCTCTGCAACCTTGCGTATTGAATTCAGATTAAAAATATTTTAACCTGTCCATTAGCCACCTGGAAGTAACCCACATACCAAAAATTGTTATCCTAGCATATTTTCTTACAAAGTTATAGGCAAAAGAAGAGGCCAAAAAAAAACGGAGGTAGAATCCATAGCTCCCTCCGTCTCACCTACGGTGACGGCGGGAGCTAATTATCGAGCCTTATGATAAACATGGTCATGACAAGCCAGTAGTCAAAGTTCACAAATCTTGCATGAACTCATACACGTCGAATGGAAACATACAAAAAAGGGCTGGTGTACCTTCAACAAATGAGGATGTAGGCCTATCAACTGAAAAGAGGCAAAAACGTCAGAACACTGGAGCTCTGGTAACCACACCGACCTCGTCCAAGAGGGGGTTACTGGCATCAAAACTCCTTTGATCTCTTTCATCCTCACCAGAACTAGAGGAATCAACTGTTGAGGAAGAAACGCGTACATCCTGCTGAAGTTCCAATGTTGTACTAGGGCGTTGATCCCTGCTGCTCTCCTGTCCTTCTTGTCCAGGGAGAAGTAGACTGGTAGGTGAGCCGACTTGCGGGAGGCGAAAAGATCTATCTGGGCTCCGTCCAAAAATATTGGAGTAAAAACCGGCTTGTCTGTCTCTGACAGGCTCGATTGCTCCTTTCCTCAGCAATGAGAGAACCTCCTGTTGAGGGGCCAGTCTCTTCTCCTTCCCCATTCTTTGTGGAGGAGGTCTTGTCGGCAAAGACATAGGAGATCTGGAATCGAATTCCAGCCTGTGGCCTCTGACTGCCTCGCTGACAAATTTGTCCCTTGCCAGCTGGTCCCACCAGGTTTTTTTGTCCTCCAGGTGGCCCAAGAATTCAACTTCTTTTGCTCAATGACCGTGCCCCTCTTCCGGAGCGACGGCTTCCTCTGCCTCTGCTCGAGCCGCGGCCACCGCGGCGGATCTGGCAAAATGGCTGACTGAAATGGCCTTGCTCTTCCCTTGGTCTCCTGACTGGGGAGCGACTTCTCTCTCTTCTAGGCTGTTTGTTGCTTGCCTTCAAGGCAGCCGCCAAAAGGTCCTGCTGCCGACGTGCATTGCTAGCCTGAACAGCAGGTTCTAGGCTAGAGGCGAAAAAACTGTCGAAGCCCAGGGGATGACCTTGATCTGTTCCGCCAGGATCCTCTTCGGGGTTCCAGATGCAATAATAGCCCGTCTTTTCTGTCCGATTTCATTGAATTGTGAAGCCATCAGGCAAAGGGCATGGCCCAGGGGGTGAGTCGCCTCCTCGGTCATCTATCTGTGTGACTAGGATGCCCTCCTTGTCAGGACCATCCTCCATAGCCTCTGTCGCTCTCATTAGGCAGACCGAGGCCCTCTCCAAGTTTTCAAGGCCTGTGGCTAGAGCATGGGCCGCCAGTCCCATGTCCCTCTGGTGTTTTCTCATGGCACCGTCCTGCTGAAGGTGGTTCATCGGCAGTCTGACCTCCACTGGAGGCTTAGGATCCAGAAAGGGAGCTGCCGCCTGGTCCCCGGAGTAAAGCTTCTCTTATAATGTTCGCTCGTACTGGGTCCATTGTGCGTCCTCCTCTTATTTGTCTGCATAAGCCAAGCTCCTTGTTTAATGGAGTAACTGTCAGTCTCTGCCTGGGCAAAGTCGTCCCAGGCCAGCAAGGGAGCATCCTTTTAAATCAGTGATTCCCTGAGAGGGATCATGAGAATCCTCAACAGCGTTCCTGATTGAAATTCTTATCGGTGACATGTCTCGCCGTAGAGTGGTCGTCAAGGGGTGCACAAACATGCAAGGTTCGCTGGCGTTCGGAAACGGCGCCTCAGCCCCCCTCCCTTGAGGTTGCTCCAGATCCGAAGGGTCCTTGGACCCTACCGGTTGAAGCCGGTATAGCCAGTGTAGACAGGTGGTCTGGGGAAAGAAGACTGAACCCACGTCTGTTTGTATGGATGGGAAGGAGAGTCCCCAGGTGGCACATTAGTGCAAACAACTCTTCAACCTGCAGTTGCTCTTGCTCCTGATTACCTCTTAAGGCTGATTAAGTGTGGATGTAGTTCAAATACACCATGCAAAACACTAAGGTGTACCTGTTATAAATCGAAAATGGGGTGCACTATATGTTGTGCTTGTTGTTTAGGGGTTATGTGTTTTAATTCGCACACTGTTGACATAGACATTGATGCTATGTAGTCTAGTATATATGGGTTGTTTTACAATCAGGGTACCCCACTGTGTTGCAACAAGGTGAAAAAATAAATGTCAGATTCAATACATTATAATAACTTTTTATGATAAAAAATACCCCACTGAGTGCATTATTAATTAATGTTAAGCTGCTTTCTTTAGGCGATGACATGGGGCATCGCGGAAAAGTTGATAAATTTAATTTTTTATACAAAATTTATAATATTCTAGTGAGTCCTCAAATAAACCTTTTAGTTAATTGTTTTCACACTTTTGAGGAGTCTCTGACAAGGCGTTTTCATTTCAGATTGATTTGAATCAATTTAAAATTTATACCTGTCAATATTGGAAAAATAATGTTAATTTTAATGTTAGAAAATGCTAATAAAAAAAGTTGTCCTTTTTTCTTTTTCATTTTCTACCCTTTATATGTCAAAAACAACTAAGAAAATAGTTTTTGATAAGGAGTTTTCATTAGACAATCAAACTAAATAAACATTATTACAAAGAACCCGCTAAGTATTTAGTAATGCCAAATTGCCCCTTTGTTAGTGTTGGTCCTTTGTCTAAGACTCTGGCCCGGTACTGGACCGCGACTGGATCGGTATATTGAGTTGTTATGTGTTGCTGCTGAGCGTACATGTGGGCAGTCTATTTAGAGTTTTTCTCAAAAAATGTAATCATATTCTCTACTCAGCGAGCACGACATGTCTACCCGGAGTTGGACCCACACCTTGGTCGGGCATCGGGTGGATATGTCGTGTTTGCTGGGTGAACAAGTCAAGTTACCTGGCACACAGGACATGTTTGCTTTGTTTTGGATCAGTGTTGGTACACTGTCTATGACACTGACCCAGCGTTGAGCCAATATGAATTGAAAGTGTCGTTTTTTTGGATTTATTTGGTCATTGCCTCCGTAATTCGATTTACCGTGCATGTCCGGCGAGCTCTATACGTTGGTTGGTGCTGGATCAGTGTTGATCCAGAGTCTCTGACTCTGGGTCAGTATTGGACCGGTATTGATATGGCGTCTCTTGTTTGCTGGGTTTGCTTTTTTACATAACAATCATAATAACATGTGTCATTATAATTATATCAATATATTTTTTTTGCTAAATTAATTATACTACCATTAATTACCTGCGGTCATTATTGTATTTATGTTAGTAATTGGAAAGAGTAAAAATAGATTGCTTTAGTGAATTTAGTTAAAGGGTGGCCCTCCTGCTAGCAGTCATTTTCTGACCTTAAGGAGGGTCTCCCTGACCAACCGTAACAATAATAAATTGTATGAACAAATATATATTTTCTTTTGGTCAAATAAAACATTTCTGATTCTGATTCTGTTAACGAAATCACGATTGAGTCTCGGAAAGGACAATTTTTTGGACATCTTATTTATTCTTAACTTATGGGGAAAATGTTTAAGATTTTCTTTCTAATATACCTGAAATAACTAATTATTGTTTAAAGGTGTTGGTTTTTAATGTTTTTAAATGACATCAAAAGGAACCATGGATAAATATATTTTTAATAACAATTTTTATCGACAACCCTTGCCAAGGCGGGCTGCTTACTGTATTCCACACGGTCCGCCGCCGCAGTTATTCGTTTTCAAAATAGCTACTAAACTATCAACTTCTGTTTCCTCATGCTCCACACATCACATACCACTGGGGAATTGTTTTGGTGACATTTTGATCCCCATATCATCAACTCTTTAATTACTACAGCCACTAAGGAAGAAATGTTCATTAGCGCATTTCAGGAAAAAATTCCATCACATCTTCTTTTAATTTGGCCAATATGGTCAGCTATGTCAGCCAATGACCTGATTAAAGTGTGGGAGAAACATTTTGAATTTGAGTATAATTTTGTGATATTTACCTAACTGAAAAATAATGCAAAATGGCTGGGCCATGCATATAAAACAAAATGGTAGGTTAACTTATGACAGATTTTGCAGTAATAAAATACAAAATAGCCGACTGACAGCCATTATTATTTGTTTTTTCTCATTATTTATAAAATCTTGCATTATAGCTAATCTCTCAATTCTGCTTCCTCTTACTGTAGCCATCATATACCACTGAGGAATGTTCTGGTGACATTTTTGCTGCCCATGTCATTAACTCTTTAATTTAAATTACTACAGTCTTCACTAACAGAAAAGGACCGTTAGCACATTTGAGGGGAAATTTTTCACCAAATCTTCTTTTAATTTGGCAAATATGTTAGCTATGTCTTTCAGTGACCTGATTAACGTTTGAAAGCAAAATTTGTTGGTCGGTTTTACTAATTAACTCGGAAATATTGCATGCAGATGGCTCAAATGGTAATATGAAAAGAAATGTCCAGTGTTACACAAGGACAACACATGACAAATTTTGCAGAAAGGCCTGTAAAATCTGAAATGGCTGTCTGGTAGCCATTTTGTTTAAGGGAGGGATGTGCTCTGAAATATTTCAAAACAATTAAATTCAAAATGATCGACTATTGGGCATCAAATTAACTTTAATTGCCTGATATCTGGCAAGCCCTGCCAGATAGCTAGACTATTAAATTTGAAACAAAATGTGTGGTTTCATGAAGGGATATGCCCTGAATAACTTGATCAAATTCAAAATGGCAGAGTATCGGACGTTTTAACTTAAATATGCCTGATATCGGACAAACAGTGCCAGATTGCCAGACCATCACTATACTAGTAATACAAAATGTGCGGTTGGATATGCCTAAAAAAAATTCAACTTGATCAAATTCAAAATGGCTGACCATCGGCCACATTTATTTTTAATATGCCTGATGTCTGGCAAACCGTGCCAGATAGCTAAACCATTACTATGAAATAAAACGTTTCAGGGAGGGATATGGCCTGAAAAATATCAACTAAATCAAATTGTATGCCAAATGGCCGACTATCGGCCATTATTGACTTTGATAAGCGTTATATCTGGAAACTGTGCCAGACAGCTGGATCATTGATATATTTTAAAAATATGCGGTTTCAGTAGGGGGGATATTCCCTGAAAAATTTCAACTTTATCAAATTCAAAACGGCTGACTATCAGCCATAAATAACTTTTTAATATGCCTGAACCGTGCCAGATAGCTAGACCATTAGGCCTACAATGAAACAAAATGTGCGGTTTCAGAGAGGAATATGCCCTGAAAAATTCAAATCAGTGAAATTAAAAATGGCCGACTGGCCGCCATTGTTGACTTTTATATACTTAACTTCTGGAAAACCGTGCCAGCTAGACCATTACTATAAAACAAAACGTGCCTTTTCAGGGAGGAATATACCCTGAAAAATGTCAACTCAATCAAATGCAAAATGGCCGACTATTATTGACTTTGTTCAGCGTAATATCTGAAAAGACGGCTAGACCATTAGTACTAAGAAACAATATGTGCGGTTTCAGGTGGGGAATGCCCTAAAAAATTTTAACTTGATCAAATTCAAAATGACTGACTATCGGCAATAATTAACTTTAATATTCATGTCAACTCAATCAAATGCAAGATGGCCGACTATTATTGGCTTTGATTAATGTTATATTTGGAAAAACGTGCAAGTCGGCTAGACCATTAATATGAAACAAATCGTGCGGCTTCAGGGAGTAATATGCCCTGACAAATTACAACTTGATCAAATTCAAAATGGCCGACTTACGACCATTATTGACTTTAATATCTTGTAATATACATGGCAAATTGTGCTAGATAGGTGGACATTTGCTGCATAACAAAATGTGAGACTTCAGGGAAAGATGCACCCTGGAAAATGTCTATCACGCGTGCGGGGCAGAGGATTATAGTGGCCTGCTGGCCTCTTGTTATTCCAGTTGTACACTTGAGTTTGGAGTATGCTAAAAAAAAGTTTAGTCTCGGAAAGGACATTTTTTTTGACATACCCGGTAACTGGAAATTTTCTAAGAATATGCATCTGAGAAATATATAATGTTTTTCAAATTAATACACAATATGTGTACGAGCTATGAAAAACATAGCTATGAAAAATATATTCCCATAGCCAGCTTAAATGAGCTTTCTTTCCATTCTCGGAAAGGAGATTTTTTGACGGACATCAATTTTTTGAACTTTAAATAAAATTTTCTCCCATAATATTTAACTCAGAAAAACAATATTGCATATTTCAATATACAATACAAAGATGTCTCATTTGCCATATTATGTTTATCTTAATATTTTTTATTAACACAGACAGACTCATTGTCTCGGAAAGGACATTTTTTGACGGATATTTTACACGTTTTGTAGGTCTCCGTAATTCAGCACTAAAATTAGAAATCTGTTCTATTTTTGTTGTTTAGAACTGAGAAAGTATATCACTAAATACCACATACCAAGGATTAAGTTTTCTTCGAGTCATCTCCAAGTAACTAGCCTGTAAAGTTTTTGTATGCAACATTACTTTCCTTTAAAAATGCAAATATTGTTATTTTTTTTACAAATATCATAAAAAATTAGAACGTTTTGCTTTTCATTCAGGTTATTCTACCTTAATAGTATCCTAGAGTGTGTAAACATTGTAACTGCCAGTGATATTTATATTATTGAAAGTGATAACAAATATAAAGTACAGTTGGTACCCTGATTGTAAAACAACCCATATATGAATATTTCAGGGAAACTGAAGGTAATTATTATGTTCTGATCGAAACTTTCTTGTTCTATCTGTGGTTGACCATTATTTTATGTCCGCAGTTTGTGTATATTATTTGCTATTCATGAGTAAAAAATGTGGTGCCAAATCATGAATGAGGAAGCTTTTTTGTTTGTTTTCATTTGAGTAAATATGCGCAGAGATATGTCATTATTTTATTTGAGTTTAGCGATTGGCGGCCATCTTGGAAATATGCCACTGGGTGAAATTTAGTACTCCCGGTGGAAATGATGACTCTAACCTCTGCTGAACACAAATCAATCAAAATATCAACTTCTGTATGAATTTCCAGGTTAGGTTAAATTTTGTCAGTATTCTGCCTGACTAACACTGAAATATTTTTGTATAACCCATGGATGAATAACATTCAACAATGACAAGATTCATCGATGAATATTAACCTTTTGGGTAGGGAAGAATTTTTGCTTAATGCAAAGTTCCAGTGTTTGGAATTTACTTTTTAACATTGCCTAGACCTGTTATTTTCAAGGCCAGAACATATATTCAACTTTTGATTCTTAAGCTGCAAAGACGTTGTCAGTGGAGCTGTGAAATTGGATATCTTGATTCACTGGAAATCAGTGCTGTAGTGAAACAATTTGACTTCACTGAAAGAGTGACCACAATAATAAATGGTGCTGACATATCTTGAGAAACCACAAAAAAAACATAATAAAATAAATTAATCCCCCAAAAAGATATTTTCCTGTTTAGTTTTTGAGATTATAAGACATCAGAAACTAATTGCAAATGCTTGGTGTATGGCTTATGTTCATAATGAACACTCTAAAGTATTACTTGTGCATTTAGTGTGTAGTTTTGCTGAAAACCATCACCATAATATTCACAACGTCCCCTAGAATATAATATGTGTAACTAGTGAATGTAAACAAGCATAACCCTGCAATCCTGTACATAGTACTGTTTATATTATAACTATGTTACTTACATCTACCTATTCATATACTTGGAAAGCTGAAAAGATCAGCCAGGGAAGAACAGCATTTAAATAAATCAATCAATGGATTATCTCAGCATTTTGAGTGTATTATTAAATGTAAATGATTAAATGATAATTGTGAAACAACTAAACAAAGTCCAACAATCCTATCTGGATAAATAAACAGTGGCAGATCCAGAATCAGGTTGCAGCTGATATACAGTGATAAAACTAGCGGTTAATGATTTTGCTCGGGGTCAGGCACATATTGTAAATGAACATACAGAAATGTTCTGACATTTTAAAAATTACTTAATTTATTTCCTCAAGAAATAGTCCAAGAAAAATATGTCCACACAAACTCAATTGCTCACATCTTTGAAATGTGAGGTTGACATGGTTCAGGTTCGACGTAATTGTGTTGAAGATTGTGAAATTGTGAAAGATCCAGCATATTTATGCAATTGTGTTTACCTGGTCTCTGTTGTTGCTGTGGTCTCCCGTGGCTTCCATAACCGGAGCTATAAGGATTGTACATGGGGTTGTGTGGCTGATAATTAGCACCATACATCTGCTGCTGGCTGCTCCTGGCAATACAACAAAAGTTCATGTAAATTAGAGATGTGATTTCACAGTACATAGCAAAACCGAAGAATCCTTCAAGCTTTGACTGTCACTGAAGCAACATTTCTAATCTTATCATTGGTGGTATGATTATATCAAAAAATTGATTGGCCAATAACAGGTTGTGTGTGCATTATATGTGTATTAGGAGCATCCTCTGGAGCCACCTATATATATTTTAACCCTTATCCTGCTAAAGTAAATAATTTAAATTTTCAGCCACTTGAAGTTGTGTCTCGCTACCGCGACCCACAACTTCAAGTGGCTGAAAATGACTATATTTGTTTTTTTTGACACCAACCATTTGCAAATCTTGATGTTTAAGCACTCCTTTCATTACCAATGACTGTGATTAAATAAAACGGATTAAAAACGACTATAGGACTTCGTGATCAGCAGGCAAAGGGTTAATATTTCACTGTGTGAGTGTGCTGTGTGGGGTGTACCGTTGAGAGCCTCTCTGACCTCCGTGAAGTCTAAGTCTCTCTGCCAGGATACAATCAAGTGCACACTTTTTGTAAGTACATATAAGTTACACGAGACACTAGGGGAAGTCTCTCAATTTACTCTATCGTCATGAAGGTGTTATCAGATGAGCTCAGCAAATTGTTTTGAAGTAATGTAATGTAAAGTAATAACTAGAGTAGTTGTTCCACAAAGGCCCATCTTAAAGGTGATCTATCATCCCTTATATAGTATAAAAAAATTTGTGACAAATCAATCAAAATTACCACAAGATGGGGCACAAGTGTTTCCTTTCCCTCTCAGATGGTCACATGATAGCCAATCACCCCATATAAGGACATAATTATTCATACCATATAAGGGGTGATAGATCACCTTTAAATATGCAAATTAGCCGATTTTCAAAGTCAACCAGGGCAACCCATCAGAGATATGAAAAATATAGTGAAGATCAGATGAATATTGATGACTGTAGTGCGTCTATGTTGTCAAATAATAATAACATTACAATAGACAGCAAGCAAAAGTCTAGACGGCATGGTGGGTGGAGAATTAACAAGTATAACTCTTCATCAACATTTAAAGATAGGTACACATTTATTATATAAGAAAATTATTAAAAATATTGAAATAATTGTCATATTATTGTTGACAAAAACATTCAATTCAGATAAGGTTTTAAAAAAACGTCAAAAAGAAAATGTTACAATCTTTTTAGGTGGCAGCGGCAGAAAGCAATTCGAATGTGGGATATTGTGATGCAAGTAGGAATTTTGTGTGAGTGTGCCATCAGCTGGTAACTATGTGTTTCACCAGCACAAATCAAATCAATTCAGAGATGGCCAACTTTAGACAATAACAAGAGTGGTGACGCTAACTAAATCCCCCGCCATTAATTCAAATCCATAATGGCCTCAAAGTCAAAGGTTAAAAAATAGGTCAAAACTCATAACCCCCAAAAAAGCACATCTACACCCTGATCATATAAGTTAAGAAGTCTGGTTTAGTGTGAAGCAATAGTAGGCCTTGTAGACTACTTTTACTTCACATTAAATCAGATGTTCTTTTCTCATACACTATTTCCAATACTGATAAATCATCTTTAGCCAAGCGTAGCTGGATGTTTAAAATTTTATTTGTTACGCCTGAATCAAAATGTTGGCATCTCTGTAAATGTTACAGTTAGGGTTCAGTCATGTGAGATTATTGACTTCTATACTGGCATCAATGAAAAACAAGTATATGAAGATAAGCACCTGTGGTAGTAAATAAATATTGTCCACCATTTTATGCAAAAAAAAATTTCAAGAGGTTAGGAGCTTTCTTTATTAGTATCTGGTAAGATGAGGTTCCAACAACAAAATTAATAGTGACATGAAGCCTAACAGAAGCTTACTAAATAGGCTTAGATGCTGTAAATAGTACATTATTAACCGTTGAAGCGCTGAAATATTTTTGAATAAACCATGGAGAACAAAGTTTTTTTTTTCAAATTTGAAATCATAATAAATGTCTTAGTTAGCTCTTTCCGCTTCATTATTATTTGTTAACGCTTTCATTCTGACACATAAAGTCGGTCCCCGCGCGGAAAGGATTAATGAGAATGAAAGATAATCAGTTTACACCAACACATACTTCCATCAAATGTTCCTATAAGGAAAACATTTCAAATTAGAATTGAATGTTCACATACATTGGTGAAGATGATGAATAACCATTCTGGTGATGCTGTCTTTGCTCTCGTTCACTAAAAATAAAGAAGTATTCAGTTAATATCAATTCTAACCAAGAATATAAAATCTATTATATTAGCAAATATAAACAATTCATATCTCACTCAAGAGTAATATTCTGTCAAACTTGGCACATGCACATAGTCTTGCCTAGTTTTATAAAGTGAACAAAGACTTTAGTTAACTACATGTTATATCTGGAGTGTAAATATTAAAGTTCTAACCCTACATATTTAAAAGTGAATGCCCAGTCTATAGATATAAAGATATAAACCATTTATGGAAGTTATGTAGCATTCATACTACATGTACATGTATATACAAATAGGCCAATTTTGAAACTACCCATTGGTAAAAGTTTATTTCCAATTCCAAGAGAGAGCGGTGGTGGCCAACTTAGATAAACAAATTAGTCAATTTAACTAATTAGTCGAAGAATGTTGAAAACTAACAAATCAGTGGTGTAACCGAGGTTTGCTCTGGTTGCTTGAGCACTCGTTTATTTCAAGCTAATGCAAACATTTATAACATAGTGTTTATCCCAATATCTTTAGCAGTGCTCAATAATAAAAAAGCCGTTGTTTAGTACAATTGTCCATTTCCTGTTTTTTGCTGTTTATTTTGTGTCTCATAGCATTATCTTTAGTAATTAAAATGGACAACAGCATACTGAGCAATTACCAGGCAACAGCAATAAGTTGCTGTTGATCGCACATATCAGCATGCTGTCAGCAGTACTCTGCTGTATGCTTAAAATAAAAGACTGCATGGGAAGCATGCTATAGAGATGCTGTGCAAAAAAATGAAGACAGTCTGTGACCTTGAAAAATCAATTAAGATAAAAAATATTTCAACCTCTTGATAGCTACCTAGAATTGACACATATAAATTATTATAATGACTGTTGTTTTCTTCCAAAGTTATAGGCACAATAAATTTTACCGGACAAAGACAGATAATATTTTTCAGTCGCACATTTGGCGACAGTGGGAGCTGATAATTAAACATATGTCCTCATGAAGGGTCTTATTATTAAAAAGTATCAGACTAAGAGAGAAAAATAACTTTTGGAAGTGAAAGTGTAAATGTGATCGCACCTGAGAAGTTGGCTGAGCATACTGAGCACATGGGAGGCTTGATTGGCTGTCATAGGAGCCTCTCCCAGCAAACCATGTGACTGCTGTGGACGAACTCTACCACCTCCACCACATCCTCTCATTTGAGGCGCAGAATGACGTGGTCTGCTTAGAAAACACACAAGTGTACCCATCAAACACGATACACTGACCCAACGTTGGTTCAATGTTAGGCCAGCGTTGCAGAGGATGGTCCAACATTGAACCAACATTGGTTCAGTATATCGTGCTGACTGGGTAGTTAAATACATACTTCATCACAAGCATGACAGAAACAGACAACATCAATAGAAAACCCACTAAAATGCTGTTTATGAAACCTGAAGTTGAGAATAAGTAAATGTATGTAGATGGCATGTCAAAAGTGTAGTTTACAGTTGGGATTGAAATGAATAAAATCAACAAAATTAGCAATACAGCAAAAAATACAGATTATCAGACACATAATTGATTTGTTCACCTCTGTTTGTTATGCTGTATTGGAGACTGTTTTTTCTTCTGGGCATGCTTCTCTGATTTCTGTTGCTTAACTTTTGCTTCTTTCTGTTTTAAGTCAACGCGGAGTTTTCTCTCTTCCAGCCGATCTCTCAGATTGGTTGTTGAGTGCAGTGCCACTCTCCAATGTCTTTGTTCCACAGTAACACCCACTTTTTTTAATTCGTCATATACATATTTCTTCCACAATTCTGCACTTGGTAAATGATCAGCCTGCTTTCTTTCTTCATCTACTTTCAAAACTTGCTCTTTCTTTTGTATATCCTATTGAAAAAGAGACAACTTTCCAGGGTATTGCACACAAAGCTGTAATTTATATACCTGAGGGAATTCCATTGAAATAAGTTTCATTTTAAAAAGATATCCCATTATCAAATACGGTACTCCTTGTGATTACTAGACCCACCTATTCACCGACTAGACTAGACACCCTACATCATGTACATGTACTTACAAGATTGATTTCTGTTTAAACAACCTCCTCCTGTATGTAGTGTAAATCAGATACTAATAATGGTAGTAATGTTCAATTAAAAGGTGACATCTTAGCCCTTGTCCTGCTATGCCCGGATATATACGGGGTTAAGGATGTTTTAGATCAATACAAATATCACTTAATTTTGATAAAATAGTTTTTGGTAGATGCTTAGTTGATCCAATAATTTAATTTTAGACACGTCTATTTTTCATAACTAGTAATATTTTTCGTCATTTGAAGCCGGAAATTGCGTTAGCAATTCCAGCTTCAAATGAAGAAAAATACAATTGAAACAATTCAGCAGGACAAGGGTTAAAAAGTAGTGTTCAGTGAACAATTCTCAAATGATGTTACCTCTACTTTAGCATTGAGAGTAGCTATGGAAGCAGATGACCAGTTTTGAGCTAAGTTATTCCTCAGCTCTGCTATAGATATTGCCTTAGCTTTCACATCCTTCACATCGAGGAAATGTTTAGCTGAGAAAAAAGAAACAAAAAAATAATAGAAGAAAATGTGGCAATATATTCAGTTTTAAATACAATTTTGTTTTACAAGTATCAATTTTTTTCTCTGGCACTGAATAGCACAACATTCTTAAAATCTACCTGAAAACTACATCCTCAACATTGAAATCGTTTTGGGTTGACTTTCAACTATTTGTTTACATAAAGTCGGTCTATGTGGGACTAATAAATGTCCAAATATACAAATGACAATTACATATATATAGCCTACACTATTTGTTGTCACCAATCTATATACAACCTACAGGACCTATACAGGTAAACAATAGGAGCTGACTAAACGTTGTTTTGCGGTTTAGCCAGCATCACAGACTGTGTGCCATATGCTAACAGTGTGTCGAAGTTACGGCGTCACATTACTAACAGGCTTACGCCTCAAGCATTGAAATCTGCAAAGGGGTGTGCTTGCAACTGACATGGCTGTGTCTGTCTGGCGATGTCTGTCTACCAGCCTAAAACACAACTGAATACCAGCTGACAGTCGCGTGTGCTATAGACATTATTATTTATATAATTAATCATGGCGTATCTTCTTATTACATTCTCTTAAGAATTTAATAGGCCTATTATTGTATTGTGAAAAAATGTTTAATTAGCGCTATGCAAATTAAACAATTTTATATACTTTATGAATAATGTGAGCAATAAATTGATTCATAGGACATATCTTTATTTCAAAATTCGACATGAAGGGTTGGATGATTCCTAGGGCGGGCGTGGTGATTTAATTTTTCATACAAAACCTCCAATAGAAGTCGCAATAGTCCATGGACACAGTCCAGATTTTAGGTCCTGGTGTGTAGTTATAAACTCGTGAAACTTTGCACACAGCCTCTTTAAAATATACTTTGCGATATTTTTCGGAGGGGGACAAAAATCCTTCAACACAAGAGGCTTAATTTGCGTAAATTCAAGATTGCCACCATCTGCTTTGCCGCTTATTTCAATATGCCCTATAACTTTGGAGCAAATGACGGCACAAACATGTATAATGTGTCTAAATAATCAGGATTGAATTTTAAATAATGTGCAAGTAATTAGGCCATCCTAAAAAATTTGTTTGTTTCCAATTTCCGACCGCACGGGTAAAAACAGCGGCAAAATATATCGCATATCCTATTGTGTGGTAAAAGAAAATTTGTTCTCAAGCACATGTCCAAATCAGCGCATGTCAAATACAAAATTTTTATTGTGGTCTTATTTTCGCTCACGCGTCAGTCTCTAGAATTCTAGGCCTAGTCTGGTTCTGTTGAGAAAAAAGCCGCCCATGCCGGAAAAAATGAAGATTGTGTTCTCTGTTTCTCAATTTTTTGTCAAAAAAACAATATGTCTTGTACGAAATAGGATTATTCAATACAAAAATTCTAAAAAACTTCTGCTGCAATCCCTCTTGGAATTTTTGGAAGTCTAAAAAATAGAACTTGCCGCATGGAATTTTTGACTGTCATGGAATTATTCACACAATGAAATCAGGAACAAGGATCATTTTTAGGATGGCCTTATATGATGATAGTAGAAACCTAATTTGCATAATCAAAAAGAGTATTTTTCAGGATGGCCTGATATGATGATAGTAGAAACTTAATTTGCATAATCAAAGACAGCCGCCATATAAAAATTGCTGATTATCACATTATGCTTTATAACTTCGGAACAACGTGTAAAGAGTCAAAATAATCAGGATAAAATGTGCAATACTATGTATGTATGTATTGTGCTGATATAAAAGGTTTAATTTGCATAAATTAAAGATGGCCACCATCTGATTGCCTCATTATCACAATCTACCTGATAAATTTGGAACAGATAAAGATATAAACGCATACGAACTACTGAATTTTAAATACTGTGAAATTAGAAACCTAATTTGCATAAATTAAAGATGGCAGCCATCTTATTTGTGAATTATCACATTAAACCATATGCCTCATAATTGTGGAACAAATAAAGTTATGAACAGGTATGACATGTTAAAATGCACCATTATTATATTTGCAATACTGTGCAATTTTGTACATGATGATAACAAAAGCTTTATCTAGATCAAATTAAATATAGCCGCCATCTGATTTCCAGTTATTACTTTATGGAAAACTTTGGAAAAAATTACCTGATTAACTACTTCTTTGAGTCGACTTGGTGTAGATAAAATTAAATATTCCCGCCATATTATTTGCGGCTTGTCAATTTATAGCATAACATTATTATGACAGTTCTTAAAAACAAAGCACGACTCCAGCATTGCTGATCAAGGCGCTTACATAAAAGTAATACTTGTAAAATGATTTAAATATTCAGCTAAAATAGTATAATTTAAAAAGATATGTCTTTAGATTCTTTTTAAAACTGTTCAGCGATAAAACATTTCTCAAATTTAAAGGGAGGGCATTCCATAGTTTTGGTCCATTCACACTGAATGCTGCTCCAGTACCAAGTCTCCTGGTACGGGGAACCATGAGTTGCAATTGGTCATCAAATTGTCTCAGTCGGACTGGTCTTCCCTTTATCCCAAGCATTTGAGTTAAATATGATGGTGAATGACTTGTAGATATATGACTTGTAGATATATAACATAAGTTTATATGATATTCTGAAGTTCACGGGGAGCCAGTGAAGGTCTTGAAGAATTTGCGTAATGTGATCTTCAAGTTTGATTCCACTGATCATTTGGGCCGCCCAGTTTTGAATTCGCTGGAGGCGTTGCAACTGATGTGCTGTGATGCCGCTCAGCAACGCATTACAGTAATCCAGGTTGGACAAGACAAGTGCTGTTACTATGCCCTGAAGTACATCACTTGGAAGAAAACGCCTGATGCTGCCGATGCGCCTGAGGTGAAATGTACATTTTTTACATAATGCATTGACCTGACTCTCGCTGGTATTCCCTCTGTCCATGAATACACCAAGATTTCGAACTGATGCACTCGGCTTCAAGTCCGCGTCACCCACTTTAATACAGAATTCAACATACTTGGCAAGATTATGTTTTGACTGAACTAAAATATATTCTGCTTTGGATGGATTTAATTCAAGTTTGTTTATTAACATCCATGCACTGACTTCTGCGATGCACTTCTCTATTTGAGAAATTGCGCGTTCTCTATCTCCTGGTTTGGATGGATCAAAGAAAACATAGATTTGCAAATCGTCAGCAAATTTATGATATCGTACTTTATGTTTTCTCAGAATGGCCTCAATCAGAGCTGTGTATAGACTGAATAGTAAGGGACCCAGAACAGATCCTTGAGGAGCACCATACTGCAACTTGATCCATTTAGATGATGTTCCCTTCACTTTAACTTGAAAATAACGGTCTATCATATAAGACCGGAACCAGTCTAGGGCACTTCCCGTCACGCCAAAGTGATCTTGGAGCGTATGTATCAAGGTATCGACTTCAACGGTATCAAGCACTGCTGACAAGTCCAGTAGTACTAACATAGCAGACTGCCCATTGGAACAAATGAACTGATTTAGTACTTCTTGGAGACGATTTGTGCAAATTGATTTAAAATAAATGCAATTGGACACCACCACAAGATTAGATGGCTACTTAAAGCTGTAGACCTTTCTATGCCTGTTCCTGATAAGTTATAGTTATTCCTCAGTTGGCTTTATCTCTGTAATCCGTGCGCTGCTTTGTGGATACAGCTTTGACCCACTGTTGGTACACAGTGGACTACTCCTTTAATCAGTATGATGAAATAAGAAATTGGTGTGACACAAGAAAATTTATTTGCACATCCAGTACCAAACACATACAGTCAATATTTTTACATGTTTGATATAAAACGACATCTCATTGTGAAATTCCAGTTAACCCTGGTATATTTACATGTAGCTAAGCTACAAGAATAGGACATACACAAACCACACTTCACCATTTTAGAAGAGCTTTTTTTGGGAGATGGTGAGAAGGATTACTTAGGTGCTAGAAAAACATTAGATGGATTCAAATCGTTTTTGCTCCATAACAAAACTGCCATAATACCCTCCTATCTAAGTGTGTCTATGGACAAGCTGTTGAGTAGCACCTATCAATGAAGTCATCTAAAGTTTCTACATTTGCCAGATTCCCCATGCATATATTTGTTAAATGCAAACAGTTCTGCAGGAATCACTCACGTTTGTCTTGGACAGTTTTCGTTACAAGAAAAGCATCTAGTGGATGATCATCAATTCTCATTCCCTGTCCTTTCAGTACAGCTGACTGAGTCAATTCTTCAGTATCAAATTCAATATATGCACGACTAGAACAACAAGCAACAACTTCATAATATTACTGTGAGGAACAAATTTCACTGTACATGTGCATGTATGATGCTTACCGGTGGAAGATTTCTAAAACTTGTTCATTCATGTCAGAAAACTTCAAATTCAAGTCCACACAAAAGCCTGGATGATATTAAAACTCTGGATATTAAAGTATAAACAGATAACTTTCACTTGCACCTCTCCAGGCATCATAACACACAGGCTGATATAAAATACACTGATAAATTAATACTTTAACTATTCTTTGTTATTTTGAAGCTGGAATTTCTATCACAATAGCCAGTTCCAATTAACAAAAAATATTTCTATTTTTGAAAAATAACATCTCCACAATTTAATTACCTATCTGATTAACTGAACAACTAACACATTGACAAACCATTAGGCAAATTTCAGTGACATTTCGTCCGGACTGAAATATGCTTTAAAGCCTTTTAATGCCAAAATATTTTTGTATAAAACATGGAGACCAAAGTTTTTTTTTCAATATGAAATCCTCCTAAATGACTTAGTTTAGCTGTTTCTGCTTGATTTGAATACCTGGTATGGTTCTACAGCCATTATAACTATTTTAATTCTTACAGAGCGGGAATCGACTTTGATGTCAGAAACTGACATCTACAGATGTCAGATTCTGACATTTTAAACGGCTATGGAAGCCCTCATCTGCGAACTTGCTCTAGCTATGGGTAAGTTGGACCAATGAAATTTTGCTAAGAGCAATCTGTTTATGAGTGTAGGGGGCGTGCACAAAATATCGATTTTTTATTATTCGCTGTGGGGACGCCAATTATTATGGAGCAGCCCTCATGTTACAAGTTGACAGAGATATGGGGGGGGGGGGGGTTAGACCCATTGTATTTATTTTACATCAGACAAAATAGTCATTAGTGTATTGTGCTTACACTACACCAGACGGAGAGAGGGACACACAGATTACACAGGCACAACACCCAGATATATTCTGGATTGATTACATGATATAACTATGACGTCATTAATTATTCTGGTCAGCGGCAATTTAATCTGGTGTTTGCAAGGGAATTGGTGGTGAAATGGCATGTTTCCCACTGAAATAAAATATATGCTCAACTACAATTTTTTTTTATCAGTGTCATTTTTTCTCAATTGATAGTTGTTTGAAAGAGTATATATATAAAGACTTAGCAGTAAAAATGTTAAAATCTTGAGCGAACAGACTCATCAAATTTACCTTTTCTTCTCATCTGTGACGGGGTCGCTTGCAATAATGACCATATAACCATGGAACAGTTCCAACAAATCACTTTCTGTGGTTGTGTCAGGAAAACCAGACACACATATACATCTATTACCAGGATCACCTGTAGAGACAACCTAATTTTAACAACTTGAAAACCATAATCTATCAGACATCTAAAAAGTATATGTGTATTGCTGAAGTGTGTCATATTTAACCTTTATCCTGCTGATCACGACTATTGTCATTTTAAATCTGTTTTATTAGTCGACCAAATCAATGTTATTGAGAATGAGATGTGTGTTTAAACATCAAGATTTGCTGTCATTGACAACGAGATGTGTGTTTAAACATCGAAATTTGCAAATAATAAATAAATAAACCTAAGGATAAGGGTTGTTCAGTTTAGTGTTCCATCTAGGATTGAGAAGGGGTATGACACCACCTATTAATTGGAGAGGGGGACCTAGTCATGCAGCCTGGGCAACCGGCCAGACATGTTTAGTATCCCCCTCCTGTTAAAATTATAAGCATCACCTAGAGTAGAATGTAATCTGTATGTGTGTAGGCCTACACAGTGTCACTAATGACCAGTATGTACACTATTCCATCAGGCATTACATCATAGGTGTGAATGCCCAGTATAAAAGCATTATCAAGGTGTTTTACACAGGCTTTAAAGTCAATCATAATGGCCTTGGTGGGGTTGAGATTTTTCTGTACGTTTTTATTATGCGGCGCGATTCAGTTATACGTTCGGTTGTCATTATCCCACGCTTTTGAATAGTTTGGATCACTGCATATGTGTGCACCAACGAAAAAAACCGGCCACAGCGGGATTCAAACCCGGTACCTCCGGGCTCTGAATCAATCACGCTACCAATGAGCTATCCTGGCACCACCAGTATATATTCCCATATAAATACTCATATTTTGTAAAACTCATATTTTCTATCAAAATGATCAGGATAATGTTCTTTTAAAAAATCGAGCGGAAAGCTAATCACGACTATCTAATTGTTTAAATTTGGTTTTATTAGCTAATCAAATCAATATTTACAAATATTAGGTCTCAAATTACAGTACTGTGTAATTGAAACATGTCACGCGAAAATGTATGCGTGAGAAGAGAATGTGAATTCTCTTTCTCTTTAGCATTAGTGTTATGCTAAATGCGAATTTCTGCTAAAATCGAAACTTGATGTGAATTTGATGCAAATGTGCATTTCGCACCTGCTAAATCCATTATGACGACTTGCAAAATTAAAATTCGCATATTGCGAATGCATGCATTGGCAGTTTGCGAAGTTCCTTTTTCATTGTTTTTGGCGGCAATTTGAATGAATGAATTTGTGAAAGTGAAATTTTAAAGTTTTTGTTTGGTTTAGCTGACCCGCATGAAGGCTGCCTGGGCCTTCCGACAATATATCGTTCCCTGCCAAAAACTGTATTTTATGACCCCTTTTTGGCCAAAGGGAAAGTAAGTTTCCCAAGTGGACAACCAGTATATATTCGAAACATGCTTCAGCCATCGCGAAAGGTACAGACACTTCATTCCAATGATCTAGATTAGCTAAATGTTTCACAGGTTAGAACCGCGATAGGCAGCAGGGCCTTTTCTGTTGCTGCACCTAGACTTTAAAATGAACTTCCTTCAAAAATTTGCTATGCGAAAACACAAATTAGTTTCCGGAAGAAATTGAAAACAAATTTTTTTGGTCAGGCTTTTCCGACTTAAATCTTCGGTGGTCCGGTTGGCCCAGACGACAAATGCAAACGGTTTTTGGAACTATGAGCCGGCTTACGAATATGTATGTTGCGCCTCTGAGCTCGGATCACAGAGGATTTAGGCGCTATAAAAGTTTTTATTATTATCTGACACGTTTCAATTGCACATTACTGTAAACATGTATGAGCCAGGTTCACCAAAAGGGTATGAGCTTATATTTTATAATGTAGTACTTTAACACTTTTAATACTCACGATGCACCAAAGCACCTTTTTACATCTCTGAAGAATAACTTAATTTCCTACAAACAGGGGGTTTTACAAGGAAAATTTCCATGGAACTTTTTTGAAAATAACACTATATTTTTTCATTTGTCGCCCACTTTAAGTCATCTTCATTCACTACAAGTCAAGAATTGCGACAGCAATCAGTGGCTTGAAGTGGATGAAGCTGACAATGGTAAATTCAGGCTTGAAAGGGTTAAAATAATGATTTTCGGGTGTCATATCAGTTATAATAAAAATAAAGGAGTGACTATTTATAGAGATGAGTTGCAATGCAAGTCAATGGAGACCACCAATCCATAAACAAGGTTAGAATTACATAATTTTAATCTAAATCACGTATGTTTAGTCATGTAGCATTATACAAATAATCATGTTGCGAAAGTAAGAGGAACAATAATTTAATTACCTGAAATTCTGAAATCATCTGACAGCTCCTGACAAAGAGTACCTGAATGAAATAGATATTGAAATTATAACAGTGACTTTAATGCACAGCTTCAATTCTAATTGGAGTCAGCAATTACAAATCATGCTGCATATGCAGCAAAATTATTAGAATGGCAATTATATATGCGGTAGGTGTGGTTTTGTTGCAAGCAATCTATCTTTGTGATTGTTATAATATCAAGTAAAAATCAAGGTCATCCAAAGGTCAAATGTTAATCACTGAAGGTTTAAATAGTCATTGTTAACCTACTAAGACAACCAACATATTTTCATCTCATGGCCAGGAAGTGAGTGCCTGCATACTAAATTGTGTTTGATTCGGATTAGCAGGTCTTGAGGTATGCATTTTCAAATCTCTGTGAGTGCCATGGTATGAGCACATATGCATTATAAATAGAAAAGCCCGCCGTTTACTTGAAAATCACTGAACCGCGACCACGAGCTATTCTGATTAGCCATTTTGAGATATTGTTTTCACATGAACACATACAGCGTTTGAAATAAGTGGGTTCCGTTCCTCCGGGACAACCAGAGTCTGACACGGATAACCATATTTAGCTTGTAGGGTTCTCCGACGGACAACCTTTAAATTCACCTACCATAATCCATAGCCTATTATCCCTAATAAACGCGGAGACGAAGTTGGGGGGCGCGATTATTATGTGCACTAAAATATTATTCTGTATTTCACAGCCGCAATAGGCCGCGGCGCCTTCATTAACACTAATTAAGCCATGCGACATTGGTGAGCGATCAATCAAGCCCCCATCCACTCTCACGCCGCCACTCGTGAACGCTCATAGCAGATGTCACTGGTGGTTGATAGGCCTACAGGTTGAAACCTTATGCAGCCAAGGCCCGCTATATAGACGACGTGTTCGATGACGCAGTTACCATATAATTTTATCTTGGAATGTTTTTATTTGGGCACGACGATATCTAAATATGGCATTTGTTTTTAGATAGGCCTACATTAGAATAATAGAAATGTGTCGGCGATATGCTGTATTCATAAATGCTTTAAAAAGACGAAGGCCTAACTGATTAAATTTACATCTAATTTCACACAGTGTGTAGGTCCCAGAATTGCTGCCCGTCTCGATGACGTCATCTACTCTTGCCGACCTTAGCCCGCCATTAATCAAATGTTGGTATATCATATCTGCAGGGACATCGTGTAGGCCTCTACATGTGCGCTAACATTTGTTCAATGCTGTAACACCATTAATGGGCCAATGCCATGGTTGGATCGTCTGATTTTAAGCACGTTTTAATTCCTGTGTCTCAGAGCTACTATAGTAGAACAAGATCCATACCTCACATATTTGGATGACCCGTGGACGCCAACTGCTGATGGCCAAAACATCAGGTAGCACGATAAACAGGGGCAGACGTTTTTCATGTTATCGAAGGCTTCAAATCTTACTTTAATATAGCCGTGTATTACAACGGCCTATGCGAGCGCAGCGTGTAGGCCGATATAGCGCTTTAATAGTGCTTAGACGTCACATTATACGCCAGGAATATAACAGGGGCGCTTGTAAATCTGGATATTATTGGATATTATAAGTTGTTTAAGACAGTGTTAGTTACGAAACTTTTTCCTTTATCAAATACAGATCAAGTGTACGGCAACGCCTATGTTGTCATAATTTTTTCACGGACAACCTTCATTCATGGCGGACAACCAAAAAATGACTAATGGTTGTCCACAGGACAACCTGGCTTTCACACCTTATTGTGAACGCTGACATACATGCATCCTTAGGGAATAATAACTGCAGTAACCTCGTCTTGTCAATTTGCGCCTATGTCCAAACTCATCCAAGCTATCAGTGAAATACAGCTGGTATAAATTTCTGAGTGATACATACTCTAATCATGTTGAGGATAAAAATGTGAATGGAAAGGTTCCCGTTAGATGTAAATTAAATGAAGGGGAGATACGACAAGAAATGCTGCAGCGGGGTCCCATCATTAGGTGAGTATTACAGTGCAATATAGCCTTCAACACAGAATGTTGTGCTGTGACATGTAATAAACACAGTTTGGTACCTTGGGGAACTAGAAACCATATCGCATATAGTTTGACGCGCATTTCAAAAATACAAAAAAAGCGATGGCCCCAACACAAAACAGTGTGGAGAGATAGACTGACAGCAGCACAGAAGCACTGTGTGACAAAAATTACAAATATGGTATAAAGCAGTAAATATACCAATATGATAATATTGGCCATTGCTATTACAGAAATAATTGACTGCAGAACGCGTTTGCTGGGTGAGTGTTTCTCCCAGAAAACTAGTACTGGTTCACCTCTTCGAGCCCCACGAGCAGCTCACAGCGGCTTTTAACTTTACAAATGTAACAAATTCACTGAGAGTCGCTGAGAGTGGCTCTGTGCGTCACAAAAAAACACCAAAACAGAAAAAAGTCAGATTTATACACTATCTTTGATATTGGCCAACATTAGATTAGCTGACTCTTGAAATGCACTTATCTGATTTTGTGCCAATACCTTAACTCATGTACAACCAACTTTCTGACATTTTACTATCAGATATTCCACATTTCTAAAATTTAATTTTTTTATATAACACCTTCCTGGAGGTATTCCGAAAATGGGAGAAATACATGCAAATACTTTAGGCTTTGATTCACAGAGAGGCGTGATTAACAGAGAATATGCACACATCTGACATAACAGACAACCCTTGTGACCCAGCGAGCGTGTGATTAGTGGGCATTATATTGGCTGATGTATATCACAGATTAATAACCAGAAACATGACTTGAAATCTCACATTTATTCAAACTGAAAGTGGTTTATAACCAATTTCAATATACAGAGTGAAATCTAAAATATACCTGTAGTACATATGATGCAAAAGCTGCATAATGTGTATACATGTATTACTACATGCTAGCGTCCATAGCAAGGGTCACAACAGCTGCTAGACATGACATTTGTTTGTGGTATGACAAACTCCTGTCAGTAGGGCAAGCGTGGTAGATGGCGAGCCAACATTGATTTAATGCTTCCTGTTTCTTAGTATAGTGTAATGCCGGACCACCACTTGTTATGCTCTTCTAACACTGAACCAGTCTATACTCAGTCTAGTGCTTGATGTGTAGTGTAGTGGGACAATGCTGGGTCACATACATTAGACCAACATTGAGCCAGATGTGTCAGAAAAACTGCTCAGCGTGTCATTGAACAAGTAATCCTTCCAACCAAGGATTCTAGAACCCAAAGATATACAGCTTGAGCCCCTCCCCTGGCCTGAACTGGCTTGCGCCTCGGTTTACACCTCCCCTTTTATTACCCCTGATACGTCACACTGTCAAGATACCATCAGCCAGAGAACAGAGAAATCCTTGTAATTTCTGCATCCACAAACCTATTTATATTCGGCACACTCCGGGATGATTCGGCATGTTATGTTTGGTTTCGTATTAGAGTTTTTTTAGTAAACAAATAATCATAATAATGATCATAAAATATATTTTTTGAGGGATGCTAGTTGAGCAGTACTCATTAACACATACCTATAGGTCCTCTTAAAAGTATAAAGTGTACACAAAAGTACGCACACAAAATTGTAATACATGCATATAACTTATTTGCAATTTCCCAAAAAATTCGATGTAAAATAGTTTATAGATGTAGGGATTCTTATGTGATATAGTAGATTAGTGGAAATACAGGTCATATTGAAAAAAAAGATAATACAATGGCAGTTTGGTCATAATACTACTATACAGCTGTACTATATCCATGCATAGCAGAATTACGTAATATTATCAAATACAAGAGACAATAATAATTATAATTAATCTAATTCCTCTCGCTGACGACCAGTGGGACACGATCCTCAATATCAATTAAGATATTCGCTATTTACATGTCCAGCATGAAAATAAAATATGGGCGATAATAAGGTATTATACGCAAATGACATGGAGTGGCTGATACACTCGGGTGGTGCTATTGAACATGCTCTGTATCAAAAGCCGCAACAATGACACACACCACGTGTTGTGCATAGTCACCAGGAGATATCACTCTATTATCTCTATTTTTGAATAAGGTGTCAAATTTTGCGCTGTCACTTTTTTCGCAGAAAAACGTAGATCATTTGAACATAACGTTATCTTGCATCATTGATGCTTTCTTTGTAGAATTGTCAAAAATAGTCGGATTTTCCCCATTCAAAGACCAGCAAAGATGGCAACTTTTGTTGATGTCATAAATCCTCATTGAAGCACCAAGTGGCTCCTACCACACCCAGAAAACATCCAATCACATGAGGGGTGGCTCCCATAGCAACCGGGTTGGCGAGGTCACATCAGCAGTGATCAGGGGCTGGGGATCGCAAGACACATCAGGCTGACGAGCTCACCCCTCCCTGTTTATGACTCTTGCGGTCGCCCTAAAACAAAGCCGTCCTTTCACCATGTTCACTCTATGAATGGGTAATAATCTCTTTTCCCCCACCCAAACCTGTATATCCTTCTGTTCTAGTATCCTTGTTCCAACTGAGAAAAAGAGTGATACTGTCAGTGACATGACACGACTAAGCCCCTCTTATATTAATACACCTGTGCTAATGAGCTGAATTCATGCCTATGTTAGGCTACAGTCAAGGTATAGGTGTCATAAAACACTGCACACTCATGCTGACCGTGACAAACAGGGTTTCTGCAGTTTTTGGAGCAAATTTGAACCTTTAAGACCAACAAATTAACCAATTTAGGACCTATTCTGGGATTCAAATTTGTTCCCAATACAATTTAATCCAATCTATTATGGTATTGTTGGGCTATAATCGCTGGGTCAACGACATGTGTTAGTTGGGACCTGTGTGGTATGCATGTATATATGGGAGTGTGCATATATGATCTGCTAGGAAATACTAGCAGCCACTTGTTTGTGGCTGGCCCAAAAAATTCGGACTTTCTCAAGACCTGGACTGACAAAACCTTTGTTTTCAAGTCATTTTAAGGCCTTTAATTTTATAAGAAAAATATAAGACTTTTCAAGATTGCGCAGCAACCCTGGCGAAACTACTGCTATTTCACGCAAGGTAAAACATTGAAAACAAGTACAGTGGTTTAGTCTGACAATTACGGTACTTTGAGTAGGTAGTAAGTGGTAATTAAAGTCACGTGGTGGGATACAATATTTTTACATACAAATATAACCTGACCTATAGTTCAAATGTATTTACCAAAATAGGTCTTAGCATTTTCATAATAAATAAGTCTTGTTTGACCTGATTTACCAATTCAAGAAATTACTGAAATATTGCACTCTCATAAATTTTAAATATAGAAATACCTATGCCTTTCGATGTTCCTTTTGCTTGTGCTAATTTCAAGCTTGGCTTCCACTTGGGCAGTTCCTCCTCAGCTGTTTGTCTGTCTTTAAGTGTAGAAAATGTCATTTCCATACATCTGAAATTAACGTATAATTTAAATGACATGGTCAATAAAAACTTTAAAGAACTCAACATTTTGAAGATACAACAATTTTAGGGGGTATCCCTCTCTCGTCAATGGGGTCTTCCCCCGGGATTTTTTTTATTTTGCCACAGCAAATGGTGACCTCTAGTGACTTCTTGCTATGATTTGTGCCTGCAAGATGGAGGAGAGAAATAGTGATAACAGCAACCACAAACACACTGCTGCATAAATGACAGTCGTAGGCTAGATCATCAACAGAGATGATCTGATTTAGTATAAAAGAATGATTGTCAAAATGCTTGTCAAATTAATCGTGAGTAGTTTGGCAAAGTCAGGAGATTCATCAGAGGCCAATTTTTAGTGAAGAAATCGGCATAACTCACGCCAAAAAAGGGAAAGTTGGCACTACTGATGTAAGTTTGGATAGCAGGGCATCAGAAAATACCTGCATATCCAGAATGAAAATTGAATATGTAACCAGAATGACACAATTAAGAAAATGACAAACCAGTGTAATTTATAGCCTCACTGACATAGCAGCATGAAATGTACTTACCCGGCAATGGTACCATTCTCACAGCTGCTTGATGTGCAGTGCAAAGAGTATTTGCTACATTTTTGCAGAAAATTCTTGAAAAGTATGTCACTGAGATCTGTTTCTGTGATTGGATATGCCAAGAGTCTTAGTCTTCGTTTGTTGAACACCATTTCTATATCAGATAAAAGAAACAAATGACAGATTGTCCCATATTTTTAACGCTCAAAACCACGGGACACTACAATTATATTAGAAGGTCCATGCCAGGAAATAGCTGCCATTTTTTCCAGTCAAGGATTTCATTTTGATAAATATTCAGCTACCTGAAACCATACTATTTCGAATAAGCTTATGGGACACCCTAAAATATTCCTCAAATCCAATATGGAGGCCATGGCTGCCAAATTATTGACGTAAAATCACAATAAATCTGTCTTTTTGATTTTTTAGCCCTTAATTAACTTGTCCGAGAACTGCTTATTAGTAACATGCATAACAAATTTGAGGAGGATACATGAAAAAAAGTTATTATTAATTATTGACATAACTGCAAAAAATCACAATAAGTCAGCCATATTAACTTTTTTTCCGACCATTATTGAACTTGTTGGAGAACTTGGTCTTTAGGAACATGCATAACAAATTTGGGAAGGATGCATGAAAAACTTTTCAAGTTATTGCGCCCACAAGGTCAAATTATTGACTTGCGAAAAAATCTCAATAAATTAGTAATTTTGAAATTTTTTCAGCCATTATTGAACTTGTCCGAGAACTGCTTAGTAGAGAACTGGTCATTTGCAACATGCATAACAAATTTGGGGAGGATACATAAACAAAATTGTGCTCACAAGTAAATGTCAACACTAAAGCCGACAACGTTAAACTTCAATTGCAAACCTCACAATTTGTTTTATAGTTAGGCCACTATGTTTTTCTCTCTGTTTTAGATGAGCGCGCGCATTAGATTTAGGTTGCGCATTCCAAAAAAAAACATGTGTTTTTTTTTGCCCAGCATGCGCATTAGATTGTTGCCAATTTCCGGAAAAAAACAAACAATAGAGAATTTAAACAAAGTGGCCTTATGGTCTAGCCATCTAGTACGCATTACCAAATATTGGCGATGTGAAAGTAAATAATGGTCGATAGGCGGCCATTTTAAATTTGATCAAGTTGAAATTTTTCAGGGTGCATCCTCTCCTGAAACCTCACATTTTTTTACAGTAATGGTCTCTGAGAGATTTCTAGCACAGTTTACCCAATATCAAGCTTATTGAGGCATATAAAGGACGGTTGTCTGTCATTATAAATTCTATAAATTCGAGAGTTGAAAATTTCGAAGGTGCCTCCTCCCCTGAAAATAAATAATGGCCGATAGGCAGGCTGCCCTCAGCCATTTCAAATTTGATCAGAGTAAAAAAATTTACAGGATGCGTCATTTCCTGAAACCTCACATTTTGTTTTATAGTACTGGTCTAGCTATTTAGGCCTAAAAAAAAATATTGTTTGTTTCCGATTTCCGACCGACCCTATTAAAACATCTGCGACCCAAATTTATTTTATGGATTTTCTAAAAAAAAAAAAAAAAAAAAATTTTTTTTTTTTTTTTTTAGAAAATCCATAAAGTGAGGAATGATGAGTTACTGGATGTAGTCAAAGTAACTGAAAAAACGTTACGAAAAGGAGAGGAGAGGGTCAAAAAAACAAAAAATAGTTACGTAATGTACAGATAAGACATGCATGGAAGTGAATCTGGCCCCAAATAAACTAAAAAATAATTCTTACCTACCGATTTGGTTAAAGTGACAAAAAATAAAATAAAAAATAAAATAAAATAAATTTCCTACCTACCCACTGGTTAAAATGACAACAAATCGGAAACAAACATATATTTTTTTTTGGCCTTAGTAGTTTACCCAATATCAGGCCTATCGAGGTGAATAATGGCCGATTGTCATATTAGCATAACTGCACGTGCATTTCCTCCTTTATAGTATAATTTGGACAATTTTTGCCTGTCATTTTGACTTTATACCCATACAAAAGACGGGTGCAAGGGTCGCTGGCTAACACAGTGGAGTGCATCTCCCCTGAAACCTCACAATTTGTTTTCAAGTAATGTCCAGCCATCTAGCATGGTTTACCCAATATTAGTGAATAAAAGCCGATAGGCGGCCCTTTTGAATTTGATCAGGGGGGAATTTTTCTCAACCTGACATTTTGTTTTTTAATAATGGTCCAGCTATCTAGCATAGTTTACTCTAGGCCCTATATCAGGCCTATCGAGGTGAATAATGACCAATTGTCGGCCATTTTGAATTTGATAGAGTTAAAAATTTCCAGGGTGCATCCTCCCCCGAAAACTCACTTTTGTTTTATAGTACTCTCCTTTTCCTAATAGACGAACTGGTTCGTTTTATTAAAACGGCCGCCTATCTTGCATACAGGTCCGTTTGTTGTGGTCATGTTTGTTTATTAAATGGCTGAGCTTGGTGTATTTGGGCGACTATAGTCCCCCATTGCAGTGTAAGGGTTAATACAAATTTTATTTCTAGATTGTGGCTCAAGGATTAAATAAATGTACACAGATACCTGAATAATACAAAATGCACAGACCAGAATGATTGTCCAATTTTATCTCAGATACCTTGACATATCATGATGGGATTCCTTTTTCCAGATTTTCTAACAGGTGCTTTTATTCCGAACGCTCTTCTATTTGGGACAAGAGTAATGGTCTGGCTATCTAGCACGGTTTACCAAATATCGGCCATGTGAAAGTAAATAATGGCCGATAGGCGGCCATTTTGAACTTAATCAAGTCAATTTTTTTTAAGATACAATCCCTCCTGAAATCGCACATTTAGTTTTATAGTAATGGTAAGCTATCTAACACGGTTTACCCGATATCAGGCCTGTCGAGGTAAATAATGACCGATTGTCAGCCATTTTAGAATTTGTTCAAGTTAAAAAATTTCAGGGTGCATCCTCTCCTGAAACCTTACAATTTGTTTTGTTGTATCGGTGTAGCTATCTTAAGCGGTTTCATGATATTCTGCAAAATATTTTAGTCATATATCATGTATATACCGATGTTATAAATTAGGTCAAAGTGCTGGGTCAACTTCAAGGTCAAAGTACAAAAACCTGAAAAGGCACAACTAGGGAGGGACCTTAGAGATCATGTGCAATATGTGCAATATGATTGTAATCTGAAAAGAAGTGTGTGTTAAAACGTCTAAATAGGTCATAGTACTGAACCAAACGTAGGTCAAAGTTCATGTACACTAAAATGCACAACTAGACCTGGAGATGTTGTGTGGGAAATTTGAAGACAATCGGACAAGTACATCCTGAGATATTCTTCGGAAACGAAATGTTCACGGACGGTCCAACGCTGCAACAGCATTCAATCTCCTAGAGCTGCAACCTTGCGTATTTAATTCAGATTAAAAATGTTTTAACCTGTACATTATCCACCTAGAAGTAGCCCACATACCAAAAATTGTTATCCTAGGTCATTTTCTTACAAAGTTATAGGCAAAAGAGGGGGCAAAAAACCGGACAGAGGCTAAATCTATAGCTCCCTCCGTCACAGCTTCTGTGACGACCGGAGCTAGAAATGTGTATGGTAATTATAGTTTTATGTCTGCTTGTTACGGCACGGGACTAACACTTTAATGTGCTGGGTGAGTACCATTCATCTATCGTAAGCAAGGCGGTCCACCAGTATATTTGAGAGCCAATTAAACTACAGCTGCCAGACAGTACTAAACGGCACATTTGTCTTGTGCGCTTGCACAAGACGGGCGTGGTGACGGAGGGGATAATGTACGATCCGGCACCGTGCCCTGTCAATTATAGAGCCTCAACATGCCTAAAGCCTCAGAGGAATAGAGTTCAGGGTCGCAGGTTGAAGAATAAACTTGTATTACCTTGTGTTATGTCCCGGTAAGTCATCTCTGCAAAGTTTATATCTGATATGTTTGGAGCTGCAAAAAAATTAATTACTTTGATATAGACATATATTACCTAGTTATTGTTAGTGCAGAAAAAAAAGCTGAAAAAGCATGGAAATCTAAAATATAATATATATATATAATTTCTTTGTTTAGATACTAGAGTATGAGTAAAGGAAACTTTTTTGGTACCCGGTACATGACAACTTCACAATACTGATTTTTTATTTTATTTTGAGAATTTTCACTATGACGAAAGCTATAACATATATTTTTTACACTGGGAAAACATCTTCCAGAACATGCAGCAATGATTTTCATGAAATTACATGTAGTTGACAAACTTGCTTTAAACTAGAAATTTTTAAAACTGTTTATGCAAAAATAAATCAATCTTAAAGGTTAGGATAACAAATTACATGTACCACAGATGATGGCACAAACCAATTAACTTAGAATTTAAAGGGGGTACCAGTTGACATCCTTTGGAGATGAGTTTATCTGAATGATGACACAAAACGACCTTCAATAGTCGAACGAGTTGACAGGGTTACAAATTGACACTTGGATATTACTGGTTCACTGGTTGAAGCTAAGATGAATATAAGAGATGATGAAAAAAAGGAAAAGCACACCAGTGTAATGCGCATTTTTGTCTTCGAGAAAAGATTTATTCTTCTCATCTTTTTCATCCTCATCTTCCTGAACTTCTTCATCTTCTACTTCTTCTGCCTCAACAATCACATCTGCAGATTCATCTACCAAAAAAAAGGCAGCAAGTTTAAACAAGACGCCAAAGGCAGCTCCATAATCTCGCGCCCAGCCCTTTTGATAGAAACACACAAAAGGCACATGTTTATAGGTCTATAGGTAGGCATCTGGGTGATGTGAGTATGAAATATGAAAGGAATCCCCAATAGGTTCAAGAAATATATGCTCTGTAAATGGTTTTGTTACTTAGTCATGAATCTCTTTTGCCTCAGAGATGTAGGTAAAACACAGGTCAGCTGTGGCTGATGTGTCAGCTGTGGCTGATGTGTGTTTACAATATATGAAAGAAATCCTAAGGGTTTCAAGGATATGCTCTGGAAACAAGATTGCTATTTTGGCTGAGACATGTAATTCAAAAAGTAGGTTAAATGTCATAACCCCCAAAAGAAACATGTACACCCTCTGGGGAATAAGTCTGTGCAGTATGGAGGAAATTACCTAAGGTGTTTCAGAGATATTCTCAGAAAAAAACGAGATTGTTAGTGTCTAAAGCTATTTTGGCTCATAGATGTAGGTCAAAGGTCATAACCCTCAAAAGGCACATCTATACCCCCTAACAGTAACAGTAACTTGGATATGCAAATTAGTCAATTATTATTTTCTTTTAAGCAGGGTGATCCATCAGCTTTCAAAAAAAATTGTATAGATTGCATGAATATTGGCTACTACAGAGTATTTACGTTGATTTCTAATGCAGATTATATAACTTAAACAGGGAAATCAATCGGTGCTCATAAAGAAATCATAAAGATCGGATGAATATTGGTGACTGATAGTGTTTTGTAAATGTCAATTTGTAAGGAAGTGCCAGGACAGCCATCTTTATTATGCAAATTAGCTGATTTTCGCCCTCGAACAGGGTTATTCATCAAAGAGTGTTCAGAAAAGAAGATCGGGTGATAATTATATTACCGTATATCAAATCTGTAAGTGATAAATTTTGCAGGGGGCAAGTACAGAAAAAAAATGATTGCCCTTTATGCAAGAAGATCAATTCAGATGGTGTTTGATAGATAGTGCAGCCTAGCTCTAATTCTGTGCTCATGTAGTATAGATTATTGAGTGATAATCATCTTGACTTTTAATAAACTGTTCAGGTGTGTGATAGTCCGGCAGCCATGGTGGTATACCTGGACTTGGAGTATATAGTTTTTTTCTTTACAGAATACTGCTGCCAAGACCACCTGTTTGAAGATTCTGGAGGGTGTGGAGGTGTCATCCTTGGGCAATTTTAGTTATTCACATTGTTCAAAATGGCCGCCACGAGCCACAGTGGAAATATAACTTTTTCACTTTTTAAACTAGAAATATGTAGTATACCACTTTTCTAACTAAATTGACCACCATAAACTCATTTCCGGCATTATTTCTAATTTAGAAGTCGCCGTCGTCCATAAATCAAAGATGGCCGCCACTATTCAACCACTAAAGTACATTTCTGAACAGAAACAAGTGTGAAACTACATTGCTGGCTAAACGCTCTCTGTGGATTTATTTTGTACGTGGATTAAGCAAGATCATTTATAATATAAATTATGAAAGCACGATCAAAGCAAAAACATCATAACAGCAATAATATTAGTAGAAAAATATTTACTGCAGTAACGACATACAGGCAAATGTTCTCGTATTCACTAATAGACTACCTGATATAAATGAACAACATAGGTAAAGCTATATAAAATATAATTACCACTAATCTATAATGACTGTTCATACATTCTAACCTCAGTTGTCACGAACATCTTAAATTGTAGGCCTATTCGTATATTAAAATGACCAAGCATCATAACTTTACATTAAAAACTAAAAAAGGTGCAGACGATTATGCCTCAGAGCTGCAGAACTTAATTTGCATGTGTCAACAGGCGGAATCAGGGATGTCCCACAGATGGTCCGATGGACAACTCGACTACTTGATGTCTCCGTCCTCAGGCTGATGGAGACACTGTATTACTTAGTAGAATAATGCTTAATGTCACTTTTCGGCTCCAATTTTAAGTGACATTTAAGTGTAATTTAAGTGACATTGTAATACACTAAAACAGTGCAGTCCATTGATGAGTTGAATGATGTACAGATGGTAATGTGAGGGTGGGGTGATAGAGCATGGGGGATTCTTGAGAGTGGTTTCCTTCACTTGTCCGATAAGAGGTTCTGGGCATGTCTGGAGGATTTACCCACAGATATGCTCAAACGGTCGGAGACTTGGGTTTAGCTATACAAAACACAGCTCCGATATCCTCGCGTCTGATAGTAGCAATAGCTGAGGGTAACTCTATTCATCCCACGTGACGTACAGTACAGACAGTGGGGGCGCACAAACATTAGTGAGCGACGCACACCCCTGTAACGCTGCGAACCTCCACGTCGCATCACACTGCACAGGGGGGTGGTGTTGGGGTGGGGCACGCGGCAGGTGGATCAAACGCAGATGTACGAGGTGATAACGATATACACTGCTGTTCAGATAAGCCAGTTTAACCTGACCTCTCTTACCAGTCAATGATTTATTATTAAGTCACGAAAAATACAATATCATGGTATTATTTTATTCACAAATTAAGATATGATTGTATTTTTACAATTTTTTTATTATCAACGCAAATGTTTATTTTTTTACTAATTTTCTGAAGTGCTAATTAGCTAATGTAACTACTGTCTTACTGGACGCCGCAGTCGTTCCCATGTTTTGCTGGTTGCTGTCTCAGGGAAGAATAGGCCTGCATGTTTACATACTGCTTAATTGACGCTACTCGGATTGGATCTAGCCTATATTTTCCTCGCGTGCCGAAGACGTTATATTTTAGTTAAAGTTAGGAATTACTTACCATTTGTATTATATTTAGAGAATGCCGGCACTACGTCCTCGACGTTGGTCGAACATTGTATAAATGTACAACTGTTTGTGTTGTCACACCTCGCAAACTGCTTGTTATGTCTCAGCCACGCCAACACTGATAAACCCTGCTTACCTTTCTGAATGAATAACTTTGCGAGTTAACGTGCAATCATAATATAATTTATATCATTGTTTTGAGTAATGAATAAGCTTTCTGGTGATATTTATTACGATATTTATTACGAGAATTGCCAAAATAGCAGTGGCGGCCATCTTGAATTTATGCCCAAATTAAGCTTCTGAATAAAAAAATAGTGTCAGAAATGAGTTTCTCATGTTTAATTTAGTGGTATTATACATATTTCTAAGACAAAAAGTGAAAAAGTTACATTTCCACTGTGGCTATTGGTGGCCATTTTGAAAAATGTGAATAACTAAAATTGCCGAAGGGTGACACCTCCACACCCTCTGGATTATTTAAGTAGGGGGTCTGGACAACAATATTCTACAAAGAAAAAAACTATATACTCCAAGTTCAGGTTACAGCAAAATAAGGGACTTGGTTACCGGACTATGATTTTTACTACTCCATAAATCAATTTTTTTTATGGTAAGCGACAGGGTTAAATTTGTTCAGTATCACAATTTGTGTTAATCGCTAATCAAACTTGAAAGTGATTAGCACAAAATATTTTTTAATTAAAGATAGGAAAGACCGATGGAGTCTGGAACTTGCTTGCAAATTGCTACTCACAATTTTCAAAAGAAATTAAACCCTGTAAGTGAGCACACCCCTTAGATATAGAACCCTGCATGTTCTAAAATATTACCTGTAGAAGATGAGTTTTCAGCAACAAATTCTTCCAGCTGAGATATTTTTGTGATCATCTCTTCTTTACTACCAGTTGTGTTCATTTTACATGTCTCGGCTAGCTTCTCCCTCAACTGCTCATCAGACAATTGTTGAAGTTGGTCAGCCAAAGACATCGCTGATATTGCACTACAATGACCAGATAATTACATAAAAACACAATCTTTTTTTGTTAGGTATTGAATTTCAGATTTTTTTCTGTATGTGGTGATAAAATTACTGTAATTGCTAGACTATACCACACACTGGTCTATACCGCGCAGAAGATCGAAATAGGCCTTTCTTGGTGCTTGAGCCTGAGATACATCATCATCGGCATCATTAACAATGCAAAATTTAAAATGGCCGCCATGATTCATGGTGGTCATTTTAAATTTTGCATTGTGGCCCATGAAATCACTTAAAGTTAAAATAATTATCTCCATCAATAATTAAGTTTTGCAATATCAGATCCGATTGAAATGTATAAATATATTTTGTTTAAGGGGGCCACCATTCAATCTCCAAGGGGGGGACTAAGACTAAATATTGTATGTATTTCTTGTAGATTGGGATCCAACTTTGTAGACAGGATTTTTTTTGGAAAAGGCTGCTCAACCGGAGTTAACTATCATTCAGTGTGGGCGATAAAACAAAAGTTGTGACCTCAATGTCGAAAATTGCAAAACAGATACAGAATCTAAAAAATCACCCAGACAAAATTTTTGAAGCAGCTGAAGAAAATTACGGAGATAGTCCATTCCACGTTATGTATGTTACAGTCCTGAAGGAATTCCCATGGTTTATTAAGGCCATCGAATTGCATGCATTTCAGGCAATCATTGGATTATAAATGCTAATTGGGCTATGGTCATAAAAATTAATAAAAATTTGAAACGTCTACTTTCTGACAAGTATTTTTCATGCAATAGCTAAGTTTGTAGCGTTACGTATGTTACATTCACACAGAAACAAATATATATTTCAATGTAGAAAATGGTGAAATTGTGTGAATTGTGTCATAACAAATACATAAATCAGGGATATTGTTTGCTCAGATAGATGGTACGTAGTATCAAATGATAAAAAGTTTGAAATTGTTCTGTGGACTGATTTCTGGTAATTTGAGCATTTCTGTGTTACGTATATAATACAAAAAAAGTTACATATGGGCAATTCCACGCTTTCGGACGTACACTTCAGACATTTCTGTGCTATATTTAGTCATAAATTTATCAATATATATAATTTTATTTAGTAAAAGTGATGTTTCAGTAGAGTCTTGTCTTGTTTACAAGTATCACTATTGAAAATTTTGTTACTTTTTGTAGTTTGGAAGAAAAATTAGTAAAATATGTCGGTTTCGGACGTACTCAGAGAATGGTCATTTTGCAAACATGCATGATATCTCATAAAATTTCTGTGATGTGTGGTGTGGAATGGAAATATGTTCTGTATATTTTTGGAGAAAAGACGTATGTGTGAAGGGTACTTCACAAATTTTAATTTTTTATAGTTTCTTCCATGGTGAGTAATTTGAAGTTTGGTTTCGGACGTACATTTTTTGGTTTCAGACGTACGCGTCTGAATTCAATACTTAAATGTAGCAGTTATGGTATCACTCTGTATATCTAGATTAAATTTTGAGTCCGCCACATGCATGATAAAGCTATAAAAAAGTACTCTGGTGATTTATAGATTGCTATGAAATGCATAAACCTTTTGGAAAGCTCTGCTTGTATGGTTTCGGACGTACACCTAATTTGATAGTGATAATGACACCCATGTAAAAAATTTTATTAATAATTGAGCTAAATGGTCAATTTTTCTTCTTGCAATATAAATAAATGTATGACTCTCACTTCTCATAATGATGACTCACTGCAATAGAAATTTGAAACTACTATTTCTACATAAAATGTGCTAGAAGTGCTTGTTTCAATTGTTCAAAAGACAGTGTTTGTCTGAATTCCATGTATAAAATATACAATATTGTGTATGTATCTTGACATAACTAGAAACTGAGATATATTCTATAACATTTCACAATTATATTTCTAAAATTTGAAAAAGGCAAGACTTAAATTAAATTCTTATTCATACATGATGACCCATATTCATGTAACAAAATCTTCACAGGGAAAACATCATAACATGTAATGTGTATACCGGGTATCTGAAACTGCATTTGTCTAGAAACAAGTATTTATCAATACAGAAGATAACTTTGAAACATTACTTTACTTAGCTTTAGATCCTTATGTCTATTTCTGTCTCGGACCGTGGATTAATGGAAATTTGCTAAAGCTTGTACTTTTTGGATTCGGATGTACATCCCCACCATAATATATTTATAAACTTGATTAAATAACAATTCAAGGGAAATAATAATAAAAAAGATGTTGATATCATATTAAAGCAACTAAATGAACATAAGCGTGTTTTTCGACACCAAAAATATTTTATTGTTGAAATATAGGTGTTCCTATTTCAGTTGTGGTCCGAAACCGTTATTTCTGAGAAAGCAGCCCAGTGAGAAACCTAAAATATACTGAAAACTAATCATGGGATATTGTTAATTTTATATATTAAGTAAAGTATTTTTTCTCGCTTTCACTTAATAGTAAAAGAATAATTGGTATATTTTGGGTTTCGGACGTACACAAGCATAATTTATTTTTACAAATTATTTTTCAATCACAGAATTTTTATTTTTCAAATTTGTTAAAGTAATATTACAAAATATAACTACTTAACTGCATACAAATCTCAAAGCTAGGTAATTTTAAGGTTTAAGTGGCACAGATTTTTGTATTTTCAATTTTTACCATTTTTTCAATAATTTTTCTTCTTTAATATCATATTAGTTCAATAAGCCATGCCGACGTGAAAAATGTAAAAATTACAAAATGTGTTTCGAGTTTAGCTAAATTTGATCAAATACCTGCCATATGCAGTGGCTACCTTTGTGATTTTATGAGATTTTTTTTTTGTAAAAGTTTCATAATTGGTGGAATTGCCCATATGTTACGCGTCTGAAATTGACTAGAACAAAAGTTATTTTATTATATATTTTACCACTTTTTATGATTTTTGCTTTGAAGTACTTTGAATGTTACAGTGTGAATAACTAACTGATTATACCACTTGCCCGAATGCATCTGTAGTGCTACTCGCCCAGTAAAATCAGAACTCACCCAAAAAAAAGTAGAAAAAAAGAGCACTAAACTGATTCAACTAGACGTGTTTAATAAGTGGAAAATTGACAAAAACTAATGACTTATAAATAGATGTTTAAAACAGGATATGTGGACATATACGGTAATGTATTTTGTGAATGATTTGCATGCTAGCTCATTGGTGTAAGTATCACCTAGGCCAGGGCTATACCTTCCGCACAGGGCCTGATCACGAAATGATCTCCATGTGTTTAGCCAAAGCATGGGCATTTGGAAATAACACCTTCAGCCTGCCACTGCATTGTTTGTTGATCTGGTTAAAAGCCACAGTCGAAGGGGCATCAGCTGGTGAATCCTTTGCCTTTTGACATTCCACTGCAGTCTACGACGTCGGCCTAACATTGACACGACATTGGTTCAATGTCTCGTGCTTGCTGGGATAGCACGTAATTGAATCTTTTAGGATACTTTATCTATGACGCAGTGGCAGTTTTATTATAAACATGTCATTAGTGGTGGACGATAATTAAACGTCCCGAGTGGCTATCCATACGGCAGAGTTATAAAAAGAAATCTGTGCCGTCCTTTACCAATGTTTACATCTAGTTTCAGGACATAGAATTTTGTTTACATGTGATACACTGCACAGGGTTTCCACCAGGAATGTTTGAGAGGGGGGGGTCCAAAAGGAGGGGGTCTGGGGGTTTTCAGAGTTTTCAATTTAAGTGCTTAAATGGCCTACTTTAACTGAAATGACAGCAAAATATCGAATATATATATTTTTTCTTTGCCAACAAGGGGGGGATATCCTTCCCTGTTGTGCTGAGTGGGGGGGAGGTCCAGACCCCCCCGGGACCGCCCCCTGGCGGAAACCCTGCTGCACGTGTATGTAACACTGCGTGTACTAACCAACAAATGCAGGCGCGCGCGAAAGCATGTCTGTTACAATTGGCCCTATAGGGGGGTGGCGCAATTGATCAATTTGTTTTGATTTAGCAGTTATCACTCTGATACCGAATCTCCAATCGTGCTGAAAATTATTACACCACTCTTTTAGAACCATTGCGTGACATGAACTAAAACAAATCTATTGTGACAAATCATTATTTTAGACCATAGTCTGGACCACAGCAGACTACATACTTTGCATGTTTGAATTACGAAAAAATATGCACTCGCCAAGCTGGGCGAGTTTTTGGCCAGCCAAACTCACCCGTTTTTTCCCAATCGCATTGGCGAGCGGGTGAGTGCCAGTCATGCACACTGATGTTATTTAATGAAATCAATTTGAAAAAATTATGCTTGTGAGTTTAATATTGACCTGTACGATTTGTATAACATACGTAACGTTACTTATGTTACAATAATCAAATGTTCTCCATAAAGAACAGCTTAGCAATATGAGTCATTTCTAACTGTTTATCAGAAATCTCGCTCTTCTGAACTATCAATGTCCTTTAATATGGGATAACAGTGGCAGGCTGGCCTCTTGTTCTTCATTTGAAATGGATGAAAATTTCAAAAACAATTAAATTCAGCTCTTTAAAGAGTTTATTTTCATGTAGATGTATTCTTTGAAATGCTTTCGATGTTATTTAATGGAATCAATTTTAAAAATTCATGTTTGTGAGGGTAATAATGACCTCTACTTTTTGTGTAACATATGTAACGTATGTTACATAATTCAAATGGTCTCCAGAAACAAAAAACTTATCAGTTTCGGTCATATCTTTGTGGTAAATCCACCTGTCTAATCCTAGCTAAGACAGTGGCGGTAATTGGTTTATAAATAGTTCCATTCTGACTTTTAATTAGAAATCTGGCTATTCTGAAATATGAGTGTCCTTTATAACAGAAACAAATGGATGATTATTGTTATGTATGTTACGCTATCATACATTGTGTCAATTATTTCATCCCATATTGATGATCAGTTTAAATGTATTGGAGTTAAGGACGTAGTATGTTTTACAATGGAACTTTATACCTTAGTCTTGTTAAAACTTATGCAAAAAGTAGTTTTTGTGATGCATTTACACAAAAAAAATTGAAGCATACATAATTGTTGATTTCTCTTTTCCTAATGCTAGGAACTTCTCTCATCTCGACACTTTTGTTCAACTATCAATTCCATGGAGGCCAGATTATTTCCAGATATGATAGATATCTAACATGTCTAACTGTTGAAAAATACAATTTCTCATTGAAAAATCTTTGTTTTAATATTTTAACCCAGGACCACTTTGTGCTGAATGGACCAAGGTTACTCAATACATTAACCTGATTCTGTTTTAAGGCCTGTGATGTCAAACAAAAATTAAAACAGCAGAAGTAGACAGAGTGAATGAGGTGAAGAAGATTTATCATGATTATATCTGTGATTGGATTTGCAATGTTCAGCAATTGACTTATAAATATAGATTGAATGAACTGATTAAGTCTAAGATGAGCAAAAAAAAAATGATTAGATGGGGGGGGGGGGGTAAAATATCTAGTCTATATACAGTCTTTATAGAAAAGAACAAATGTGAAGTCACCTGTAAGCATGTCAAAATTAAAGACAATGTAACACTGAAAATACAGTAAGAAATAGAGTCTATACTCTACTATACAACTGGTATTATTGTGGCGTGTGTCAACCTGGAGACTAACTGATCTCTAGCTAAGTTGATAATCGAAAGCCACTGTGTATTGAGGTTTGTGGACTCTTGCGAAAGTTGCAATCTCCACGGCAACCATCCCGGAGTTGTTTCACTATAACACCATATATGGCTACTGTAAATTACTCACAATTGCTGTATCTTTCACGATTAGCAATGGAAAATCTAATTCATCATGCACGCAAAGATTTTCTCAGTCTCAGGACTAGATCTACAAAGCTCTTTCGTGATAAGGAATGGCTTTCTTCTGTCACGCGGTGTATGTTTATAAGTGGACCACTGCCTGTGCAGCGTGTACTGAGCTCGGCCTGCTTCAACCAGTAGCAACATTTCCTCTTCCGCGCATTGAGTGATCGGCCGACCTTGGTGTGAAGACAATGAGGAAACTATGTTTTCTGTCATGATATAATGATTACAGATCGACAACCTCTATCTATTGACTTTCGTGCTTCTACTTTATCTGCCGCTGAAATGAATCGATTGAATGATATTGAATGCTTTGTGAAATAAGGATTGTCATAATTGTGTTTAGACCTTTTGGTCCAAATATATCAAGTTTTGTATGGATCTCGACACTTTTATTATTCTATGTCGAGGGCTATTTCTGTTTTTATCCATTTGACTTCAAACCGTGGCACAATGATCCTTGGGTTTAGGGGAGGTGTGCTATGACATTTCTAAGAATTCCCAGTTGTTCTTCCGGATTTATGCAGGATTTTCCGGATCACTAAGTGCTAATCAACGTTTGGCCAATGATGTACATTTCGGCGGCTTATAATGTGTTATTTCTCACTGAGAATCCAATCGACTTCAAACCTTGGCACAATGATCCTTATGTTTTGGGGAGGTGTGCTATGACTTTTTTAAGGCATACGTCATGTTCTTCGGGATTTATTCAGGATTGTCTGGATCACTAAGTGGATAAATGTTGGTACATTGATGCACATGTCGGAAGAAGCCCATGAATGAAAATTGGCCAGTCAATATAAGGGCCCATTGTCAGAGGAGACACAACCGGCTTGCACCCTTTGAACAACCTCTACATTTAATCAATTAAAATACAGAGGCCTATATCCAATAACGTTTCAATGTGGGGCCAGCATCAATTTAACATTGAACTAACAGCTCGAAACGTCGACGCGATGTTGTTTTAATGTTTGGCCAGCGTCGCAGACAGTGATACAGCATATGCCAACAAAGAAGTCAGAATCCAGAAATCTAAAATTGTTGCATAATAAAAATAAACCCAACAATATTTAAAATGGTCGCCAAAAAACGCACAAAACGTAGTCCAAACATTATTGTTACTTGAAAAGTCACAATTCTCCTCTAGTTATGATACTTAATTTAGTAAACACTTAAAAACAGATTTAACAATTATGGACTACATATGTTTTTCTTTTTAGTCCTAACTTCTAAGTATGTGAAGATACTTATAATTTCATATGAAATCCCATCGCCACATTTTTTTTCAAATAAATTTCTTGTTTTATAATTATTACATTAACACTGGTTAAGTCTTAAGAGCTTCTTCACATTTATGTTCACATCAGTTGTAGGCCTACTTGTCTTGTAGTTCTAAATACTAGTCTACTAGCTGTCTTTTAGACTAGTGATCATATAGAGTCGACTGAAGAAATATACTCCATACTGATATAAATCATGTTTACAATGGGGCTGGAGGATTAACCCAGGCCCAGGTGCACTGCCGGTGGGGCTAAAAGGGGACCGCTCTATAGTCTGACGGCCCATTAGTCCGACGACCCATTGGTCCGACAACCCATGGTCCGACGGCCCATTGGTCCAACAGCCCAGTGGTCCGACGGCTCATTGGTCCGACAACCAATTGGTCCTACGCTATATAGATTAGCTGTAGATAATAATTTCGACCTTCAATTATTTCACTAAAAAAAATTCAAACGGTTTGTAAAAGCAAGAACTTTATATAGTTCTCGGTAGAAGTGACCAGCATCAACTGAAAAAAATATTCTGCTGAGCAAAGGTCTTCCCGTACCTCTCCCCAGGATATCAAAATAATGGTCGCTCTATTGGTAAGATTTTGTAAAAAAATGAGGTTATCAGTGCATAAGAATTAGGCTACATTATTGCACATTTATACTAAGCTAGTAACCAATAAAGCCCCCTCAAGAGGTTGAGGTGAATCAGACGACGCTGTTCTCCAGACATGGGCGGAAGCTCTCCCAATAGGGGTGGATGTGGAAGAAACATCATGTCTCTTTGAACCTGAGTGTCAGAGCAGGGGGGGGGGGGGTGAACCCCGGCGTGACAAGCAGTCGGCATAAGGGGGCCACCATCCAATTACTATTTTTTTTAACTGGACAAATTCTTTCTTCTTTCACCTCCTGTCTGCAATATTTTATTTATTTCACACTCCTCCTAAAGGAAAATATACCCTATTTATTTCACCTTTTTAGATTTTTTTTCTGTCTGCAAAGTTGGATACCGAACTACAGATTTTAGGCTGAACAGAATTTTTGTTTAAAAATATTATATAATGTAATCTGTACTGCAATTTATTGAAGCCTAATTTGTTATCGCGTAGCATAAAACGATTTTGCATTTATAATGTGTGGCGATTCCAATAAATTATAATGATCACACGAAATCAGTTAAAACTGATCTCAATAAATTATAAATTTAGGCCTCGCTTGATGTGAAACTTATTGCTTGATTAATTGTAAATAAACTTTGCTGAACTTAATGGTAAAACTGTATATTGTACTTGGGTTGAAATATAATGCATGACATGATGAGAAATCATTTTCAAACTCATCTCATTTATAGGGGAACATTTTTAAGGTATGCCCCTAGTCATCACTAGAACAGTGCTTGTAAAATTTCATAAAAAATGGTTGATAATTGACTGAGAATTCAGCAAAATTCATATACAACGATTAATGTAAATCTTGGTAGAGGCATATACCCGGTAGTCTATTTTCTAATTGCAACTTCGTTTTTTTTTCTTCGCTTCATCACCTCCTCAGAATTTGTACTCACTACTACTATTATACATGCAGGCCTATTATTACCATAATATCACCATAGTGCCGTGTCAAGTCACAATGCCGTAATTGAAATATTTAAAAAAAGTTTATATCATCAAACAACTAGACCTACTCGTGGTATCAATATTTTTTTTACCCTTAAAATATTGTATTGATATTTATTATAAATAAATATAATATTAGAAAAAAATAAGAAATAATTCTATCAATTTAATAAAAAACTACTGAATATAGTGCATTTACCCTTATTCTCATTTTATTCAGTTTTCGCGATGAAAAAGACGAAAATCATGATTAAATATATTTTTTAAAATGACACAATCAGGCCTAAATCGTCATTTTTTGCTTGGCTCCTTGATATGTCCAAAATATGTCAGCATGACCATAGACGTAGATTTTTAAAACTTTGTGTTGCGCATTTAACAGCTAAAAAAGAAATGAGGACGATATCTAATTTTCTAAAAGAAGAAATAAGGGAATAACTGATAAACAGGGATTTCGGTATACTCGTTGTGTTGCCACAGCAACCCAAAATTTAAAAGACTTCCGCAATTCTAGTCTATCGACATGTTCACAAATAATGGACATATCAAGGAACCAAAATAAAATGTTGGCCTTTGGATGATTTTAGCCTGATTGTGTCGCTTTAATTTATTTTTTGTCTCTTTAAATCATCATATTATAGCACTGGTGACTGACACGTATAATAAAGTATTCATATGGCTTAAGCAATAAACATGATAAACCGAAATTTAATAACACAAAAAAATAAAATTCCCTTTATTTTCAGAAATTGTAATTATAGGCATGAGATACTTATTGTTATGTATTACACTATTTCATGCTTATAAGTGCATCATTGTTTTACTTATCAACAGCTATGAAACTGCTATTGCAATTTCTACTTCACTGCGACTGAAAATTACCTTGTTTAAAAACTACATGTGTAGCCCAGGTTGTAAACAGTTCATATAATCTCAAAACTCAATTAAAGGTGTGGTCAACTGTCAAAATTAGCGGGACAAGGGTCCCCCAGAATGCAATAGTGCCTGTGGGTAGGCCCAGGCCCTATTCCATAATAATACTAAATATGGGTTTCATACCCGAAGCCTCATTAACAAGAGCAAGTTCTCAAGCCACAGCAACTTCATATATACTTGAGCGACATCTATCAGTTAATAATTCAAAGCCCTTTGCCCTGGCCCCTACTTGGTCGCTGGGTTGCAAACAAACTGACTGTATTACTGCGGGGATGCCACAACTGGTTCACCCCAAACTTGTATTGACACCCAGTGAACACAAAACATTTGTATGACTTTATACAATGTTGGACCAACGTCGAAGACGTTGGGCCGACGTTGTATAAATGTTATACAAATGTGTTGTGTTTGCTGGGCAGGTGGACTTTCTCTCTTGTAAACATAGTACAGTTGTCCAATGTTGGTTCAATGTTGGACCAGCGTCGCAGACATTGGTCCAACAATAAAACAGTACTGGGTTAATGTATCGTTTAAGTAGTTTCTTGTAATCAGTTTAGTTGATGATAATAATGCCGTCACCCTGTACAGTAGATTACTGTATGCCTACAGCCATTTACTCTATATATAGGTACATCCAAACAGTCATTATGATGGGATTTTTCGTGTTTTTTTCAGGATTTATGTGAATTTGTGATACACTGCAATAAAAGACATATTTTTCTCTGTTTGTTTGTTCTTCTTGCTCAATATTACTGGTAGAAATGAAGCCATTATTGTAGAATTAAAAAAATAATTTTCTTTGAATGACACTTTTATCACCTTTTCCGAGGGTTCCCATCATTAGATTTCTCGCAATTATGAAAAATGGTGCCAGCTCTCGCCTTTAATTCCATAATTGTTGCAACAAGTGCTTGAAGAGGTAAGTGGAACAGGCATGCTGTGGTCCCTTCTGCTAATTTTTTTTACGCAGGTGCCATTTAAAATTTTTTGTAAAAAAATGCAAAAAATGAAAATAGACTATGTTCTGGAGGATATCATCAAGACCGTTTGGACAGAACAATGTGGGCATCTCGAAGAATTGAGATGCCTGGGGAAGGCTGCACTAGTTTGCCCATGGTAAAACCTGGGTGAAATTTTGTTTGCCTACCCTGCACTTCCTCATGGGGCGCACCGAGGGTAAAAATGGCTATAAGGATGAGAATCCATCAAAATTTTTCTTCTTCCATGACCCCCTCGTGGACTTGGAAAAAAAAAAAAAAAAAAAAAATGGGGCCGGAGGCTATGCCCAAATTTCTGATTGTTGTGTGACCTATTTGCTCTGTTACAGTATTGCGGGGCACTCATTGGGTGCCCTGATGTATCTTAAAACCTGATATATACGGATACAACATCTCAGTAGTTTTATTCAGCTGCTTCAAAAAGTTCAAGTGTCTGGGTGATGTTTTGGCTTCTGTATCCCTGCCTGAATTTGCAAAATTAAGGTCACAGCTTTCGGATGTTTTTATAATTAGCTCAGATTTTGATCTGGCACAGCATTTTTCTTGCTCAGTGAAAACTGTGGAATGTGGTCAATTATTTATTCTAGCATGTGGGCAGTTACGAAAAAAGGCTCAGCATAATTTTATTGGACAATTTTAAAATTTATTGAAAGTACCTACTGTATATATGCTACCGACTAGGCCTATACGTGACGGTCCACACATGCTCGTTTTGCAGCTGTATAAATCTTTAAATTAATTTCTTATTAAACAAGGTGTCTTGCGAGAGATAATATACGTGTGCAAGGATGGTATTAAAAAATGATCCGTAGGGCCAATGCCAATGCCTGTGTGGCAATGGGCCGTCGGACTAATGCCGTAGTAATGGGCCGTCGGACCAATTGGCAATGCCAATGCCAATGGCAATGCCAATGCCAATGCCAATGGCAATGCCAATGTAGGCACTTTACTTCAAAAATGCAAATTGCTATTTTTATATCATTTAGATTTATATCATCAAGAGCTTTGTCACAGAAGATGAAAACTTTTTAAATTTTAAAAAAATCTTGAGCGGTCTCCGAGAAATTGCATTTTTAAGATTTTGAAAACGGGATTAATTGGCCATGTATTAATAGCTCGGAAGTTGTGCACTAAAATGGTGTTTTAGAGAGAAATTCGACTAATTTCTAAAAGTCATGTTGAATTCACCAATATGTGTCAGGAAGAAATCCAATAAACTATACATTTTTGAAATCTGCTAAGTGTTTTCTGTTCAATAATTTTTTTTTTTCTAAATATTGATTATGCTAATTAGCTGTAGACCCTATATTGTCATTGAATATGCAAATGAGGTGATATTCTACAAAAATCATCAAAATTCCAAAATATCAGGAAAATAAGGAAAATGACAATGTAATCAAATTTTAAAAGAAACATCTTTATTCAATCAAGATTTCAGATAACATTTGGAAAGATATATATGTTGAAAATATTGGTTATGCTAATTAGCGCTATATTGAATATGCAAATGAGGTAGTATTAGGGAAATATCGCGAAAATTCAAAAAAGTCGTGATTGAGGAAAATCAGAATGTATAATCATATTTTAAAAGAAATATTTCCATTTAATCACAGAAAGTGATCCCAGTTATTCTTTGGAAATATATACATGTTGAAAATATTGACTACCGGGTATGCTAATTAGCACTACATTGAATGTATATATATGCAAATAAGGTTATATTCCATAAATATCGTTAAAACTCGAGAAAAATCGCGAAAATTAAGGAAAAAACAATGCAATCACATTTTATAGGAAATATATATATATTTATTCACAGAAACTGATTCCAAGTATCAATGGGCACGATCTATGTGTTAAAAATAATGATTATGCTAATTAGCTGTAAATTGAATATGCAAATGAGGTATATTCCAGAAATAATGTGAAAAGCAGAAAAAGTCATGATAATTAAGAAAAATCACTTTTAATACAATGACATTTGATTATATTTCCATATGTTTACACAGAAACTGATTTCAGATATCACTAGGAGAGATAATGATATATTCCAAGAATGTTAAAAATATTGATTATGTTAATTACCAGGTAGTCTATATTGAATATAGCAATGAGGCAAAATTTAAAAATTATTGTGAAAAATTAAAAAACATGAAAAAAAAAAAAAAAATCAGGGTAATCACATTTCAAAAGTAATATTTCCATTTATCTATGCAGAAACTGTTTCCAGTAATTAAAGACAAAGGCAGTTATATACAAAATTCTGATTATGCTAATTAGTAGCTCATGCATTGACTATGCAAATCAGGCAAAATTAAAACAAATGTGATCAATATTTTTTTAATCACACTGGATCGAAGCACATTTTAACAGTATATAAAATTTCCTATTGTTCAGACAGGTTATCTCTATATTAAATATGCAAATTAGGTAATCAAACAAAAATTCACTGGAATCATTTGAAGTAATATAATTCAATTTATGTAACACCTCAAAAGAAATGCATTAGTTTTAAATGAAAAAAATATTTTTTATGTATCTAAATTGATATTTATATGTGGTTAACATACAAAACTTTTAACACTAGAGGCTGGCTCCATGTGCTTTAACCACCTTGTTAGATGTGGTTAACAAAACCATATCAAGGGATACCCAACAAACACGAGACATTGCCCAATGTGTTGTAGTGTTGACCCTGAGTCGCAAGTGGTGGCCCAACATTACAGCAATATTTGGCCAACGTCATTTGTTTGCTGGGTAACCAACTGTCCATCACCTTAAAATGAGTGCAATCAACTGCAAACAAATTGTGCACACACCTTCACAAAAATAACAAACAAAAATGCAAGTTTTGTAAAAATAACCATTTATTAATACTTATAAATAATATTGTCAGGAATGGGCATGATTTGAAAATATATCCACACAATTTATATTTGGTCCATATCTTTTGCACCTACTGAGGTTAAGTTATAACTTGGCAAATCTAAAATAAGGGTCTGCTAGATATGTAATTTGGATTTTAAATCGGAAAAGCACAACAAGTGATCTGTATGTTTATATATAAGTGATTTTTTTTATCCATACCATAATGAAGCAAACATTTCAATTGCATAAGGTTAAAATAATATGCACACCCTGAAAGTATTACAAGTGCCATATCCTGAAGCTGAATTCCAACTTATGCCTAAGACTCAAAAGAAATTATGCTGTGTTTTGTTCATGTGATAAGATTTCTAGAGAGAATGACGTATATCTACATATCTCTGACAAATATACATTATTTATTCATCAAGTGAACACAATGTGAAATAAAATTCTGATAAAAATTTAAAAGCAAACAAGCAACAAACCAAAATATTATTAATAAACTATTTACATACATGAACATGCACAAGAAAGCTCTTTGTCTGTGATGCCACAAAGTTCTGGGTATTCTTCTGATATATATCTTGCAGGGACCTTCCATGGTAAATTCTTGCAATGAACATACTGTAGGATGTCATACGCAGTACTGTTGATTAAAGTTTGGCGACTTTCATTTTTTTCCCATGGTGGACGATCCTGAAATGGGCAATAAAGAGGGTCTTTTAAAATTACATTCAAATATTTAGCGGCCTAGCGTACAGTTTTTGGCATATTTTAGATCAAAAGAAATATCACTGAATTCGGTAAAAAAAATTCTTGGTAGATCTTCAGTTGATCCAATAATTACATAGTGGAGAAGTATGTAAATATGTTATACAATATAGTCATTTGAAGCTGGGAATTATCATAATTAGCAATTCCAGCTTCAAATTAATGACAATATAGAAAGAAAAAATCAACAGAGCAAGGATTAGTATATTGCTTTTAAAACTTTAATCATAACAGCATTTTAAAGCTATAGGCAGCTGTTGTGTTCTATAACGTGATAAAGATAAATATGTCATCATTAGGCATGTTAGGCCTAGGCCTACTGCTTTAGAATCATATATGTGACTGTTCTAAACATGAAAATATTTTAAGCATAAAATAATAATTTTTTGTTTCAGGTAACCTGATCGAAACTTTCTAAGTCGCCGACCCTGTAGCTTTTTGCAATAAGCAATTGAAAAAATATCTTCATTCCGCCTGCTTTGCACCAGGCCTAATCATAGAAAATAAAACATTTTTCCTCATCAGAGTTTTTTATTATTATTTAGGCTAGGTATATACCCTCTCTCAAAACATATGACCCCGCCCAATTATTTATAAAACTGTTTGTCTAGAGCTGAGTAGAGCCTTAGGGGGGCACCATTCAATCTCCAGGGGGGGGGGGGGGTGAAGTATTTTAAAGTAAAGATTTTTAGATTGCTTGAGGCTTAGTGCGATAAAATATTGCAGACAGAAGGTGAAATAATTAATTTGTCAATTCTAAAAACTCTACCCCCCTCCCCTAATCATTGAATGGTGGCCCCCTTAGAAGTTAGAGGTTAGTGTGAAAACTGTCAGACTACTTAGTCTTAGGTCTTGGAGCAGGCCATATCTGGAAGAAGTATTTATAATGTGCATTTAATAGAATTATCAACCCTTAGGCCTACACTGCTAAAATCTGCAGCATATGTGTGGTTTCCCACTATTAGTAATATCTGGCGCCGTTTTTTTTTCAAAAAAACATCTGATGAACAACTGATACTAAAGCCATTATATTACAAAATCAGTCAGTTGGCCATCTTTAAAGCGCAAATAGAAAGACATCACAAAACGAAAGTGAAAACAAAAAATACCAAAAAAATATTCAATTTTTTTTAATTGCCCATAGCAGTGTAAGGGTTAAGGCCCACTATCAGTATCACATCATATGCCTACAAGACCTGCAGTGACAGGTCACAGACACAGGTTCAAGGGCAGTGCCAGTGGTCTGTGTCTAATAATGTATACTAGGCCTAGCTAGTATAACTTTAAGGACTAGGCAGTCTAGGGCAGGGGCATACGGTATATTATAGAATAATAGACCAGTAGTCATTATTTATAGTCTACAGTATTTTCATGTTCAATTATGATTTTGTTTATTGCCCATTGGATAGACGCGGAAAAATAGGCAGATTAATTTATCACGAAATGTAACAAACAAATTATGGTGTCCAAACTTTTTGTCATTTTTTCAACCATCAAATCCCTTTTTCACACAAAAACATTCAAACTAGATTTTTTTGCTAGAAAACAGAAAATAAAACAATTTGCTAACTTAAAGTGTGATTTAATACGACATATTTCTAATATTTGAGTAACGAGGTCGCCAGCTGGAACAAGTCAGTGACAGCCATTCCTCGCATTGCCGCACCGTGTTGTCTGTTGACCGCTGTTGTTGTTACGGAAGTGCAGTTTTTAGTCACCACGGCGGCGACGCGAAAAAACTTAACAATTTTCGACAGCTATAACTATGTCTCCGACATTATAAACAATAACAAATTTGGTATCGTTGGAAAGATAAATATTCAAATTTTCATAAGCTGTTAATTTAATTCATTAAACCCAAGTTAAAATTAGCAAATATGAAGTTGATACTGACCTGTTGCTGATCAAGCGTCCTTTCAGAGTCCGCCATTCTGAAACTACGAAAAGTACCTAGATTTCTCGAAGTCCCACGATTGGACGTGACGCTCATTGGTCGGAAGGATTGGGTCAAAACACGAAACATCATTTTTTTATTACATGCTAGGCCAAAACGCACGCCTAAGTCGAAAACCGATTTGACGACGTGAGCGAAAACGCTGCACAGAATGTATATGCGTGACAGCGTCACAATTTATCGCTGGTCTAAGCTCACTGTGTAAAGTGCCTAGCCAATGGCAACGCCAACGGCAACGGGTCGTCGGACCAATGCCAATGGCAATGCTGGCAATGGGTCGTCGGACCAATGGCAATGGGCCATCGGACCAATGTGTCGTCGGACCAGTGGGCCGTCGGACCAATGGGCCGTCGGACTATAGGACCTGAACCGGGCTAAACTTGCTAAAGCAGGATTTTGTCGCTAAACGCTTACATTATCGCCCAGCACGGACATCATGGACACTCCCAGTCACATTCACAATCACATTCACACTGTCACTGATTCATATTCGCAGGCACAGCCATTTTTTTACCAGTCTAGTCGTGAAGTCTAAAGACTAGTCTATATTATTCTATGATCTAAACAGACTAGAGGTGTTGGTAGATACTTTTTATAGAGATTGACTAGTATTTTCAATTCGCAGGTGGTGAGAGCCACCTGGTGATCAACTCAGAAAGTTTTAGGCTCTATACTTTTTTGTTGGTGGCGTTGGATTTTGGCCCCAGGAATCGCGTGAGGCGTGCGTCATGCTTCCATGATCTTCTCTATAAACGTTGGATGTGTGGTAGGTCTAGATAATTATATACCTTTACCTGAAAACTAATTATATTCACGAAAACAAAGAGCTGTAACACTTAGCCTACATCGAAGCAATACACACCGTGTCTCGTCAGCTGATGCCGTCTGGTGATTAACAAGGCCCAAGGTTTCAGTACTTTTCGCACCATAGACGTGTCACCCTCTTTTTCGAGACGTTTCGCTCTGTGCGTTTCGCCCCACCTTCGTCGGGATGTGTTGCCCCAGTATAAGACGTTTCGTAGCCGCCGAAGACGTTTTGCTCCGCTAGAACCATTTTTCCCCGTATTTCTATGACTATGCGAGACGTTTCACTCCAGGCCAGGCCATGCCCATGGCATTGGGATACCGTACCGTAAAACGGGGTGACTTGGGACGATTTCAACTGTTTTTCATATCCACACTCAAGACATTTTCCAATATGACTGTATAAATGATTTTAGCTCAAAATATATAATCACTGGAATCGTTAAATATAAGTTTTTGTTTAGTTATGTTGTTCAAACACAATTTTTTTAAATAATTCAAAGTAACCCAAGTCACCCCGCAAATGGGGTGACTTGGGACATATGTAATGTATTTTTAAAATTAACAGTTCTCCTTGAGATTGTCTCCATCTATATCTATTTAAAGTATAATAAGTATAAAAAAAGCTAAATTTAGTGCTGAATTTAAAGTTCAACCCACGCTCTGTATTTAGAATTAATGATTAAACATAGACCAGTTTTACAGGTGTGATTTGCCGTCATAATGCGCTTTTTTAAGATGTTTTGTGTATATATATCTAACATATATCTCAGCCAATCAGGCTGGAATTTACGTGACAGAAAGATATTGTCCCAATCTTTCATAATATTACTCACAGTGGAGTTAGTTTTCACATACTCAAGTATCATGAGTATGTGACCCTACCGAAACAAATAAATAACACATGGGGTGACTTGAGACACACTTGTGTTTTTTTTTAAATCAACAGCAACAACGAAAATGAAATGTAACCAGCTCAACTGATAGTAAAATACGCATGGGCATAATATGAACAACAATATCACAATATAACAGAGACATATGTATACTCCAGCAAAATTGCATGTCTACACCAAAATATATACCCTGTAAGATATGGGTGCCGTATATTGGGGTGACTTGGGACGATGGGGTGACAAATGTGCATAACAACTACGGAAAAATGTGTCCCAAGTCACCCCACTTCAAAAATGTATTTGTTTAAAATTCATGGATTGTGACTTTACAGGAAAAGTCTATGTTTGATATTATTTTTAATCTTAACATAACATTTTTGAAACCTATGGCTATTTCATGTCTAAAATATAATTGAGTCATCAAATTATAAAAGTACCCACAAGTCAAAAGTAGAAGTAACTTCAGGAATGTCCATAAAATTGCACTCACCTAAAAATGCTCACTACCTTCAAATTGTGGAGGTCTTCCCGCCAAACATAAAGCAGTTGGCACATCAACAATATTCTGTCTTTGTTATTATAAAAATATAACTCCTAATATAAAAATTGTCATTACAGTCATATTTTAAAATAATATTTTAATGATTTGTCCCAAGTCACCCCATCGTCCCAAGTCACCCCATTTTACAGTATCTTTTTTATAAACAACATTATTAGCATCTTCATGAGCCCCTCCATGTGTTTTGCTTATGAACAGTTCATAATTTACAACGGAGGGGGATGGTGGGGAGGAGGGGGCACAGCAGAAATTCTTCCGAAAAAACAATGACTCTCTTTTTGGTCGCAATAAAGAATATTGTCTGCAAAAAATGGACCATGCATGCAGTACCGGTATATATCATGGCCGGGTCAATATTTCACAACCGTGTATTTTACATTTCAAAATAAATAATTAAAGTAACGAATTTATTCCAGATTGAATAATATGTGGTGAAATCATCCAAATAAAAAACTATTCATGTCCAGCACTTTTTTTCATTTTTTATGTGTAAGAGGGTTACATGTTTATAAGAGGTTTAGGGATAAAACTGTTACCCCCTAATGTCATTAGAGTCACATGTACATGATGTAGTTTTTTATACTAACGTGACCAAAAAAGGATGTGTTGTGTAAGTTTGCTATCTTATCGGATACAACTGCACTTGAATTTTTCAATATTAACAAAAGACATATAGGCCTCTATATCATTTATTGTGGGTTGAAATCAAATTATCAAAAAATCGATATTGCTATTATTGTGCATTTTCTCGCTTAACACATACAATATATTGTAAGAAATAAGTAAGTAGGGGGCCTACTGCTCAAGCGAGTATGACAAACCAGATGGTCTTCAAAAACAAACAAAATAATTTAGCATTTAACTACAACCATTATATTTTGATAAAAAATGTGAAATATCACTGCGTGACTCTAATGACATCGTTGTTACTCTAATGACACAGGTGTGACACTAATGACAATAATTAGATTTCAGTATTTTATTACCATTATAAACATTATAAAACAAATGCTAGTACAGAACAGTCATTCTAAATACCAGAACAAATGTGTTACTGGCTGTAACAGAACACATATAGGCTAAGAATACATTCTAACATACTTTCTCGGTCATTTGTAGGGCCAACTTGGCCCTACACACAAAATAAACCCTCTCACACAGACGCTCATGTGCACCTAGCTATAGTTGCTTCAAAAACTGTAGGCAGGGCTCATCATTAACCACTTTTGCTAACAGGCCTGGCATTGTTCCACTTCTGTCCTGTTGTGTAGGCCTATAGGCCCCTACTGTGTTCTCGGGAAAACTAAAAAAGTCTGTTTCTGTCAATGACATTTGGAGCAGGGATGAAGTACACATTTTGTACACATTCAAGAGAGACGTCTTCATCTTTCAGTTGCTAACAGGCCTGGCATTGTTCCACGTCTGTTCTATTGTGTAGGCATATATTGTGTTCTCGGGAAAACTAAAAAAGTATGTTTCTGTCAATGACATTTGGAGCAGGGATGAAGTACACATTTTGTACACATTCGAGAGAGACGTCTTCATCTTTTGGCCAGCAATGTTTTTATAATGTGATTTCAGCTGCTTGCCACTCGATGGGAATATCAACCACTTATAAATTGATAGAATATTTCAAAATATTTCAGCGCTGTAAGGTTTAACGTTGGGTCAGCGCAGTTGATACCAGGCCAATGTTGAGTCAGTGTTGGTGTAACACCCAAAGCTAGTTAGGCGGTGGCAATGGACTATGGCATTGTCATTGTTGCTATGCAAACACATGATTGTTCTTGAGTCATCATAGAGGCTGCAGCTAAAAAATAACTGCAGTTTTTAATTCTCTCCTGAATTAACTGTCTGACTACGCGACGTATCATTTACCATCTTCTTCTCGTGTTTCTGTACTCACAACTGGCTTATTCTGAATAATTGTTAACTCCGTGTCTCCTAAATTAAAGCAACTACAGCGAGGTGCACATGAGTGTCTGTGTGAGCGCATTTTTATCTGATAAGACGTGCTAACGCATTGATTAATTTTCATTGAGCCTGGTAGGGCAATTGTAAATTTTATGAACATAATAATCTTCGTCATTGACGTGAGAAAGTCTCACATTTACATGTCCTTGAAGACTATTAAAAAATAACTGAGCATTTGATATATCATATCAAATTTGACCAGTGAATCGGCAATCCTCTTGTAAACCCCTCCAACACCATCAGCGGCTTATTTGCCCAGCTTCTGAGTAGCTTGAAGTTGCTGATTTGATGCCCTATTCGTGAGCTTTTAAATTTGTGAATAAGATTTAAAATATTTAGCACACCTATGCCATGTAGACCTACTTGGAGAAGGAAATGAATGTTGTTCATCACTCCAGCTATTCCAGATAGAATTGGTTCATTATAGCTGCTGCAAGATCATGTTTTGTATTGGCATAGATGGAACAGAACGACTGTGTTTTCTCCTGTGTGTACAAGACCCGTGCATTGTATAAACTTAGTCAATGTCGACTAGCGCCAATGTGAACAGATTGGATTTCAGTTCCCAATTTACAAGCATATAATTTTCACTGAAGTCAATTATAAGATATCGTGTTCGACCTGATTTTATTTCGGTTTTCTCATTCGAGTTTAGGCTATTGTTGTGTTTCAATAGTGTGTTTATGTTGGCAGTGAAAACGAAAGTCGGCAGATAAATCCTCCTCTAGATGTTATGATGTATCAATTGTAGGCCTATTCTATGTGGCTCGTTAACACTCACTTGAAATTTATATATATATACAATATCTTCACCACTCTGGTCCTGTTTTTCCCGTCTCTCTTTCCTTGTTATACATTTGTCACATGACACTTATGTGTCAGCATGGCTCAGACCGATTTATATATACGACATTGTTTTAACTTTGCATATAGCCTACTGACTGTAGCTGAACAAAGTATCTTTTCCATAAAGCCATTTTCATCAATTATTGCATGACAATTGATCTTATCAGTGAAGGAAATGCATTCGAAAAAAGATATTTGCACATTTCTTACAAACGCAAGTTTCTTGATATTTTTTTCTAACAACACAGAAAGTTTTCAATTTGACAAAAGCTGTGTAAGGGATTAGAGCCTTTTCTAGGCATAATTTCGTGTGTAGGCCTATACTCTCAATACTATCGTATCACATCATATTTTTCCCTGTATTTTCTGTTTATCTTTTTGCATTTGCTGTACCTTTCTTTGCTGGTGCGTGTCTGTTGTTTATATCTTCAAGGTAATAAGCTTTGATCTTGGCCTTTATTTCCTTTTGTGTGTAGGCCTATATTCTTTTAAATTTTCTTGGTTGATAATCCAAAGCCATTCTTTGTCAATTATTCAATTTTAAAACATATATTCTTGGGCTTTCTTGAGCATTTTGTATTTCTTTGGTAATTTGCCACATATTACGTTTGTGAAAAGCTCATTCTGCTAAAATACATGATTGAATGAATGATCATGATTGAATGATATAGGCCTAGAGTTTTTCAAATTGCTGATTGTTGTTTTTTGTCATTTTATCGGTGGATTAGGGTGAGTTTTATCGAGTTTTCGTCGGAGCAGTTGACTCTTTGTCCAAACTGTAGGCAGGGCTCATCATGAACCACTTTTGCTAACAGGCCTGGCATTGTTTCACTTCTGTTCTGTGCAACATCCCGAGCCTTGAATCGGTCCTAGGACGAAGATAACAATTCCACCTGTTTTACTAATATTATTTTGTGTTATTGTCAACCCTGTGGTGTTTTCATCTCATTTGCACCTTAAAATGTATTACAGGCATTGGGTCGGTTGATATACACTGCTGTTGTACGCTTCTATGTAAATGTATTTGAAATTCAGAGTGACCTTTCAAATTCAACATGAAAGTGACGTTGTCCAGTATATTTTTTGGACTTTTGATCGTTATTCTAAAAGCGAACAATGCCCAATTTTGCACTTTCACTCGCACCAATCACATATCTCAATCTGTTGACTGGCATATTTCACAACGCAATGCTGGTTGTAGTGATTTTAGTCATTTTCAAGTGAATGTATTCATTCATTTGGAATTAAGGAAAGCATCTGGCTTTGGTATGCAAACAAAATTTCCTTTCAAATTCTTGCTGATTCTTGCTGAGGATATACACCAAAACCCTGGTCTATCACAAAAGTCAAATAAGATCAGACTAGCAACAGCTATTATTCGATATGTACGAGAAAAGGGTGATCCTTTGTCAGATCTTGTCAAATCAAAACATATTGACATCTTAGCTATCACATAAACCTGGCTGAGACCTGATGACACCAAGGCTTGCGTGGCAGATGTTACACCATCAGGTTATCATGTTCAACATCAGACTAGGCATTCAAAAGGCACTCGGTCAGGCGGTGGTGTGGGTATCCTTATCTCAGATATATTGAGGTCAAAACAATTAGAAATCCCACGATATTCATCATTCGAAGCAATTTCATGTGAAATTAAAGATCTGAAAGACACTTTCTGCTTTCGTGTGGTCTGTGTATATAGAACTGGTCCACTTGCCGATTTTTTCAACGAGTTTCATGATCTGAAACTTTTATTCTTCAAACTTGGGGACTTCAATCTGCATTTGGACATTCCGTCGTCAAACAACAAAACATTCAACAATTAATATCTTAGAATCATTTGATTATATACAGCATGTGAATTTTCCAACACATGTTCATGGTCCTTGGTTGGATTTGTTTATTTCCAGATGTAATAAATCTTCTGATATTATTGATAGATTTTTTTCATTTGATGGGTTATCTGACAACTTTGTGGTTTTTGCAGAATTAAACTTTCAAATAAATCAACATCCAACAAAAGAAAAAATATTATTCAGAAAAACTAAAAATATTGATATTGAGACTTTTAACAATGACATCTTAAATTCTCAATTGCTAACCAAACCAAAGCAAGATCTGAGCGGTTTGTGTGAGCATTTTTAGAAATCCTAGATAGACATGCTCCATTGCTCATAAAACGTGTACCAAATAAAACACCTTGCCCATGGCATATTGAAGAAATTGAAATTGCGAAACGACGAAGAAGAGCGCTGGAAAAAATCTGGTGTAAACCAGCAACACGCACGCCTCTCAACAGGTCACGGTATAGGGCTCAGGTCAACCTTTGCAACAAACTGAATTCTACTTTCAAAGGCTAGGTCTACTAGTACTATGCTAAGACACTTAAACGATGGTCTGGAAATTCAAAGCAGATGTGGAATTCTGTAAACAAAATACTACATCGGATACCAGAAATTATGAAATTATTCGGTCAAATTTTCCATCTGTTCCGCTTAAGGTACCTAACATTGAACCTAAGGATGTTAGCTGCCCTTTATCCTGCTTTATACCAGCTACACAGGATGAGGTTAAGAAAATTAAAATGTCTTCCTCAAATGGAACATGTAATCTTGATCCCATTCCTACAACCTTACTCAAGACAAGCACTGATAGAGGGTCTGACTGCATTACTTCCTACGGCTGTAATGCAAAATAAGGGTGAATATACAATTTAAGGGTCATTTAGTGTCTTTTGGCTATTCTGAGCGAATTTATGTATTGTGTGGGTCCGAACTTTTTTAATATTGCCCTATGGGCAATACGATAAACTGAGAAAAAAAATTAATTCAATATCGCTGACGAATATTTTTTTATTCAACATGCAATGTGCTAAAATACACGAATTTGTACACAAATGCAATGTCTCCCAATATCTAACACCTGAAACATAGACTGTTTTAACATGGAAGATCTCTTGGAAATAACTTAACCCCGAGTGATTTTGTAGCGCAATTGATACGTTCAACGGAATTTATTCATATACAGACATAAACTCAATATAAAAAGTTGCCAAGGATACATTTACTGAGGCTTTTTAGTTGTCTCACGCAAACCGGTCAACTCAGCAACGCCAGTGTTATCTAAACTCTTCAAATTGTGGTGTGATACCATTTAATTACTTTGATTTATGCAGAGACAGCTGCAAAGTCCCAATATTTTGTGGTAGGTGAAATATTTGTAAACATTCAATCTGAACTGCTATTTTATAGCCAAAACAATCACCCCTGAAGCGTATTCAATTTCTGTGTCAACTCAGAAACGCTCATAATTTAGCAAAAAATCATTGAAAACATGTTAAACTGAACAAAGTGCTTGATAATGATGGCCATCCCCCTACCGCATCGGTGGGCAATGATACATCTATTTTAAATACATTAAAGATCGTTTTATGTTGTCCGTATTCAACTCAGCAACATTATTATTTCGATCAACTCAGCAACGTTTATGAGTTGATCACTCAACTCAGAAACGTTGCTGAGTTGACCAAATTTAGCTTTCTGTCTCACTAATGTAATTAAGAATAAAAACGTAACTCTATAAATGTAAAATGCAATTTAAAAATATGTTTTTAATTAAATTAGACTGAGAAAGTATTCGCTTATGTAGACATTTTTACAACAATGAAAAAACGTTTCTGAGTTGAAAACAAAAACGTTGCTGAGTTTACTGAATTCTGCTTTCTGTCCCCCTTATTGTAATTAAAACTGAAATTTTAACGCCGTCAATGCAAAATGCAGTTAAAGAGAAGCTGCTTTTGATTGAATTAGAGTGAGAGAGTATTTTAGAAGTTGTGTACATAAATAAAACTACAAATAACACTTAGTTAAATTTCTAAATCAAATTTACCCTCATTATATTGGCATGTATGTATTGTACAATGGCCTTCGAAATACATTTTCAAATTAGGCTTGTTATGTTCCCATTTCTTTTTTGTCTTTATAATGATGAACCATTTTTTTTTCAGAAAAAGGGGCTCCAGTTTTTAGAGATCTCGTAGATGCGCTTAAAACATGACTTTTACGTGCAATTATCGTGCTTTGTCAACTCAGAAACGATAATGTCAACTCAGCAACTATATAATTTCACAATAAAATCACTGTTCTGTCTTAGCAATTTTTATTTCAAAAAGTGTTATAAATACTAACATATCACTAAACTATCATACAAAGCAAATTATGACCTTTAAAATTTGAAAATGATCAAATATATATAGATAATTCGTTGCTGAGTTGATATTTTATTTTTACGGTCCTTCACAAAAACCCATATTTTTTTAAAATGTGTTGGAGATTAAGCTCTGATATTTCAAATGTTTATCACATAGACCCTACCCTCAATATCTGACCCTAATATATATAATTTGAAGCGACTTATTCTTTTTTAAAAATACAGATTGAAAGACCCCTCAAATTGTATATTCACCCATAAACAGTCATTGTTGAATATTTTGTTATACGGTTCAGATAATTTTCTTGAAGATACAAATTTTAATATATTTTCTCTTTTACAAGCTTACATAAGTAGCTCAAAACGCTTTTCCACCTAAATTATCATAGTAATAATTTTGTTTTTGCTTTTCATTGTATCCTTAATTAACTCATTCTTACTTATCATATTCTGTATCATATTCTGTATTGTTTTCTGCGGTTTGATATTGTATTTTCTATTATTAATAATATTTTTCTGTATGTATCACGTGTATATATGACCATGTATGTATGTATGTATGCCTGTCTGTATGTAGGAAAGCAACTTGTGGCAATATTGCTGTTTGCAATCCTTTAAAAATAAATCATGCTTACAGAAAAAAAACCTTACTCAAGTCATTTATAGATTCATTGATTGTTCCAATCACCAATATTGTCAATGAGTCGTAGAAAGAAGGTGTGTTTCCTTCTGATTTTAAAACTGCTCATGTGTATACCGCTTTTGAAAAAAACCGTCTTTGGATAAAAATGATTTGAAAGAATACAGGCCAGTTTCTAACTTTAGTTTTATTTCTAAAGTTGTTGAAAAGGTGGTTGCATCCCGCTTGCTTACTCATTTAGAACTAAATGATCTATCTAATCCAAATCAGTCTGCTTACAGAAAGAATCATTCAATCGACCATGCTGCACTCCTCAAGCTACTTTCATCTTGGTTTGGCATCTCTGGTATAGCGTTGGATAGGATCCAGTCATATTTATATGATAGAGGACAGACGGTCAAAATAGGTGAAAATCTATCTGATAGTTACTTACACCATAAAGTTTGGTGTTCCTCAGGGGTCAGTACTTGGACCAATTGGACCTCTATCCTCGATAATAAAAAAAACATTCATTAGTGAACCATCAACTGTACGCTGATGACACTCAGGTGTACCTGGGGATATCATTATAGGATGCGACTGCTTCGATGGAGAAATTAAAATTATGCCTAAATGATATCAAGGCCTGGATGACAAACGCTAAGCTAAAACTAAATCCATCAAAAACTGAATTATTATTGATTGGCACTAAGCAACAGCGAAAACGTTTTCTGTCTCTTTCTCCGACATCTATTTCAGATCATGATACATCATCAGCTTCTTCGGCACGTAACATCGGAGTCACCTTTGATAGTGAATTAAAATTTGATCATCATATTAGACAGATCTGTAAATCCTGCTATAATTACATTCGTGATTTGAGGCGAATCAGAAGACACCTTTCTATGGACACCGCTAAAATGATTGAAAATTCCTTAATCACCAGCCGATTGGATTACTGCAATTATCTCCTTTTTAATGTTGATAACAAATACATAAAACAGTTACAGCGAGTGCAAAACTTATTGGCTCGAGTCGTATGTAAGACATCTAAGTTCTGCCATAATACCTGTTCTCCATTCGTTGCATTTGCTCTTTTTGTCTCGTTCATTCTCCTCCTGTATCGGCATTATTATCTTTGTGTAATCCACATATTTTTCTTCTTATGTGTCTTGTTTTATTCTAGCTCTATGGTTTATTTGCTCATTGGGCTGAATCTGCAGTAAGCGCCATCTAAAATATCATGGTACAAAACAATAAAATGTATCAAGAAGATCAACATACCGTTTTAAGATTACGTCTGGCTATTGCAAATAACAAGACCACTTATAACTAGTCATCTGGTCATTAGCATTACAATAGTGTGTCATTCGCATCACTTCCAGAAAATGAACAAAATGACATATTTAGGCTACTTCGTCAGCTTGGCACAAATTGTAATTGGATTCTACACACCCGAAAATGGCTAAAACTGTTAAAAAATCCATTTCTTCATGGTTCCTACCTTGGGTCAGTTAATACAATTTTTTAGCACAATATCTCTGATATACACTAGACTAAAATCATTAACACTATAACCATATATCACTTGCATACTCTAATATGGGTAGTATTTGACAATCAAAACCTTGAACGCAATTGCAGGTGACAATTTACCTATCATAGGACGAGATTGATTGTGTAGAGATAAAAACTGCTTTACCAGCTTGGAAAGAGAGATAAAGGAACATTTTTTTCAATATATTTTTAGGATGTTTAGTGCTATATAAAACCCCAAGGTATTTATATTTGTCACATTCCGACGCATGGCGTTTGTTAAATATAAGAACTTTTGTTTTAGGAATGCTGACTATAATATGCCACACAGAGAAGCATACTTATACAGGGCATATCCCGTGCCTTTGGATCAGCTAGATGAAATACATCCATCACAGGCATATGGTCTTTTTGAAGTTGGTCTGCGAATACAAGATATAATCTTTTTAAATAACAGTGGCTGATCCAGGGTGGAGGGTAGTGCATTCAAAATGTTTTAGAAAAATTGCCATTTTTTTCAGATTTCTATAGATATATGTACTGTATTAGCCCCTATCGAATTTCTCATATTTCTCTTAGTCACACAATCAAAATCTTATATCACTATGAAAAGCAAATTGATATAAATTATATGATAGTGTCATAATGGTTTCATTTGTTTACCTGACTATTAATGCAGAAACTTGTTTACTGACTGTTGATACACATATTTCTGTATTGATCTTTTTTCTCAGGCCTGTTTCTCGTGTGTTCAGTTCTGGGATCATACACCAATGTCTGTTCAGTCTGGAAACTGGCAGCTTTCATGGGACGTTCTTTGTGAGGTTTTGCTCTGTGGAAAGTCTGCAGTTACTGCAAAATATAATGATTGATTATTGAAGATTTGTTTAATTCTAGGCGATTTTTATAGCTTAACTTGTCTGTTACGCAATGAACATGTATGTATTCCAGCATGTAAATATGAGATTGACTTACTTGTGTACATGTTAATGCTGTCAGAATCTCACCAGTGGAATTAAAGTAGGACATAGCGTAGAGAAAAGTCAGACCATGCTTACAATGAGCAGTTGGAGCCTGCCCTGTTTCACATTCACACTGGGACTCTATGACCACACTATCCTGGTCAAGGGCAATGTCCACTTGGTAGGTCACATTGGTCCTCATTTCAGCCCACATTAACTGATTAATGATCTGTTGAAACAAATGTGCCCCTCCGCTGATATTCTCAGGTTTCTCAGAAATCTGTTGAAGATATTAAATGCATAAAATATTTTAGGATTTGTAGTCAATAAAAATACATACTTGGTCCTTGTTGGAGTACTATTAGATTGTTTTCTGAAAATCTCAGTTCTAATTAAAAAAACTAAGTTACATTTTTTTTATTTATACAAATATAATCAATGTATTATTCTCAAAAATTAGCAACTGAAATCACCTCTTATTGTAAAAATCTCTGTCCCTTGTCATATTGCCGAATAAATATGTCGATTCCTTTCTGATCGACAATAGGGATTGAGCATACCACCTTGCAGGACACCAAAGTAGCTTTTTAATATCTGGCTGATGCACGAATCCCATTTTACACGGCACTCAGTTTTAGAAAACATACCCTTTATTACACTTTATTTACTTCTAAAGCCGATTTGATAAGGATTATTACCATTACATACATCATTTTAAAAAGACAGTCTGTTATTAAGTACAGATTCAAATACATTTTTAGTACAGTACAGAGCTATCAATGTAGTCACATTCTTTTGTAAAATCAATAAAACGTGTATACAGGTTCTTTGAAAGACACCTTTGTTGATATATGTAATGGAACATAGTATAAATATATTGTCAGTTGTCTTGGAGTTACTTCTAAAGACGCTTTGAGAGGGATCATTACCATTGCATCATTTTTAAAAGACAGTCAAATAATTTCCCAATGCATGGCACTACTGTAACTTTTCTGTAGTTATCAGGCACGTTATGGTCAGCTTTTTTGTGAACAGTGGCCGAACTTGATGGAATATAATAATGGTAAAAAGCATTGAAAATTAAACAGCATGACTAGTACTCTGCTTGTAATATTCCGCAGGAATACCATCTACACCAGCCGCTTTTTTGCATTTAAACTTTCTAACTGCTTTTTAAATTTCATCTATAATTTTGGGGCTGTTTCAGAACAGATCAGATTGACCATAATCTCCCTTCTCATTTAAAAAAATCTGGGGATCGTGTAACTTGTTTTATTATATTATTCATGTGATTATAGTCAAAATAGTCGACACTAGGAGGGTATAGACTTGCTGTTCAAAATATTTCACTATTTGTGGCAGGGTAGGACCGTTGATTGAATTCCTTGGTTTTAAAGATTTTCTGAATTTCCAGTGAGCATTTGGATCTTCTGTTCTCATATTATAAAGCTGACTAAGTTTCAGGTCTGTGTTTATACAAAAAATTACCGTCCTCATTACAGCGTTCATTGAAAACTTTGGTATTATTATCATAATCAGGAGCGCGGCCAGTTCTACTATTAAAGTCACCGGATATTATAATATGGTGGCTTTCTGTGTATCTGGCCACTTCCACCTCTAACACACTAAATAATCATTTCTCAGACCAACATATGAGTTTTCTAGTGGTATATAGGCACAGCCGATTTTAATGTTTTCTTGATAATATTCTGTAGTTATAGTTAACCATACCAGATGATCATAGGTTGAGTCTACCCTAGTATGTTTTTCAAATCTGCTACCTACTAGTATTCGAATACCACCAGAAGCTCTTGAAGAATTTTTACGTTTAAATTTTCTACTGACATGATGGAATTTATACGCGGGTAATACCAATGTGTAATCATTACTTTTTATTGTTTCTGTTAAAAATATTATATCGTATTCACAAGGTAACAAGGTGACAAGATAACAAGGTAATTTAGTCAGGGTACTGTAGGACATGAGAAGCCAGGTGTGCGATAGTGGATGAGTAAATATAACATGTCTGTGGCAAAGGCATGTCAATCATTATTGATTTAAACCGTTCATCACGTTAGTTATAATGTTAATACATTTTACAAGTTGATACAATAACTGCCGGTTTTTATTTAACATTGAGTCATGCATTTTAATTATTGAAGGTCTATTATAAAGTAGCAGCTTATTTTTTTCTTTCCTCCTCAAAGTGCCCACGTTCGAAAAATTATTAATATTCATCGCCGATAGATCTGTTGTTACAGGCACGTCTATCGCGTGAAGCACCTTAAAAACTACGGAGTGCAGTGAGAAGTTTGTAATTCCTGCATCTGAGACGGGTTTTAGTTTTTTTTATTATCTGGTGCACTTAATAAAAGATTTTTTTCTAAAATGAAATTAGTTTTGACAATCTTATAGCTTGTACATTTGCCACTATCGAACAGTTCTTCTGACCACTTCTCTATAAATTTGTCTTCTGAACGTCTTTTAATCACCTCTTTGAGCATTCAAAACTATTGGAGATGTGCTGAGCATTCCAGACACCTGGAAAACAATCTATTGAACTATTCTTGCTATACAATATCCATTTTGATTCGTAAATATTTAGCTCTGGCATGCAGTAAAACAATTTATAGATTAATTATGAAAGTTTACATTTCTGGTCCGTAATCAACTGATCAAACGGGCTCAAAACATATGGCTCTACATTTAACGTGTACATTGAGGGGTGGAACACTCAACTCCCCATATACCATGTTATTGTATGTACATTTATTTACCTGTTTACAGATAAAATATATTTACAAAAACGTACCTGTAGTTTCTCTAAAATAACACAATCTTCAGATGCCCATACTTTACAGCCATATAACACCGTTGGTAGAACAATATCATTAACAAATGTAATACACCTTTCCCAATAGCAACACGCCACACAGTGACTAAAAGCTGAACTATTTAGGTGGGAGTCCTGTCACTTTTTTTTCTATTACAACACGCCACACAGTGATTAAAACTGAACTATTTATTTCAGAGTCCTGCTAAGCCTTATGTGCAAAATCGTGCAAACAGTGTATTGCAAGCTCTATGGGGAGATTAAGTTGTCTACTTTTTTTTAAAATACTGAACATTGCTCTATTATTTTTATCAAAAAGTTCCTGTTGGGCTTTATACAATTTTCCACCTAGATATAATTCAAGGCCAATTAAATTATTTTTTAGCCAGGGGGCAGGCCAGGGGTCACAATAAATTTGAACAAATAAACAGGGCCTGAGGGAGTGGGGTAAAGTCAATTTTGTACAATTTTTTAGGAGGCTTCTTCAGATTTAATTATTTTCGGGTAGGAGGGGGTCAGGTGGGTCAAACAAATATATTAATTTACTTTCATTATTCTAATTGTTTTTTTTTAAAGCATCTTTTTTTGGTGGGGGGCAGGTAGGTCAAAATAATATTTTTATTTATTCTGACTGTCTTTAAAAAAAATATAGGGCATCTTTGGTTTCAATTATTTTTGGGTGGGTGGGGGGGGGGGGGGAGGTCTCCTACGATGTAGGTCAAAGGAATATTTATTTTGACAATAGGGGGACATAGTCATCGACGCCTGCGTCGATACACCTTTCCAGTTTTTAAAGTTTTGCTGAAATTCAAAATGCCCGACACGGATCAACTTCCATTTTTTTGTGGGCGCAAAAACTCAAATACTTAAAGTCTTATCAATTGTATTATACATTCCTCACGATATGGAGATGTGCAGGTGATGGATGAACTTTTAAAATTGTTCGTGGGCTCAGATACTCAAAGATTAATTTATGGCGGTGGATGATATAAGACTTCAGGCCTTTTGTTGACATATTTTTACACTTTGTATGAAAATGTTATTACACGTATTATATGCATTGCAGCTATGAACTAAATTCATTCCCTGCAATAGTTTTTGTATAAAATGATGGAGCGAGATGGTTGTGAATGGAGGCCATCTTTGGAACAAATAAAATCATTGTTAGTACTATTAATAGTAATAGATGATCAAGTAATAGAATAATAGTCTATGACTTTTATATTACACTATTCTATTTTTGCTTGATTATTCACATCAATTAAACCTATGCCTCTAATCTCAGAAAATACATTTTATTTTTAAATTGATATTTTGTCAATAATTTATCAGTTCAAATATGTGTGAACTAACGATTTGATGTATTGGAAAAAAACTGTATTTTCAGATATATTTTCGACGCAGTAGGTTTATCCATGTTGACATTGAATCAACAAAAGTTTCCATCTTCATGCCGATATTTCGTGAGCGGCGATTTATTTCACTTTAGCACATTTAGGTACACACCCAATCTATTGTAATTCGTACATGTGTTTGTAATGTGTTACAACAGCTATTCATAGAGCATAATTATAAACAAAAAATAGAACACTTTTCGCATAATTAAATATGCGAAAACTGTGAATTACTGATCGTCATATGCGTTTGTTGACGACTCATTAGAAAACAGGACACCATGTTAGCAAGAGTATCTCGAATGACACCATGTTAGAAAGAGTATCTGCATGACAAGTCCGCAGAATATCTTTTTAATTAAAATGTGAAATGTAATTTATTTTAAGAATGATCTGTTTTAATACAAAGAAGTTGCATCATAATGCTTAACTCAGAATCACATCAGCCATGTTATTGTCTGATTGCGAGAGTTGTGATCATGACGAGCATGATAGCTTATAATGACATAATTTAATTAATTATTTGTCCGGCTGTATGAAAAACGAAGGCGTTTCCTTGTGATTAACTGAATTAATTCTTGAACCCAAGTGAGTTTTACCAGTTTGTGGACAACACGTCCAGCAAACTCTCCTGTGAGTTATATTATCAGCTCTATCAATAATTTATAAATTCTTGGCTCTATGTATGTCGGATAATTATGTCCGATAGACACTATTTGAGACTGCAACATATTACAACGGTTAACGCATTATACCTTTTTGTATCATGTTTACAGAAAATACCTTTTTGTTGGTATCTCGTACATTTTGAGATGTGATTAAAAGTGTCTGCCATTACAGAAAATATAATTGTCATTTAATACATTTGGTTGACAAACAAATTAAAGTAAATGTTAGCTTACGAGCTACGTTATAGAGATGCTGTATTTGCAATTATATTAATACAGTTTTTGGAACAAATTGTTGCATGAGTCATTAATATTATCATTATTGCACATTTATTTTGAACATGACGATAATTCTATTGTGGATGTTTCAGTGAATAAATCATACGAATCATACTTATTGATCATTTGTTTATTAAACTTTTACAGGGTCTATTACTACATTTATTTGTATATATATGCAAAAAGATGGTAGTTAGCCCGATGAAATTTTAAATATACAAGTGATGAGTATAGTCATATGATGTAAGGATTATGATACATATCATTTCAGGATAACGCGCAGATGAGTGCCCGAGTCTGACGATCAAATCTTCATATCAATTAACGTCTCTCAACACCTGGCCAGTATGACATATAACTCTGTTCTGTGCTTTTGTGTGTGCCTTCTTGTATTGAACGACTCAATTGGTTTTACAGACGGAAGTCATTTTACATTACAATCTGGACTAGTAGACAAGACAGGATACACTATTTTACGCAAGCAGGTGACATTGTGCTCTCAAGTTATAAAGAGTGATTTACAGACACAACAGCGCTTTATGTTTGATTGTATGACACAACATATACGACACTGTGTGTATGATTTAGTAAACCCATTGAAAACAAATGTAACATTTTGTGGAAAATTGACCGATGTATATGGATCAACACAGACACAAGTTCATATAACTGTTTTGAATCAACATGTCGTGCTTTTTAAATTTATGGTGTTTGCTTTGTATAGAACTATTTATCACTGTGATCCAGATAATGTTCAAATAACAGACGTGACAATTAATCAAATACAGAACTACTGTGGCAGACGTATACCATGATCGACATTAACCACTGGTCGACATAGTCACGTATTAATTACTATACATGATAATCTCCGCTCTACTCTCTTGCTGTTCTACAGTGCGCAACACTTCACTCATAGGGCGGGGACCCTAGGGTAGTGGTTAGCACCGCTGCCTTTCATGCCAGAGTTCGGGGTTCGGTTCCCGGACTCGGCGGTTTGAAAGAAACAAAAATGTTTCTTCCCCATCCACGTGTGAAAGTCAGTATTGTGGGGAGCCTCCGTGACCGAGAGGTAGCGTGCTCGGCCTCAGACCGCCAGGGCTCGAATTTCGAAAACCTTTCTCTTTTTGGGAAGTACACTAAAATAAAATTGACAACAATTCGAAAAATTGTTCAAAATAGCAGTAGATTTATTTATTTTCGCTATTGTTTTAGTCATAGCCCTCGGCCATATACACATGTAGGTCACTTTATTTTAAATATTTTTTTCAACCCTTTTATCAATACGGGCGCCTGAAAAAACAAACATTATAAAATATGTGTCATGTTTGGAAATCTGTCGTTTAAGTTGAGTGCTATTTAGAAGCAAGCTAGTTCACAAAAAGTGTCCCCATGATGTCCCGAGGGGACTGCAAGTTAAAGTTTAGCAAAATCTGTTGCCAATTTTTTTCTATAACTACATATTTAGGATACGCGGGTCTTTATCGCGAACTCTAATTTGCGGTAAAATTCAAATGTGCTGATATTTCTGCCTCCAGTAGGCTATTATAAATAGGTTTACTCGACATGCTATGGTTATTTATTATTATATTTATTACACAATAATCTCATATTGGTGTTTGTTTACATTTTTACGGATAACTAAATAATATATAAAATGACACTTTGAATGCTAAGGCTGATTTTTTGTTTCTAAAATATGGCTATTTAACATTTTTATTAACATGATTATTTCATGTTTATCTCATATTGATGTTTATGTTTACATGTTGTATGGACAATTATATACATAATGACATTTTTAATGCCAAGGATTGGTTTTAAAATAAATGTAAAATAATGTAAAATAAGGCACAATGTTTGTGACTTAGTAGGTTGTATCGTGATCATCATGGCATCATTCTAATATACCTGAAGATTATAACAATAAACAGAAATTTCTGTCTACATGTTTTATGGAGAACACACTAATATGTATATATAATGACACTTTGAATGCTAATGAACAATGTTTAAGACATTACATGTCGACTGGTATCTCGAGCATTATTTTATAATCCAGATATCCCTAAAGATAATACCAATAAACAGAAGATAAATATATTATATTTATGCTAATAAATGATCATAAGAACAAGGTGTAATTAACATCATTTGTTTTTATACAGCTACAGTATAAAATTAATTTCCATATACTGATCTTTCCTGATCAGAAAATAGTCATGTAACATAATTTCATCCAAATGATAATGTAAGTTTAATTTACCCACCTCATCACACAAACAATTTTAGTAAAGAATATATATATTTATTCTTCAATATAGAATAAATATATTCAACATTAATTTTAGCGAAAATATAGATATACCATACAACTAGCAAACAGATTACCGCTTAATTCTTAAATTTAGAATATTGTTTAACTCCCAAAAGACTGCTTGTGGATTTGTGTTAATGTTGTTTCATGTTGTTTCATTCAAAATATTTACTTCAAACTTCATGATGTAGCCTATAGCATGTAATGCTTCGTTGAATTGACATGTATCATAACCAGCTGCCGCACCAACGTTATATACAAAATACGGGCTTAAAAATAAATTAGGGTCCATAAATAAAAATGCTAATGTATTCAAAAATTAACCCACCAGAAATGTTGGTGGCGAATGTTAAGTGCTTTAAGAGCAAACACACCATGGAGCTGAAACACTTCTCAGAAATGATACAATTGGTGATGCGCTATTCTCAATCTCATGAAATCATGACTGGACAATAAACTATAATGGTACATGTAAATTCGTCTTCCGGTCCAGATCCGGACCGCGGGGTTAAATAGAATCACGGCAAATCTTCAAGTCTATCAAATCAGTCAAAGCAGCTTATCAACTAGTTGATTATGTGATGGCCGCTGATAAAATGGGGGGTAGGCCATAATTTTATGTGGATAAAGAGGAATAGTAAAGATTTTCGTCCAACACGAGTGAAACGTAGTCAGATTCCGTTCATAACCATCCATCACCATGATCACTGTAGATTTCAATAGCTTCACAAATTATTTTAAAAGTGATAATGAAAAACGTTTGATACATGTGTCTCGTCAACGTGGACAGTTTTGCCCTACCGCTGATAGCAAATAACCTTTTATCGATGACGTAAATGCCAGATTTTACATCAAAGATGTTCCAGCTTAAATGACCGATGTTGCTAATATAGTTTTACCATCCATTCGTAAAGTACATTTTATAACTCACTCGTACCAAAAAGGATATGTAAAATATCTGAGCGTCTCAGAAGAGGTCCACGATTTTTAAATAAAAGGGGATAAAGTAAAGACCTGCGGACTGAAAAAGTTCTTGTTGTCCAATAATGAACATAAACGTCAACTGATGAGTCTACTTAAACTCAAGTTGTACTATAGCCTAATACCAATGCTTAGAACTTGAAAAACAACATCTTTCGCCATCTAGAGGGTGGTGAAGCCACATGGTTATTTTCAGATATTTCAACAATACCAGTACTGTATCTGAACTAAATCTTAGCTCTACACAGCACAGAAAGAAAATAATTCTCGAATCCTCATACATACACATTGAATATGTTGAAACGAGTGAGTACACCTCAGAATCAAAATGGACTCAATTGCATCTGTATTACCAAAATGTGTATTTTTGTAATAAAACCAGCTAAGTTGATTGAGCAGGTTCTGATAATAGCACAAACCACATTGAGCAATGTTTAACCGCTTGGTGTATTTCACTTGAGCAGGTTTTGTTCTGGTCATTTGCTTTTCTGTGAGCTTTAAAACCTGCTAAAGTTGATTGAGCAGGTTCTGCTTTCCCGGGTAGCAATGCTGTTTCAACATTTAAACGATGGGGTAAAGTTAAACCATACAAAGTTCGTCAGAATGTATCCAATATATACCCACATTAGCAAGCTTATTTAACATTTCAGTTAACATAATTTTGAATCATTTAACATAATTTTGTTGCACTGTTTATGGTTACATATACTCTAATCATGCTAATAGGCTAATGAAGTTCGGGAGGTCAAAGTTAAGAATGTATGTGAAAACCTGGCTACCATCAAATACTCAGCAGCAATTGATTTATTCAATTATCCACCTTGTCATAGCACTTTAAAACAAACATAGCACATTTTCAAGACGCCATTTGGAAAAGATCGCATCAATCCTCTTTGAGAGTGCCACTTGCTGCTACACATCATGGATGGGCCATTGAAAACGAGAGTGGATTACAAAACACTGTGGTTTCTAGATTACCTAATTCTACAGCAATTAGTTGACATTTTAACGCAGCAGGTGTCATCTCCAGACAATTTAATAGAAGATGACAATACAGCTGACGAAGACTATTTGCTCATTTAACTTAGTATAAACATATTTTTTATTTACCAATTGCTCAATTAACTTGTTGGTGATATAGTTTTCTCATATTATGTTTGTATAATCAAAGCAAATCGACATATATTTCAGATGCACATCTATTAATTGAATCGTGACTGAATTATTTCTGGACAATATGGACATACATAACGTAAATACACACTAATACCATGTGAGGAAAGATTAATTATATGGACATAATACCCCCTCCTTAGTGGACATGCCCACTCTACTGTCAGTTCCCGTTATTTTTGTTTTTACAATAATTTTAATTTTCTCATATGCCGCTAGGTACACATAGGCATATAACTTTTGGGTACAGATCGACGCTTAGTAAAGTTGGTAGAACGGTTTTGACATTTATTAGCACCAAATTTGCATCTGTCCTGGTGATTTGTTCGTTTGCTTCAGCGCATACCATTAAATGTTAACCCCACCTCGTTCACTTATTAAATATAATGTATTTATTTATCTTGTGTTTTTTTATAATCTGTGGGGATACTCGGATTGATGAAATGAAATGAATGGTGTTTTAAACCACCTTTGTGCACATATTGGCTCATAAATTAGGTGACACTGCCCTCCAGCCACAGACTTCAAAATTCGAGCCCTGGCGGTCTGAAGCCGAGCACGTTACTTCTCGGTCACGGAGGCTCTTCACAATATTGAAATATTAATAGCCTTAGCATTTAAAGTGTATTTATATATATTACTGTTGTTCTCCATGAAGAATTAAACATCAATATGACATATATATAAAATATACATAAAATATGTATACTAATCATAATAATAGCCAGATTATTTATAGTAGTTTGCAAACAAAAAATCTACTCTAGCATTCAAACTGTATAAAACAATTATTTTTTACTTTGCTCTTCCAGTCAGTTATTAGGTATAATATATGTATCCTGTGTTTATTGTTATAATCTCTATGGATATTTGGATAACGCCATATTGGTCAAGATACAAGTCTTAAGCATTGTGCTTTATTATACATTATTTTAGATTTATTTTTAAAACCTCAGCCTTGGCATTCAAAGTGTCATTATACATATTATTTGGTTTTCTATCAAACATTCAAACATATACATCAATATATGACTAATATTAAATATTTATAATACATAGGCCTACAATATTAAATAGCCACAGTATATATATACACTGTAAACAAAAAAATGGTCTGAGCATTCAAAGTGTCATTCTATATATTTTTTCTTCTTAAACATGTGAACATAAACATCAAAATGAGATTCACATAAAATATTCATGATAAATATAATTATTAATATCCAGAGCATGAGTTAACTTTATTATTATAGCCTATTGGACGCAGAGATATCAGCACATTTGAATTTTATTGCAAATTACAGTTAGCGATAATGACGCGCGTATCCTAAATATGTAGTTATAAAAAATAATTGGCCCTAGATTTTTTAACTTTTTAACTTCCAGTCCCCTGGGGACATAATGGGGACACTCTTTGGGAATTAGCTTGCTTGTAAGTACCACTCAACAAAAATAACAGATTTCCAAACTTGACACATTTTTTAAAAAGTTTGGATTTTTTAGGTGCCTGTATTGATAAAAGGGTTGAAAAAAATATTCAAAATGATATCTGGGTACAAATATTTTTCAATGACCTACGAGGGCTATGACTAAAACGATAGTGAAAATAAATAAAACTACTACTATTTTGAACAATTTTTCGAATTGCTGTCAATTTTATTTTGGTGTACTTCTAAAAAATGATAAAATAGGCCCTAGGACTTAAAGCGTCCTGTTTGGCAAAAAGAACCTAAACTCGCTATGTCCCAATGGTCAAGCTAAATAAAAATCGCAGTGAAAATTGCTTAGCTTTTGTGAGTACGAGGGCTAGATCTGGCTCCCGGCCTATAGCCGTTAGAGTACCAATAATGTGTAGTAGTTAAATACAGGTGATGTATTTAGCAGCTAAACATTGGCCTTTCGAACGTGATACCTAAAAAGAATGAACTTCAACTACACCAAAACTAGCCCCGCAACTGTAACAGAAAATATAGAATTTTATATAATGCTTCGGCCTCTGTGTTCACTTGTATTAAATCACCTGCTGGGATGTCAATATTTTTCCCTACTGTGGTAAATTTTCTGAATATTTGCATAATGACTTTATTTTCTCAACACAGCCAGAATGTTCTCTGAATATTCCGATTCTGCAAAATGTTACAATATACAGTTTTGAAGTTGTTGATGTTCCGCTTCATATAATTGTCAGTTACATGGATAACTGTTCTCTGCCGTGCAGAGGTCATGAGATTATACTACACGAGAAAACACTAAATGGTGTAACTAATTATGAATATTCTGCTCGGTTAATGGAAGTTTTCCAATGGCAGACTCATACGAATCAACGCAGTTTACGTTTGCGAATAACTCCTCCGATGACATGTTCTAAATCATGTAAATTCAATGTGTTTTTGTCTATGGTGGACACGAATACACAACACGAACATAGTATCAAGTTCATTCCACAGTCTAATAATAATATATGGTATATATACATGTTAATATTCCTTTTCATCGTACATATATTTTTTAACAAATAATTTTTTTAATTAATTTTTTCGACTTCATCCTTTTAATAGCGCTAACTTTTACGTAATAAATTACTTACTATTTTGTTTTATCAGGTTATTGCTCTTGCTTTACGGTTTTATACCTTCACTATTTAGTTCACTTTTCTACATTTTTTCAGATGTTAGTTTAACCTCAACAAGTAACAAGTAACAAGTAACAAGTAACAAGTAACAAGTAACAAGTAGTTTATTCTGATGGTCTTCTTTGGTAGAAGACAAGACAGAGTTGCCAGGAAGGCGTTAGCACATGATACAATATATACAAGGTCATTTCTAAAATTTACAAATTATTATTTTGGCAAAAATAGCCAATTGTTTAAGCTTTTCGCCCTTTGCCTGCGTAAAAAGTTCTTGAAGGTAAAAAGTTGAAGGTCTTATATAGTATTTTGCCTCTATATATTTTCTACGTTCTTCTTTGCAATGAACACAGCAAAGTAAATTGTGAAATTCATCTCCTATATCTGTTTTACCAAATTGGCATACACGCATATCACGAAGGACTTGAGACCGGACACCGGCCTCAATGGGCAAGCGATGATTTCGGCATCTAAACTTGGTAAAATATTTTCTCAATAGATCTGGTAAATCATTTAAATAATTTTCAAAGCCAAACGTTGTTTTAATGATACGATATATAGTACATTTTCCTCCTTGTGATATTGATTCCTGCCATTTTTGTATAAACTGATCCTTTAGATTAGCTTGACTGACTGTTTGAATGCTTCAATAGAGCATGGAAGTGTTTGATTTAACCAAAATTCAGAAAACCCACAATAGTTCTGTGTTGTTTTTACAGTTTGTATCCATTCAGATTTAAATGAAAATTTTTCATCTAATGTATATAATAACGAATAAATGGTATTAGATATCTTGTGCTTATCTCCTAAACACAACCTTGCCCAGTATGTCAACATACGTAATTTAATATCAACATCTAAGGGAGCAACGCCCAGCTCTCCGTAAACCATCATAGAAGAAGTGAACTTATTTACAGATAAAACATATTTTAAAAATCTAAGCTGGAGTCTTTCAAGTATGTCACAGTTTTCGCTGCCCCATACTTCAGCTCCGTACAATACTACTGGTTTAACAATTACATTAAAAAGTTTTAACATTATATCCAGTGGGAAAGATAAATTTCTGGCTTTTTTTATAAGAGAAAACATAGCTCTGCATCCTTTCTGGTATAATTGCGATTTTGCAATTTTAAATTTGGCATTATAATTGAAAACTAAGCCTAAATAGTTGTATTCATCAACAGTATCAAGTATATGTTCACCGAAGTTAAAAATATGGTGTTTTCGTAATTTTCCCCGCGAAAAAATTAGGATTTTGGTTTTCTTTACATTTATGTGCAAATCAAAAGTATCACAATATTTTTCCATTTCATTCAACGATACTTGTAGGTCATTAGGACTTTCAGCTAGTACGCGGTAAATGTTACAACTGCCAATTATTCCTTAACATTTAGCTCAATGTTTAATTTACCTTCATTGTTTAATTAACGTATCAAAACTTGTTACCCTTTGAAAAAATATATCCCCCGATGTTTTTTTCAATAAAAAAAATAATATATGCCTACGCGTTTTGATTGTGTTGATATCATCAGTCAAGATTAAAAGCTCTCGTGTATATTGATTTATCCGCTTGTGAAATCCAGTCAATATCAAGTTGGCACTCTAAACGAAACAACCCTATTTTAAATCTACTGTATGCCAATTTCAGTGATAATTTGATTCAAAATGATGCTGTACAGATGTGTAAAACATTTAGTAAATTAGTTATATTAGAGATACGTAATGACTTGTTCACTACTCTTGGGGAAATCATATTGAAGTATTTAATTAATTTAAAGATTTTAAAGTTCGATCAAAATTCAGTCACTCATTTTCAACTAAGCGCATTCAGATATATTACCAAGTTGACCATTCTAAGTATCAAACATGTAGATTTTCACAAACTGATCTTTGTTGGAAGAATTAATAGACATTGAAATTGTACTAATATGGTTCATGATATTTCGTTTTGCTGTTATTTTCAAGAAAATGTGGATTGTGTTGTGATGAACAGCATAATTTTGTATTTTGTCTGTAATGGACTGATACAAAAAAATGTCCAAGAGTTGATATTTAATTTCTTAACTGCATTCAACGTCCTCACAGGAGCACTATCTACGGGGTATAACTCATATTACTTTGGACGCCAAGCAGCAAATAACTATTTCTTTCTTATTTCTGTTAATATAGGGTTATCAGATATGTTGTTATCCGGTTTTTTATTTGCTTAACAACTGCCAATATTATCAATGTGAACGTTGTAAATTGGCAAAAAAGTTTATCTTGTATAATTTAGCATTGATTTTTAACCATATTACTTACTGCCAACATTATTTTGAAAGTTGTATCTTCTGACGTATTGTTATTAAAGACTATTTATCCATTCAAACACCAAATGTAGATATGTGAGGATGGCGACGTGGCTGATATTTCTCCTGGTCTGGAGTATATTAACAGTTAAATACACACTTTTCTTCTCCTTTATAAATAAAGATTTTTGTACAGTGTGTTTCTGCACAGTTTGGTGTCAAAATTCTGATTTTATTTATTTTAATGTTTTATCCATAGGCCTACTTATGGAATTGATTTCAATATGTTCTCTTATAGTATGTGTCCAGTTAATGGCTATTAGATTGAATGCACATGCAGCTCTGTGTAAAACACCTGTGTACTCAAACAGGACTTTGAAAGTGTCCTTCCGTTCGTGCTGGACATATTAGGTGAAATTGTTCTGCGATTCACAATCACAGTTATTGTTGTCATGAATATACTGGGAGTATGTAAACTAGAACATTGGTGTGGTGTGGTTGTTTACTTGTTACCTTCTAAAATCATTTTTTGTTCATCTGTTCGTATTTTACGCATGTTATATAAAAAAAAATATTTATTCTACGAATATTTAAATTTTGTACTGTCTATCGTGGTGTGTTATATGTATCTGATATGTATTATGAATGTCTCTTTTAGTGACGGCTCAATTTTCTTTGATTTATACACCTTAATGTATCAGTAATCTCGTCTCCGTTGATTTCATTTGATAGTATCGCAATCAAAATGAGTATCCTTGGATAGTTTAGAGCTGCACCACCTGATGATTACCTGATCAACCCATAGAACCTATCATTTAAACTGATAAAGCATCTATGTCAAAGCTTGTTTTTATATATTTGTCATTCACTAAGCAGCCTCGCCTAGACAAACTGATTACTGTATTTCACACGTGCCGCCGCCGCCTCCGCCGCTCTTATTTGTTTTTCGAAATAGCTACTAATCTATGAACTTCCGCTTCCTCATACTTCACAAAGCCATCACTTACCATTGGGGGATGTTTTTGGTGACATTTTGATCCCCATATCATGAACCCTTTGATTACTGGGCCACTAACAAAGAAATGCTCCCACACAAAGATAACTCATCACAACTCTCGCAGAAATAAAATAAAAAATGGCCGTTTTTAATAGTTTTTTCTCATTATCTAGGGAATATTGCATGACAGCTGATCTATCAACTTCTGCTTCCTTTTACTTCACATGTCACCGAGACATTTTGATCTCCATATAATTAACCCTTTAATTAATACAGATACTAGCTAAGAAATCCTCGTTAGCGCGTCTCGGGACCAAATTTCCAGCATATCATATTTTAATTTAGCAAATATGCTCAGCTATGTCAGCCAAGGACCTGATAAGATTTTGCGAGCAAACGATTTTAAATCGCAATTTTGCATTTGCTAATTTTGTGATATTTACGAAACTCAAAAACAAAACAGAATAACTGGACCATGATAGAACAAACTGTATGGTCTCACACAGGGATAACCCATGACAAATTTAGCTGGAATAAAATAAAAAATGGCTGATTGGTGGCCATTTTTCATTGTTTTTTCTCATTATTACGGAAATCTTGCATGATTGCTGAAACCGTAATATAAAATAAACTTTGAGAAAATTTCCTGATCTCGCCAACTGCCGATAACGGAGTGTTTTTTTCGTGCTCGTTTCTGAAAAACTCTTTCTGTTTTTGTAATCTTCGAAAAACATCACATGGAATCAACAATTTGTGGAATACATCTGGTTAAGGGTAGGCCCAGCCTCCTTCTCACGGTCAGACCATTCTCATTCATCAGATGCACTATCCTTCCGCTAGCGTTAGCTAGTGGCTCTGATTGATTACAATGTAGAATACGTTTTGTTTGTCCTGAGTTTTATCTGGCCAATATGGCAATACCCCACAAAAATGATGTCTTTGACATTCTAAACCACGTGGTCAGGCCAAGGAATACACGTGGAAAAAACACGTGACTATTTTTTATGAAAGTAACAGCTTCTTTTAAAAGAGGGTTGGGGTGGACCAGGGAGGGGTTTGACTACATCACTACATCTAAAATCCTATATTTTGTGTCCAACATCTTGACATCCTGTGGATATTTACGCCTGACATTAAGTGCTCCTGTCAGTATTTTCCGGTGAGATATAGGCCTACATCTGTACATGTATCATGTGTATTGACTATCCTAATATAGTTGTATCATATAACACTTTTCAAACCACATGGTAATGTTGATTTTATGCTGGGCCAGCGTTGTAGACGGTTGACATACATAAATCCAGCATTGTCAATCCTAGAGTGCAAAAACGATAGGTCTACATCGGCCCAACGTTTTCTCAATATTGGGCCTGCGTCGCAAACGATGCACCAGAGTTAAACCGATAATGGATCAGTGTATCGTGTTGACTAAGACTGCACACCTGGAAGAATGATTAGGCCTACCCAGCGCTGGGTTGTCGATCTGATGAATGAGCGTCACCTGTTCACCCTCCTCTTCATCTATATAAGATACTTTAGATGTAATAAACTAAATATTTGACAATCATCTTTATTTTCCGCTTCTATATCTTCAAATGCTTTGTATATAGATTCAATGATGTATTAACTCTATAGTTTCAAGCTATAGTCGTTGTGTTCTTTTTAGATTTCCATGACAAATGTATACAATGGTGTCTGAGTTCCCAAACTATAATAATAGCGGATAAAGCAAAACCCACACCTGATATTCTCAAAGAATATACGTAATAGCCGGTCAATTCTTTCACCAGACCTGTAAAAAGTAAAAATATTCATGATAACATACAAGGACGACACTGCACTTAATGGTAGTAAAACGTAGGTCTACTCATCCTTTTTCGAGACTCAAAACTGATAATTTGACATCAGAACAACAATACGTTTGTTATTTAAAAGGAAACGATCGGTTGTGAGTATCTGTGTAATTTTTATTGAGAGAACTATTCCCTGTTGTGAAATGACTTCAGAAATACACAAGTATTTCTGATTACATATATGTACTAACTAACATATTCATTTTCATAATATAGTTTTGTGCCTCTATCATTTTCATACGAAGACTTACCTAAAAGTGGAGGACCAATTGCAGCACTAAAGCCAAGTGCCATAGGGAATAAGCCTACAGCACTTCCAATTCGCTCAGGGCCCACAGCATCAGTCAAAATAGGAATACCAAGAGCAATAGCTGTCCCACCACAGCAACCGAACAAGGCTGCAAATATCAGCATTGTCAGTTTATGTGGTATTGAATAGACGATAAAACACAATAATAGAGCACAAACGTTACCAACGAGAATGACGAGAAGTTTATTTACAGTGCTTGCCAGTTTTCCAACCAGAGGACGTGAAATCAGCTCTGCTAGTCCAGCAAAGGTGAGCATAAGTGATGCCTCTAGCTTAGTCATCCCCATCTCTCTTGCCCATGGAGGCCAGAATACCAACTGATTGGTATAAGAAAACCCGTTTAAACTCAGAACCAGAACAAATTTTATCAACTTGGAATTATTCATAAAATTAGAATAATCTTTGAATATATGCCAAGGTCTGGTTGTACGCCCAAACCTTCTATTTTGTCCTTCCTCCAGCTTATAATTACTATCCATCGCACTCTTCTCAACATGATCGCTAAGTTTATTTGGTAGAATAATTAGTTCATTAGTGACTTTATTGGTCTCAGGGGTATCAGCGGTATATTCTGTTATTTGTACAGAATCCATTGACGAATGAAGAGAACGAGCATGAGAAGAAACTACATTTTGTGCAGTGTCATCTGTAACAAGAGGTTCATCATTGCATAAAGTTAATTGTTCTCCGCCATTTCTTTGTATTTCGTTTGCGTTGTTTTGTTTCCTTATTTGTGGTGTGTGTAGAACTGTAGCCACTACACATGTGTGCAGCCAAACTCCTCCCAATATAAACATGGACCCACGGCCTGAATACTTGTCTGCGCTCCATCGAAACAGTAGGGGCAGCAATAAACTACCCAAACTACTTCCCCCGAAAGCTATTCCGCTGGCGAGTGTGCGCTTCCGGCGGAAATACTTACTAAACATTCGCAGGAAAGGTGCATCAATGAGGCCAGCACAACAGCCTACAAAACACAAAATAGATAGACGACTTTCAGTTGGGATAACATGAAAAATGCAAAAATAAAATGATTTAAGTTTTTTACCTAATTTGTTTGAATTACACGTTTGATTTCATAATGTGAAATATATATATTTTTTATTCTGTTAATTTATCTCACCAGCTACTATGCCATACGTGACGATAGCCACCTGCAATGTTGGTGCCAAAGCAGTAGCAGCCATGGCGAAACCCGATACAATGGAGCAAACAACCACAAGAGTTTTCACGTTAAAGTGATCGCTTATATATCCAGACACAGGAGCTGAAACAGGCCATCACAGTATCAAATACAGTTTGATTTTTGAATATAGTTAGCTGTTTTGTCAAACAATGTGTACGTATTACAAAAAAATATAAATTGGACGTAAATTCACAAAGACAAACCAAATCCATTAGGGGCTGGGTGGGGAGATATATTGTTCTTAACTTATGAATTTTTTTACACATTTATTTTTTACATTATTACCAATGTGACTAGCCAGTTCTTCCGATATAATATATATATATATATTGGCACCGATCTATAAATGTCATTTTTTTCTCATTTTTTTTATATATACTGGTGTGGTCATGGACTGACCTGAAAATATCTAACAGGGGTGCTTTAAATGTTTTCATGCCGAAAAAAGCCACATCTAGCTTAACGTGGCATTAACAAGGTTGTGACCTCATTTGATTAGAATCTGATATCGTGCTGCTTGTGCTGGATAGAGATGTAGATTGGGTACTAAACATTGGAATGATAACTGAGCGCCCTTACAATGGTGAAGATACAGGAAAGGTTAAAAAAATGGAATGAAAAATCCCCAGTCAATCTGGCATAAAAAAATAAATCTGAAAATTTCCAAACTGCGACGTCTAATTGTCAAAAAAATCATTGTGAGAGTTGCTAGAGTAAGCATGTGGGCCAAGAGTTACTGTAAAACTAAGAAAACAATGTTTAAACGGCGCCCATTTACATTTTGACAAGTTATATAGTGATGTTCATTATTTGAAACATAATTATTGTGGTAGTTTCGATGATGACAATATATCTTAAAGTTATAGACCACTTTATATATGTTTCTGGTTTTAGGTGTACCCCAGTACTCTATCTCTGTGATCAGTGTGGTGCGTTCTGGGTACAGATGAGTCCCACTGTTCGTAGACAGTGTATACTTCTTTAAATCTGCAATAATGACAGTCCTACATAATATCGTCGTAGTAATGACTCACTGAATTGCTCAATGCTTACTGAATTGGCTGGTATCTGGTATTTTTGGTGTCGCCATTAGAAACAACAGAAGCCTGAACAGAAGCCTCTATGAACTGCACAGCCATATATATATATTTTCAGATGAAACGATGTATTTCTCCCAATTGGCAATAGATTTCATGTGTGAAAATCACCAAAATAATTTACTTTCAATTCAATGTGATGATTACAATCAACATGGCATGTCCCGACAAGCACACAGCAGCATATTGGTTTAACGCCGCGGAACGTGGCCCAGGATTAAATACAATTTTTAGTTTCAAATGACATAATTGAACTTTAATTATCTAATTAACTGAGCATCTACCACACATTATTTTGTCAATTTCAGTAGCATTTCATTTGGTGCGAAATTTGCTTTTAAAATACGTTACGGGTCTGATAGGACAATAGTTAAACTACGATGTATTGCCCTTTTTCGTCGTCAATGGTGCCTACGTGCTGAAATTAAAGCAAAATACAACAGCATTGTTTTAGAACAAACTTAAAGTAAAAGAAAAGGTAACATTACAATGCTAAGTATACAGTGATTTACCAAATATCATTAGACATAAGCTGAATGTGAACCCCATCCAGGCGGTTTGGGAAGGCGAAGCCCCGTAAATATCCAGCATCTCCACATAAACAACACCAAAATTTTTTTGCGTCCCCGCAATAATCGCGTTCCATAAAGCAGCAGCTGAAATAGAAAAGTCATATCAAAATTTACTTTATTAAAATAACAACTGACGTCCCAGCAAACACAACGCATTTGTATAAGATTTGTACAATGTTGTACCGACGTCGAAGACGTTGGGCCGACGTTGCACAAATGTTATACAAATGTTTTGTGTTTGCTGGGGTCGGGGGACTAGTAAATATAAAATGTGTTTAACAACAGATTTAAGGATTGCAATAATTTATTTGATATGTTTCGATGTTTGCATTATTTTTAAACTATAGCTTGTGAAATAAAAATATTATAAGCTTGGTGTGTTGGTTTCACTCACTGTGACATAGCGAAAGGCTGTGCAATTGACAATAAATTATAAATAGATTTTTTTCTTCTGATGTATTTAATTTACAATGATGGGGCTGTAAATACCTAACGTGTATTTGTAAAAAAATGAATGAATGCGGTTTAAGTCATTTTTTTTTTATCTGTACAGGTTAAATCTGCCCAGGGGAGCCTCCTGGGAATGGTGAGATGATGAGGATCAGATAAACTTGCCCTCCAGTCACAAGCAACGAATTTCAATTCACGGTGGTCTGAGGCCGAGTAGTCCTACACCATATATCGGTCTCACGGAAACTGCGCACAATATTGAAACGTGTTGTACCTTTGAATATGTGGAAACATATAGAGCGGTTTTAAACGAGCCCGATTACTGGCGTAACATGCAGGTGCCTTATAACCACTATCCTACATCAGGAACCTCTTTGATTTACGAGAAGAATTAGCGAGTCCAATGCGTCGTAGATTTTGACTACCACAAAAACCGAGATTGGGTCAACGTCCTTGCTGCAACTTTGCACTACTATGTTACAAAATAATGTAGCTGTGTACGTTTTTCATATAGTTATTTTGCGCTGTTACTAAGACTGCAGTATAATCGTACGTCTTTACACCAATCTTCTTAGAGCTCCAAAATTATAAATAACTTAGTGACCGTCAAATTACAAAAGAGATAGACCTACGAAAAAATTTGATCACCTACCTATAGCCCTCAATACGAATGACCGGGATCTGAGAATTCACCACAACAATAATTGTTTAATGTACTTCTGTTATTTTGGTAAATAGTTTATTCTGTGAAACGCAGTGACGTCGCCGGAAACCTTTTTGAATGACTACTCGGTGAAAATAATGCTATATAAGTCACTCTCTCCCATAATTTATTGTATTTTAATGCGAAGTGAAAACATTGCACTGGTCAAGGCTATTGAGTTTCACAGAATTAGTATATTTGCCATATTCACCAGATAGCGCTCGATCTAACAACTGAAAATCGTGACGATCCATTGGCTTTAGAAATAATAAAATGAGTGCAAATAACAGGTCGACGTGTTATGTGACGGGTCAATCACACTAATTGCAAACTTACACAAAGATCGCGGGTTCGAACCCCGCTCCGGCGTTCAAGCTTCAAAGAAACAAAATGTTTCTTCCCCGCTCCCTCGTAAAGATTTAATATTATGGGAAGCTTCCGTGATCGAGAGGTAGTGTGCTCGGCCTCGAATTCTGTGTCTGGAGGGCAGTGTCATCTCATTCATCTCACCATCCTCAGGAGGTTCTCCTGGTCAAGATCAGCCTATATGTGCACAAAGGTGGCCTGAAGCCCCATCCATTTCATTTCATTATCCCAGCAAACACAACTCATTTGTATAACATTTGTACAATGTTGGTACAATGTCGAAGTCGTTTGGCCGACGTTGTAAAAATGTTATACAAATTTTGTGTTTGCATTTTCCCCACAAGGCTCACTACTCCAGACGTCGCAGAAAACCCCGATTATACCCCAGTCACACATACACGACGCACACCCCACGCCTTGAGTGACAAAAAATAGAGCAGTGCGTCGTTGTGCGTCCATGAATTTTGCCAGGATATGAGAGAGCCAGCGAGTTTAAGACGATTATACAGCGTGTTATAAATAAATCAGGTGTATAAATCAGCGAATGCACAGCGCTTCGCCACCGCGTTGCGCGTTAGCAGGGCGACAAAGTTAGCGAATACATCGCGCATCGCCAGCACGAGGCACGAATAAGTTAGAAAAGCACTTAGAACGCCCCATATACGTTATATGTTCGCTGAACATGCGTTAGGAACACGTTAGATGGGCGCTATATGCGCGCTCAGTGCCGGCATTTTTGCGTTTTTTCCTAGCTCTAAGGCTCAGTCACACATAGTCGACGCACGACCCACGCACTGAAAATTGATTATTTTTTGCTAGAACGTCTGTCGTGCGTTAGTCGTGCGTCAACACTCGTTACTGGTTCGTGGAGCGCGCTGCCCTAACGCCACGCATATTTTTGTGCGCTCTCTAATCGTCAAAGGAAGCTGGGTATGTTTAAAATATTGAACGCATATGAACGCATAAATGTACACGCACAACCGCCAGAAACACGTGGGGCGCACTAGAACAACGTCATATCAACGTCAAATACGTTTGCTTTGTATCACATGGCTGCCCGTTGAGGGCGCCGGGCAGTCGCTGGCAATGCGCCTGCCCTGCGCTGCATGAGTGCTCGAAGCAGGTGCTGGGAACACGCCGCCAGTTCGCCCAGCGCTCGAGCTCGAGTGACTAAGTTATTTCTGCAGCTTAACCCTTAGAGCTCTGAAGAACGAAATTTTATATTTAATCATTTGGGGTGGTTTTTCACACGATACACGGCTCAAGTGCAAAATTTGCTTTTAATTTGTCGAAATTTAATCCAAACATATAATGTTATGATAAATTTAGGACATTTTTTTTTAAATGGTTACATATGTACAAAACAAACTCATAAAAGTTTTTATTATCGTCGAAATTAGCATTATAGGGTTTAATGCGAACCTTATGCATCCAATCCGTTAGCAAAGCGCTATTCATTCGCACTTTGCATTGGAATACGCTGTGCATTCGCTACGAGCTTGCGACGTTTTTCACAATCCGGACTAAAATTGTTTTGTTTTTTTAAATTTTATGGGTGGACTGTGCATCGTTTATGTGTGACTGGGACAAACCTCGGTCAATGAAAACACAACGAATTTGGAGCGTGTGCTCTACTTGTGCCTAACGTTAGACTGGCGCTGGTTGACGTTCTTCTGGCGTCTACATTCACACGTGGAAAAACGCTCACATTTTTGAGCATGCAGAAAATGTGCGCAAAGGTTGACGCACACAAAAAATTAATGATGCTCATCAGGCGTTCTCGTCGAATCACCAACGAATTCTGACGCACGCCCAGCGAATCACAACGCACTCGCCAAAATTCTTCATTTTTGGTGCGCTGGACGTGCGTGATGGTATGTGTGACTGGGCCTTTACTGACATGCAGGTGGTAGCCTTATAACCACTACCCTGCACCAGGGACGTCACTGATTTACAAGAAGAATCAGCGAACACGGCACGCTCATCCAATGCGGTTCAACGTCGGCGTCGTAGACAGTAACCACCACAAAAATCGAGATTGGTCTTGTGGTAGCGTGCTCGGCCACAGACCCCCAGGGCTCGAATTTCGAATGCTGCATCTTGAAGGGTATGTAGGATCCTGACGTCGTTCAGTTAATGTGGCGGTTATCCCCAGCTTCTCGGACGCGAGGGGTTGTGGACGACCGCCTCGTTTCCGTACCTTGGTGACGGGTGCACAAATTGCAATGTGTGCGGCCTTGGTATTTTTCCCGCACTTCAGGCGTTACACTCGGCGACTACGGACGTGCCGTAGCTTGCTCTCGCTAAGTCAATTGAGACGTGCCGTGCGCGGGAGGTTGTGCTTTGCTGTTGCCGTATGTTAATCGAATAAACATGATAAGAGAGGAGAGAGTTTTCTGATTTGTTTGGAACCGTCGACTCGACGGAGGAGGAGGAAGTTTGAGTTTAAATGGTGAGATTGGGCAGAGTCCCTCGTCGGCCATTGTGACCCCATAGTGGAGCCCCCGACGTAGGCCCATCTTCCCATACTGGTGACCCCTGACGACTGATCGTCTACGCAACAGTTTTTTCACCTAGACGCCAGTTGAAAACCGCTGTTTTCAAGAATAGTTTTCATTAATTTTAAGAGATTTAAGGTACGTGAAAGCTGTAGGTCATTATTTATATGCCAGTTTAAATTAGTCAGAAAGAGTTATCAGAAGAGAAGCACGTTTCTTTACGTCGAAAACGGCGTAAATTTCTAAACTTTTGGTCGAAATCCCACGTGTTTGGCGCCTTTTCAAGATGGCGACCTTGTCGGTTTCTCTAGAAGAATCCAGAAAATTATTCTCATAGACCTAGTCTATCATTTTTTAATTGTAAGAGTTTGTTTAATGCCTTCATCCTATTAATGCCACTGTAGGCGAGTAGGAAGTGGCTATTTTCGGTAACTCAATTTTTATCGTCGATTACCATAATTGGGTACCTCGATTTTAAAGTCCATAGACGAAATCTCGTCATTTTTTCCGATTTTTTTCTGCAAAATCGACAGAAATTTTAAATATCGCTTCGACTCGGGTAACCTTTAATAGGTTTAGGGCCAAAATAAATTGTTTCCCTAAATGAATGTCAATAAACGGTCTTATTTGGTCTGTTTAAAATATTCTCAGGACCGTAGGTCAATATTTTGTACTATTATCATATGTTATTTCAGAGAATGCTGAATATTGTACATGTATTTGGTAGGTGTGCGCCATTTTGGACGCTGGTTTCCCTAACTTAACTCTTCGCCCGCCGTGGGCATCCACGTGTTCCCCCCCTAACCGGCATGCATCTGGACAGTGAACCTGTGTTGCCACATCACATTAGCATACAATAGGCCGCCATTTTGATTTGGTGGAGATCATTTTTCACGTGTTCAAAATTTTACACGGACTGATTGTAATAATTTTTTGTTTTTTTTAATTGTTTATAAATCTTCTTTTTCAAAACGATTGAGGGAGAAGAAATGTAGATAAGTTGTTTCGAAAACAAATTCTGCTACTAATTGTGCGAGATTTTTGTTCACTTTGAAACGCCCTTCGGTGTTTGTAATCGTGCTAGGCTATTTAGCGCCTTATTTGGGCACGCAGTAGGTAATGAATATGCTAATGTGAGGCGACACGGGGATGCTGACTATATACTATGTACGTACCGCCCAAAGCTTACCGTCACAGACTATAAGCCACATGCTGCCTGCCGCACAGGCTGTGAGCACCGACAATACACCACGCACACACCCACCACAGACGACATAAACACAACCGCACGGAAGACAGTCGGTTTATACGTCAATCAATGAATCGATGCGAGCGATTGATTCGAACGTTTATGAGAATGACTCGGTGATGAACGCACCATTATAAAAAAAAAACGTGGAATGTTCATCACAGACATCATTTTTCAGCGAAATGATATACTATATCATTAATCAGCATAGACTACTGTCAGTCACGTTTTAAATATTATTCTTAAATCATAAATGTAACTGTTTTTCTTCGCAGTCACATTTAGTCTATCAGTTTGAGAACGAAATTTTCTCACGATAGTTTTTTTCTGAAGTTTAAATTTTTCATAAATACAGAAATATTCGATTTGACAGTTGCGCTATTGCGAAACATTGCAAATATTTGAATGCGTTTTTCGACTTGCGTGAAAATTTTTTTTTTCACCCAGGTCGATTTACAAAATACTATTATCCTAGCTTAGCATAGCATATCATAGTTGTATCTGGCATATTATTTGTATGTACCATTTCGACCTACGGTTTTCACGGTACCATTTTGCATGGGTGTGACTAAGTGAAAACGTTTTATGTCACATATAGACCTTCAGTTTTCACTTCAATCAATGTATACCTTTGTGAATTAGTGCACAGCCTTTAGGTGAAACTTCAACGACGCATTTTTTTTCAACTAATCTGCAACCCCCGTTTCTCGCAACATGCGACATAGCATGAACATTTTCTACAGTCTACACTTCTAAGCTTCAACATATTACAGACATTTTTCATCTGATTTTCACGGCAATGCACAGCCTATCCGCGCATGGCGCGTCAAAAATAGTTGGCATGTGTTAATACGACATGCCATTTTAAACACATTTGGGATAGACGCAGAGCCAATAGGCCAGCTATCTCAGATGCTTCACTAGTTAGATAATTTTAAAAACACTACTTCATAATGTCAAAGCAGTACGACAGTGAAGGCTTCATGTCAACGCCCCTAGAAGGTTCGGGTGCTAGACCTAAAGATGATTATCATCCCGACAGTGAGGACAATGAGGTTCGATTCCGAGAGGCGGACGAGAAATGTCAACGCCTCAAAGCTGATTTCGCTTGAATTGCTCGAGCAAGACGTATGAATTCTCACTCTAGGAGCGACTCCTCAAGGAGTTCTTCACCGCTCGGTAGACAGTCGCAGACACGTGCTACAAACTTACCAAAGTTCAAAATCGCCACTTTCTACGCCTCGGATGTTGAGCTCTGGTTCAACCAAATTGAGACTCAGTTCGCTCTTCACCAGATCAATGATGATGATGAGAGGTACAGCTTAACCTGCGCTGCACTTTCGGGCGAGATTGCATCGGACGTGAGGGACGTGCTACATCAGCCTTTCAGTTCCAACAAATACGACAGCCTGAAGCGATTTTGATTGAGAGACGAGGATTGACCACACCCGAAAGGGTCAACAAAGTTATCTCTGGCGAGAAAATTGGTAATGACATTCCCTCGCATTTCCTGCGGCGTCTGCAGAAGACTGCAGGTTTCGGCACCAAAGCTGTGGTGGGGAAGGCTGTAATTCGGCAAGCGTTCATACGCCAGATGCCCGCTTCCATCAGAGCCCATTTGGCGACTCAACCCGACAGTGCCACCCTCGAAAGTTTGGCCGTTTTGGCCGACCGGGCACTGGCAGCAGAAGAGGACGTCGAAGAGAGTAAGCCGGGGGTCGCAGAGATTAAAGTCGAAGAAACCACCAAACTAGTTGGTTTGTTAGAGGATCTGTCTAAGCGAATCAAGAGATTAGAAACAGTGACTACATCAGAGTGGAAAAGAAATAAAGGACGTGGACGAGCAAATAACTATGCTCACGCGCCTTCATTTGCTCCTAATGTTCAGGCCTCAAGTTTTGTTAGCAACCAACCTAGTCAGTATAGAAACGCAAAAGATAATGCTCGACCTTTCGCTCCGCCGACGAATTTGCAACCACTTGCTCGACCTTTCGTTCCGCCGCCGAACCCACAGAGAAATGACGCCGCTAAGACATTAGATTCGGCTAATGCACCTGTCTGCTATTTTCACCAGACTTTCGGTGATAAGGCACGCACGTGCAGGAGCCCCTGCGCTTTTTCTTTAAACTGCTAAGCCAGAGCAAGGTAGCGACTCTTGCATCTGGCGGTATAACTGAGACGCGACATGACTCCGCGGACGCTAGTTCTCCAAAGTTATCTCACTCTAAGTTATTATATGTCGCAGATAAAGGACATAAATGCAGATATTTAATCGACACGGGCGCAGCTGTCAGTGTTCTGCCGAAATCTTGCGCTAACGGAATTTCGGAGGCTGGCAGTCCCCCCCTGGTGGCAGCTAATAACAGTACTATACATACTTATGGCAACTGTAAACGCGTCGTCGATGTCGGCTTAAAGCGCGAATATCCGTGGACGTTCATAGTGGCAGATGTGCAGCAACCCATAATCGGGGCTGATTTTTTAATCCACTAAAATTTGCTCGTAGACTTGAGAAGCAGATGTCTCCGAGACATGCGTACTGGCCTAGCCATTGCCGCTTCACTATCTTCGATTAAACCTCTGTCTGAGTTGAAACCGTTCAGAATGAGTACACAAAACTCCTCGGCCAGTTCCCTGAACTGACACGCCCTACGACAAAGGGTGAGACCGTTAAACACGGTATAATACACAAGATTGTGACTAAAGGTCACCCGGTTTTTGCACAACCACGACGTTTAGCGCCCGATAAGCTGGTTACCGCAAAACGCGAGTTTGACGAGATGATAAAATTAGGGGTCATTGAACCCAGCGACAGTGAGTGGTCCTCAGCGCTTCACATGGTGCCAAAGAAAAACGGCGATTGGAGACTATGCGGGGACTACCGTAGTTTGAATGCACAGACCGTACCGGACCGTTATCCGCTTCCTCATATACAAGATTTCACGCAGCGGTTAGCCGGATCGAAATTTTTTTAGAAGATCGACTTGGTCAGAGCTTATTACCAAATTCCGGTGGAGCCGTCCGACGTACACAAGACTGCTGTTGCCACACCTTTTGGCTTGTTTAATTTCACTAGAACACCAATTGGTCTAAGAAATTCCGGTCAAACGTTTCAGCGCTTTATAGACCACGTTACACGCAGACTTGATTTCGTTTTTGTTTATTTGGATGACCTACTGGTAACCAGCCCAGATCATAAAACGCATAAGAAACATCTACGAATTCTTTTTGCTCGACTATCTGAATACGGAATTATCATTGGTCCTGAAAAGTGTCAGTTCGGTATAACTGAATTAAGTTTCCTAGGTCACCACGTTTGCGCCGAAGGAATTTCGCCGCTACCCAGCGCCGTTGACGCGATTGTTAATTTCGTTAAACCCGAAAAACAACGAGCATTGCGTAGATATCTGGGAATGGTGAATTATTACCACCGTTTCATACCGCATTGCGCCGCGAAGTTGACACCACTCAATAATCTACTGACAGCTGCCAACGAAGGACATACCAGACTGTCACCAAAGTCAAATTTCGATTTGAAGTGGAATAAAAATGCAGAGTCAGCATTTTCTGAGTCAAAACAGATATTGGCAAACGCTACGCTTCTGGTGCACCCAGATTCTACGGCCCAGCTTAACATCACGTGCGACGCTAGTGATGTCGCCGTCGGTGGCGTTTTGCAGCAATTTTTAAACGGTATGTGGCAGCCGCTTTCGTTTTTCAGCAAGAAGCTGAACCCAGCAGAGACACGCTACAGCGCGTTCGATCGTGAGCGTTTGGCAGTATACGCTACAATTAAAATTTCAGACACAATTAAGAAGGACGAAATTTTTTCGTTAATACAGATCAAAAACCGTTGACATTCCTAATGTCATCCGTGACTGAGCGCGCGTCCCTACGACAAACACGTCATTTAGCTTTCATCGCTGAATTCACCACCGATATTAGATATGTAAAAGGAGAGACAAATTTCGTCGCTGATGCGCTGTCACGACCATCGGTGTCAGCGATACATGATGGACCAGCGATAGACTATAAAGAGTTAAGTCTCCACCAAGCTAATGACGCGGAATTCACGCGTTTGAGACACTCGACTACATCCACTATGAAGTTCAAACTATTAAAATCGTTCGATAATCAATTGATCTGGTGTGATGTGTCCACGGGACACAACCAGCCGTACCGGCCGTACCGAAATTCCGCCGAAAAGTTTTTTCAAACTTGCACGGTTTAGGCCATCCATCGCATAGAGCTACCAAACCTTTGATTAATACCCGATTTGCATGGCACGGCATGAACATAGATATTGCTAGATGGTGTCGTACATGTAAGGGTTGCCAGACTGCTAAAGTTTCACGTCACAACACTCCAGTTTTCGGAAAGTTCAATGAACCTACCGAGCGATTCGATCATGTCCACGTAGACATAGTCGGACCTTTACCTTATGCCGATGGTTTTAGATATCTACTGACTTGCGTCGACCGTCTTACACGTTGGCCCGAAGCTATACCTATGGTAGATATTAGAGCTGAAACGGTCGCCGATGCCTTCTTCAGCGGGTGGATAGCACGTTATGGTACCCCAGCCACTATCACCACTGATAGGGGCGCTCAATTCTAGTCCAAATTGTGGGATAGTTTGTGTAATCAATTCGGGATTATTCGGAATCGTACCACGAGTTATCACCCTCAGTCGAATGGCATGGTCGAACGTTTCCACCGTCCATTGAAAGCCGCCATTATGGCGCACGAGTCACCGAACCCGTGGACTATCACAATACCTGCTGTACTTTTAGGAGTTCGTTCAGCCGTGAAAGAGAGACTAGGCAGGTCAGCTGCCGAGATGATTTTTGGGACAACCCTTAGACTCCCAGGAGAGTTTACTAAACAGTACACAGTCGACGCCAACACTGATTTGGAGAATTATTCAGACAAGCTATGCGTGGCCATGTCGCGTCTCCGCCTATGTCCGCCACGTGACACACAACAACACAACATTTTCTAATTCAAGGAAATAGCTACATGTACTCATGTATTCTTGCGACGAATCGCAATTGCACCGCCTCTGACCGCCCCTTACGACGGACCATATAAGGTCGTCGCGAGGAGTGGCAGAGTAATGAAAATCCTAGTTAAAGGCAAGGTTGAGACGGTCTCTTTAGATCGCGTTAAACCCGCACATATGGAGTGCGAGCCTACGACAGGTTCGACAATACAGCGTAAAACGCCAAGCAAACCACGGAGATCACGGCTACCAGGACATCTAGTAAGAATCCACAGGGTCCACCTAGACCTGGTAGTGCGGACACTCCGACGTCCAACGGGACGAGAGTCAACACAAAAAAGTCGACGGCAGTCAGAAGCAGTCAAAAATCGGCCACAGTCCCAAAGCAAATAGATGTTAAAGTCAACTTGTCTAACAGAGACAATACTTATGTAGCGCCGCATTCGCGAGCCCCCGCCGTGTCCCGCGCTAACGGGAACGGCGGTGGTTTACGAACGTATTCCCGCATACCTTTACATCTACGGGGTAAAACCTCGGGTGCTGCTGACGCCGTAATCGACTTGACAAAAAGCAAACATGCGAATATCGCTAATCGCGAAAAAATTTCGACCGACCAAACAGTGCGAAAAACTAGCGTCGGACGAATCATCCAGACTCCTGCCAGATTCGTGCAGATGGTTCACGCCATAATTGCGCCTAATGACATCTATGGCGGGCCCAACCGCATACCTCGTAATAACAATGTTGTTAAATTGTAAATGAATATGCCAGGCCTGGCAGCATTGTGAACAGATATATAAATGTAAAGACATTTTTTTTAGCAAGTTAATTGCTAAACTACTAATAGAAATTATGTTAATTAAATGAATGGGTTGATCGCAGCTTGCAGCAAATGAATACTTACATAAAGGACAGTGTTAAGAGGATGGGACAATTCAAGTATAATGCTGCGATTTCAACCACCCACGCTGTAACCACACTCGCTATATTTTTTTTTTTTAAAACTATGCTTAGTTATAAGAGGTTACATATTTCACAACCCCGCTACTTGCACGAAGCAGTCTCCTACACGTCAGTTTGGTCTGACGTTATCACTCACCCGGGGGTAATGTAGGATCCTGACGTCGTTCAGTTAATGTGGCGGTTATCCCCAGCTTCTCGGACGCGAGGGGTTGTGGACGACCGCCTCGTTTCCGTACCTTGGTGACGGGTGCAAAAATTGGAATGTGTGCGGCCTTGGTATTTTACCCGCACTTCAGGCGTTACACTCGGCGACTACGGATGTGCCGTAGCTCGCTCTCGCTAAGTCAATTGAGACGTGCCGTGCGCGGGAGGTTGTGCTTTGCTGTTGCCGTATATTAATCGAATAATCATGATAAGAGAGGAGAGAGTTTTCTGATTTGTTTGGAACCGTCAACTTGACGGAGGAGGAGGAAGTTTGAGTTTAAATGGTGAGATTGGGCGGAGTCCCTCGTCGGCCATTGTGACCCCATAATGGAGCCCCCGACGTAGGCCCATCTTCCCATAGGTATTCCATTCAATTCATCTCACCATCTTCAGAAGGTTCTCAAGGCCTCGGTTATCCCATATGATAATGTGCACAAATGTGACCTCAAGTTAATTAATTCGTGCATTCGTTCATTCATTCATTCATCCATTAATTCATTCTTTTTTATAATATCATTTTGATCTTACCTGGTATAGAGGCCCAGGCCCAGCCACCGTCAACGTCTCTCGTCCTGAGATCCATTCTGATTACTTTTATGAAAAAAAAATCACATGGTAATAGTAGACGTATGACGTATACTTGGTGTGATATAAAGTAGTTTGAATGGGAATAACATTTTTAATGTATGGTGGTATCACTGGGCCTTCAGTATCGCTGACCAGCATTGTCATGTGCAGAGTTGCGTGTACACCTGTGGTGTACATGTACACGTGTACTATCAACGGGGGTGATCTCTCTGCAGTATAATTAGTATATGGGGGGAAGGTGAAGGCAATGTTTTTCCTGGGGTCCAACACAATTTCCCCTATTATGAGTATTTAAACTAGTCCAAAAAAACCCACTGGTTATGTTAAGTAATAAACACTATTAATCAACGAAAAACAAATATTCAGATATATGTATATTTACATACATAAAGACCACAAAACTCACGACATACCCATCACAACTTTGGGGGAAACTATCTATTAACCGAATCAAAAAGACACATATTATCTCTCGGTGATCATTTTTTTCTGCACAAGACGATTTTGTTTAAAAAAAGTAGCAAAGTACATCGTCTTGTTTTGGAAAAGAAATGATCGCCGAGCGAAAACATGTACTTTTTGGATTTATAGTGAGGTGTAAATGGATAGTTTCCCCCTTCACCTTCCACCCATATACTAAATATACTGCAGAGAGATCACCCCCGTTGATAGTACACGTGTACATGTACATTGCAAGTGTGCACAGACCTCTGCATGGGACAATGCTGGTCAGCGATACTGTCAGCTGGTAAGTATAGTGCAGTGCAGTGCAGTGCAGTGCAGTGCCGCAGTGAAGTACAATATAGTGCAGTGCAGTGCAGTGCAGTGCAGTGCAGTGCAGTGCAGTACAGTACAGTGCAGTACAGCACAGCACAGCACAGCACAACACAGCACAGCACAGTACAGTACAGTACAGTACAACACAGTGTATTACAGTGCATTTCGAATTAGTCGTTTATAGTAGGGTGCGACACGTCACCAAACTGGCTCCCGTAGGATTTGAATGCTAAATCTGATTTTTTTGCTGATTTTGGTTGCTTTGGGGTCGAACTACCACAAAATAATGGGGTTCAATTTTTTTGACCTCTAATATCACAAAAACGGGTGGGGGGTTGATGACCCTACTTTTGCTAGCTTTTTGCACCGGTTTCAACTGCATTGCATGCTTTATTAATTCGACAGAAATAAAACTGGACCTCAGTTTGGGGTATACATATATTTTTATTATTTATTATTAATGCTAAGGGTATATATATTCAGAGACTGCAGGATAACATCTTGACGTCCTTCAGAAATTTGCGCTAGAGGGGTAAAATTCAAGGTCAAAGGTCAATTTCAAGGTCAAAAATGAGTTTTCAGCCAATAAAGGTAGAAACAAGTGTAATACCTCATTTTCATGTAATTTTCACTGAAAAATTCATTACTTATATTATTTTCATGTTTCTAGGTCATTCTCAAGGTCAAAAGGTCAATTTCAAGGTCAACCATGTAAAAAATTGGTGTTTTTTTAAAAAGCTAGAAACATGTGTAATACCTCATTTTCATGGGATTTTCACCGTATAAATCCATTTATAATATTATGTTAATGATTCAAGGTCATCTTCGAGGTCAAAGAGTTAATTTCAAGGTCATGCAGGCGGAGATATGATTTTTTAACCAATAAAGCTATGAGCATTTGTAATACCTCTTTCCCATGGTATTTTTAACGACACGTCTATTTATGTTATTAATCAAGTGACTTAAGGTCATCTTGAAGTTCAATTCCAAGGTAAAAAAAACAAGATAGGATTTTATCAAACACAATACCAAGAAGTGTAATACCTATTTTGGTGTGATTTTGACTGAATAATCCTTTTTTCGTTTATGTGTGTTTCACCCGTGAAAAACACACAGGGTTCCAGTATAATCCAATTTGGGGGGCCGGGGGGGGGGGGTGTTATGGTCACAGTTTTTTTCCCATTATAAAACATGAAATTTAGCATTCTGCTCCATTGATACTGTGGTGAAAGTGTTTATAATCGCTCAAGAAATGACAGATTCACTAAAAAAACACAACCAATTGTGAATCCCCGAATCTTCACGAGCTGGGAAGAATTCACAAAAATACCCCAGAATTGTGCATAGCTGCACCAAAAAAGACAAATAACTGTCATAAATTATATTAGCTATATGTAAATAGTAATGAGTGAAGGAAAAAAATTACATGTATCTGTGCATTATTAAGGTATTGAGTACAAAAAATAAAAATGGAATAGGCTTTGGGAGGAAATTCAGAATTCATCTGGACGAATTATGTGTCCACTGCAGTGACAAAACCATTATTTAAAAAAATGCAAAGGTTTGTTTATACTGGCTGATAAATGTGCAATCAATCTTCCGTAAATGTTGATTGACAGCAAAGATGTGTTTTGAAAATATTAAGAAAACAGACAATGATATCAATGACAAGTGAGTGGGAACTTATTATTGGTAAAGCAGTTTCGGATTCTTAATAGCAAGGAGGAGGATTTGATTTAGGTTGTCCCATCATAAACTTGAGTAGGCTAGACCTGGGTGGGCGCTATAGTGGAAATGAAATTAGCCACAATCTCTGGCTGTGGCTAAAGGGACATAATTTCACGTCTCTGATCTCTGTTTTTGGTGAAAAAGGTCCAACTAAGTTCAGTCACAAGGGAAATCGTTTAGCATTTGGCGAAGTGGTGAGTGACTGCGCTCACCCATTATAAATTTTGTAAACTCAGCATAAAACTTTTTCATTCTTCATAAACCTTGTATTTCTATGACTAATAGTGAAAACAAATTCTTTTCAGTTATATGATCAAATAACAACACATATCCGCATGGGTATGATCAGATAACAACACATCCGCATGGGGGGCTTATCTTGCCCACATGCATACAACATACACACTACCACTTATCTATGACATCTAACCAAATTGCCGGCACATAAAAAAAAGAACGCTCGTGTCAAAAACTGTAACGTTAACCCTTAAACCGCCCATCCCGATTATATTCTTTTCTTCATTAAATACCAGCTTTTGAACATGTCAAATATAAAACGTGACATCAAACAACAAGATTTCACAAAATGTTCATTTTGTCAAACCTTAATAATTTTCACTCATTTACAATAAATAATTTGGCGGTTAAAGGGCTTAACGCTGACCTTTATTGGACGTTCACCATGCGGCACATGTGGTTTCTATGTGTACTCCAGCTTTTTTAATAATCTAGGTCTAACGTATGTACAGTACTTAAAAGGTCAGCAATAATCATATTTGGTGTGTAGGCCAAATGCCTAAGCGGGGGGAATTAAAATGGATTTTTGTGGTTTCAAACTAGTGTCAACGTACGCTGAACCTAGTTCCAACGTACCCCCATTAGCTAAAACTACTTCCCACGTACCCCCGGGGGTAATCTGAAACTACAGCAGGTAACTTGAAACTGGTCTTCTTTTGGTTTCAGCGTACGGGGGGGGGGGGTACGTTGAAACTAGTGTCAACATACCTAACGGTATGCTGAAACTAGTTTCAATGTACCCACCAGTGTGCCGAAAAGGGGGTATACTGGAATGGTGCTTTATAAGGTGCTGTAGAGGCGCTAAAGGGTGACGAGAAACTGTTTAAATTAATGACAATGGGAATGGAGAGGGCATTAAAGGGTGATGTTCCTGTCGCACTTTAACTATTTTTTGTCGCGCTTTATGCATCTTTATAGCACTTTTAGTTTACCAATGTTTTTCGCAATTGAAGGCTTTTCTATTTTACATCACCACTTGCCGCCTCTCCTTTGCCCTGAACGTACTTTCATTTAACACCTCTTTGTTTCAATTAAAAGCCCTCCTGTCGCTCTTTCATGCCTCTTATTTGTTCCGAACGCCTCTCCATTGCCCTTTAGCGCCTCTCTGTCGCTTTTCAACGCCTCTCCATAGAGTTTAATTCTCTTCAATGCTTCTGTGTCGACTGTTATCACTTTTTCTTTGCCCTCTAACACCTTCCTGTCGCTCTCCATCGCCATTTAAATCATTTCCGTCATCCTTTAATGTCTCTCCGTACCTATTTAACGCCTTTACATCACCCTTAATGCATTCTCCTTTTCATAAACGCCTGCCCATCAACCTTTAACTCTTCCTCATCACCTATTGACACTTTTCATCGTCATTTAGTGCTTCATGATAGACCTTCATTTAACGCCTTACCATCGCCCTATAACGATTTCCCATCGACATTTAGCGCATCTGCGGCACCATTTAACGCCCTTTAATACATCTCCATCAATATTCAATGCTTTTTATTTGCCATTTAACGCCTTTCCGTCGACCTTTGACCTCTCATCGTAGCCATTTAACGCTTCTCCGTTGCCCTTTAGCGATACTCCTTTGCCTTTAACGCCTTCTCTTCACCCTCTAACACCTACGCATCATTCTTTGTCGCCTCCCTGTCGCACCCTAACATACTTCCATTGTTAATTAACGCTTCCTAGTCGCCCCCTAATGCCGTTCTATAACCCTTTAGTTCCTCCCCGCCACCTTTTAACGCATCTGGTGGCACTTAAATATATCTTCTTCACCCCTTAACACCTGATAGTTGCCCTTCAACGCCTCGTCATTGCCCTTCAATGACTAAAGGGATCACCTCAAATCACCACAATAATACTAGAAATGGATTTATCTGACAGAATCCCATGAAAAAGAGGTATTACACTCTCTTGTACCTAGCTTTATTTGTTAAAAATCACATTTAAGCTTACGTGACCTTGAAATTGACACATTAACCTTAAAAATTACCTTCAAGCATTAAAAAGTAGCAGAAATAGATGATTTAGTCGAGATTATATAAAAATTACCTATTACACTGTTCTCTCTATTTTTGTTTGTTACAAATTATACTTTAACATTTCTGCCCTTGCGATATACTTTTTGATGACCTTGAATTAAATTTGACCTTGAAGATGATCTTGAATCACCAAAATACGATTATAAATGGAATTTTTTTCATGCAAAATCCCATGAAAAAAGAGGTAATACACAATGATCCTAGCTTTGGGATATTTTCTCTTACTTGACGCTGTACATGTAATTGACCTTTTGACCTTGAGAATGACCTTTTAATTACCCTGTCATATAAGACAAACAAGCGTATGTAAGTATGGGCTAGAAACCTTGAGTTTATTGAACTGAGCCGACAGCGCTCAGGACTCCTATTTAAATACAAAACAAGAACACAGTTCACAAAACATTAAACATAAAACTCAGTACATAATATAAATAATTGAAATAACACTCACAAAAAAAGGGGTGGGAGGGAGGGATTCAAATTTTTCGCCACAAGGACAAACAATGCTAGCCTCCGCACAATGACCACTGCTGGTCGCAACTTACCCACCACTTAAATAATCCCTGCCTGCATTGCACTCCCAATTAATGCGCAGAGAAATAGAGCTAATCCTATTAATGCGCCAACCAGACGGAATTAAAAACGATTTAACAAAACAAATTCAATAGAAGAAATAAATATTATATTTTCAGAAATTGATTGCCCACTCAAAATGATGTGAAAATGTGTATTACACTTGTTCCTAGCTTCATTAGTTGAAAAATCATATTTGACCTTGAAATTGACCTTTGACCTTGAATTTACCCATAGGGTTCCATCATTTTAGCTATATTTTTATTTTTTATTAAAACATCAAATACCAGCTTTTGAACATGTTTAAGGTATAATGTGACATCAATCAACAAGATATCAAAATCGTCGACCTTTATTTTGTAAAATCTGAATAATTTTCACTTACTTCAAGTTGGGAATCACGTCAGCGAGACACAACTTCAAGCGGGTGAAAATTCCAATTAAATATTTTGGCGTTTATAGGGTTAATGCCTCTCCGTCACCTTTCAGCATATTTTCTTTGCCCTTTAACGCTACATTCTTGTCCTTGCCCTTTAGCACCTCTTTGTTGCCTTTCAACACTTTTCTGTCGAGCTTTAACACTTTTCCATCGCACTTTAACTCTCTGTCACGTGATTTGTTCACCTTTAACAAGTTTAATTATTAAATCACTTTTAGATCATCCAGTCAAAATACCCATTGAACGAGGTTTTATACGTGTCCCAGTTTGAAGCATATATCTTAATATCACATTTGACCATCAGTATGAACATATCACTAAAATAATACAAAAAAAATATATATTTCTCACTTTAAATAACACGAAAAAGAGGTATTACACTTGTTCCTAGCTTTGGTGTTAAAAATGAGATTTCCGCCCACTTGACCATGAAAATGACACTTTGGCCATAGAGATGACCTTTAATCAATAAAATATGGATTATTCAGCCAAAATCTCACAAAAAAGAGGTATTACACCACTTTCCACTTGTGTTAGCTAAAAAAATCATACTTTTAAATCATTGACCTTGGAATTGACCTTTTGACCTTGCAGATGACCTTGAATCATCAAAATATTACCATAAATGGATTCTACAGTAAACATCCCATAAAAATGAGGTATTACACATGTTTCTAGCTTAATTTCTTATAAATAATATTTTTTCATTGTTGACCTTGAAATTGACCTTTTGACCTTGAGAATGACCTTAAAACATTAAAATAGTGTAAGAAATGAATTTTTCAGTGAAAATTACATGAAAATGAGGTATTACACTTGTTTCTACCTTTATTGGCTGAAAAAAATCATATTTAACCTTGAAATTTACCTTTGACCCTGAATTTTACCCCTCGATCTAGCGCAAATTTCTGAAGGATGTCAAGGCGTGATCCTACAGTCTGTGAATAAAGATACCCTGAGCAATAATAATCAACAATAAAAACATATAAGTACTCCCAACAGAGGTCCAGTTTTATTTCTGCCGGATTGATAAAGTATGCAATGCAGTTGAAACCGGTGCAAAAAGCTAGCAAAAGTAGGGTCAGCACCCCCCCCCCCCGTTTTTGTGATTTTAGAGGGCAAACAAATTGAACCCCATTATGTTGTGGTAGTTCGACCCCAAAGCAACCAAAATCAGCAAAAAAAAACAGATTTAGCATTCCAATCCTACGGGAGAACATGTGACACCCTACTATTATGAAGCAGGCCTGCTGCCCAATAAAAATGTGTGGTTGTTAAATGTTCCGGTTTAAGATATGTTCAAGGGTGATAATTTAACATTAAATTAGTATTTACCTCTGCCAAATTAATCATGCGGATTATCTCGGAATAAGGCTCAAAATACAAAACATCTGCTCCCCCCTCACAACATAGATTTGGTGATTTTATCATCTTATATGACCACTCAGCACATACTATCAAAAAATTGACCCGAGATGTAGGTGTCTGAAAGATAGTAAAAATTATCTTTTACTCGTATGGGAAAAATTACAAAATGTTTTTCTTCAAAATACACTATATAATGTAATTAACTGAAATTATTATCTGATATCAATCATCACATGGTCACTAAAATCGTGTACGGGATCGTCTAGATATCATTTAGGCCTACACTATTTAATGACATTCCATTTAGCAAAATTTTAATTAGCATAATCGGCCTAATACAACCTGCATTGTGGTCTAAGGTAAAATATTACTTTAAACCATTTGCTGGAGAAAAATGACCAATTACCCATTCGAGGTCATATTCCATGAATTCACTTCTGATCTTATTTTGGTCCACTGCTCGCCCATAAAAGTCTGTATATGTCCGTCGCACCGTGTAGTTGTCACTCGCATTGGCCAATCGATATCTAAAGTTAAGTATTCAAATTTGTATATGGCGAGTATATCGGCGAAATTCGAAACATGGGTGACGTTGACCTATTTTTGCAGATTGCACAGGTCAAAGGTCAAGCTTGCCTATACATCAGTTCATATGTCAAGACCATGAAACTCCTCAAACCCACTAGCATCAGAAGGCCATATATGATTTGTAAGCTTTGTTTGTACGTTTTCTCGTCATTGAGCAGGATCGAAAAAATCAACTCCTCTCAGTCTTTCAGCGTATGATGTATAGTCCGCATGACTTTTTTTAGCATTTGCCCAATCCAGTGTAAAATTATTTTAACCCTTTTACTGTCAAAGTATGTAATTAAAATTGTATTGCGGGGTCGGGTATGCAACATTTCAAGCATGAGATAACTACTTATATTTGTCAAATTGAAGGCCACGTTTTGTTTTAAATCATCATTTAGATCTGTTGCATATTATATTTTCAAAATGTACTATTCATTTAATCTACTAACTCAAAGATTTATTACGATTATTGTCGTAATTAATCATCCCCGATGAATATCGGGATGCTTATAGTTTTAAGCATTATTCTGTCTCCGCCGCCGCCGCCGAGTTTGAACTTAAAGGGTTGAGGAAACAAAAAATGTTTCTTCCCCATCCACGTGCCTCCGTGACCGAGAGGAAGCGTGCTCGGCCTCAGACCGTTAGGGCTCGAATTTCGAATCCTGTGTCCGGAGGACAGTGTCATCTCAATCATCTCACCATCCTCAGGAGATTCTCCTGGCCCAGTTTAGCCTATTATGTGCACAAAGTTAGCATACAGCCCGATTCATTTTATTTTAAAGGGTTGAGATTTAAAAATTTAAGTAAAAACTTTTTTCACGATAATCATTTTTGCCATTGTTTAATTCGTTTGTTCTAAAATTTAAGTATCTAATTATCAAATGCAAGCAATGACATGAAGCAACTTCTTTGTGGTGTGAGTAATATTTTAATGACTATTTCCTTTACCATGTTTACATTTAGCTGCTTGGCAAGATAACGCGTATGGCTAATTATTGTCTAGATTTATTCTTGAGTACCTTCATCCTCTATTTGCTCATGGGTGTGTGTATTCATACGATGTTGGGCGGGAGCCCTAGGGTAGTGGTTAGCACCGCTGCCTTTCACGCCAGAGTCCGGGGCTCGGTTCCCGGTTTCGGCGGTTTGAAAGAAACAAACAATTTCCTTCCCCATCCACGTGTAAAAGTCAGTATTGTGGGGAGCCTCCGTGACCGAGAGGTAGCGTGCTCGGCCTCAGACCGCCAGGGCTTGAATTTCGAATCCTGTGTCTGGAGGACGGTGTCATCTGAAGCATCTCACCATCCTCAGGAGGTTCTCCTGGCCCAGTTTAGCCTATATGTGCACAAAGGTGGCCTAAAGCCCGATTCATTTCATTTTCATACAATGTTGATTTGCTTCACATTTACACATGTTGGCACATGGCAAATTATTCTGCCTACATGTACACCTTTTGGAGCAGAAACTTACCACGCAGTTGCATTTGAGTAACTCTACGACTGCCTCGGGTGCAACTGGATCCACTGACAAATTCGGCCGATATCTATCGACCATCCTGTAAGACACAACCTAGCTCACAGGAATCAGTAACGGATGGGTGCAAAACCTTGTCATGCGCCCAGATGTATGCTTGGAGATGTGCTCTGTAGATATGCTGGAGCCATGTTCCAGCAGTTGATGGTAGCATGTAGCATTTTCCCTCAATGTAAGTTTCTGAACTTGTTTCCATCTCAGTGTTGCTGGAGACATAGATGCGACAGTTTCAAAGCTGATAACCATACACAGAAATTGTTCAAAACCTGATATGACTTAGGGTGGGTATTCTACCACTACCAAGTTGAGTCAAAGCTGTATGTACAGAAGGTGTCAGGACACTTCAGTAACACTTTAAGAGCAGTCTCTTTACCTGCGCTATGAATTCTATCTGTAATATCAACACCTGTTATTGAATGAAAAACAGGTAAGGCAGAACAATTTTTTCCGAACCCAGTTTGTCATATTGGTTGGAGCACTACAATCCGGCGATTTATACTTGTTCCAGTAACTATTACTGATAGTGGCCCTAACTCAGGAACTTAGCACCCACCAATCTGTGTCTTACGTAAAAAGTCGACCATGTTTACTTTGATCGTTTGTACAATTTCCCAAGTGTGAGTCAGCATTATGGTGTCAGCTTCTTAGTGCGAATTATTACCTGGTGATGGCACTTGATCAGAATTAGCCATAATACTTTTTGCGGGTAGCCATGACGACAGGTGTTTTGCACAACGTGATGACCTTCTCAGCCAAGAAAATAGTTAATGCCTCTCTATTGTTTTTCCGATTGACAAAAACTTTTTTGTCCTTTATCGGTGTAGAATCACCTACGAGCAAATTTTCTCCTGATGATGCATAATCTTAGTTCACTCTTCAAATATGTCGCATTACTGTAATTGTCAAAGATGATTTATGTGCCCACATACTTTTCCGCATAGCGATCAATGTTTTTACTGAACGCCTGGCTAATATCCTTACATGTTCTAAACATTGCAGTATGTATGATAGCTTATACGTCTGCGATGCCATCTATACTAATGAATTTGTTCATTAATGCTCTGAAACCTTGTGCTTGGTGTTTCACATCAGACACTACAAGTTCCTCCAACGCATGGACAAGTTCACTTTTGTCAGTGCATAATAACAAGAGGGCCATCCGGTTTCATGAGGATTAATAGCGTTGAATTTATAATCAGAAATTGATTGTGTTTTGCAGTTCAATGTGACGCCCGGACAATCCTATAACTAATAACCTTGAAAAGAGAACATTATTTTGTTGATTTCAGTTGTACTTCTTCTGTGCTTGATTTCAGTTGGATTTTTTTGCACAAGTCATCCCAATTCAACAGCTTAACTTCTTTGATTGGATCCCACAGAATAACTGATTTCTTTCCAAGGCTTCCCAGATGAGGTGCCGCCAGGCGATACTGTAGTTGAGTGGATGGCTTATAAATCCAATGCTGATGAATGGAATGGGGCTCTGTGGCACAGACAATTCGCCAGATTCAGGTCTTTTCCATATATCAGGATGGGTCTCACGTGCTCAAAACGCTCTTGCAGTATATTCCAAAATATTTTGTGCATAATCAAGTCTGTTGTATACAAAAAAACTGTTGCTAGATTTTCAAGAAAAGCTAAATAAAAAGACAAATTTGGAGATTTAACTGCACGATGAAAGTTCAAGAGTGACAAAACTTGTATCACGTAAACTAGAAGATATGTGTAGGCCCTATATTGGAGATGTTTCTTTTCTCTTATCAAAATCTATCAACTGTCTCAGAAGAATCATATTTCAATTTTCACCAACAGATTTTGAATGGTTTTCTGGGGATTTACCTGGGGATTCTCATAAAAGAAGGATTCGATCCACAGATCAACAAAGCCTGCAATATTATTTCATGTGCTCGCTTGCGGTGGCTCCCATTGATTATTCGGTTAACAGTTACAAGATTCATCCATCCCACATGTTCAATTGTCATTCCAAGACAGCGGATTGCACATACGGTAAGCTAGTGTGGAAAGCATCAGGTAGCAGGTACAATGTATCCTTGTATTTATCATTGATATACTCAAGCTTCAAAGCCCTCTTGTAAAGATCCATATCTAAAGTTGTCATTACAAGACAATATCAGGCCTATCGAGGTAAATAATGGCCGATTTTCGTCCATTTTGAATTCGATAGAGTTAAAACTTTCATGGGTACATCCTCCTCCGAAAACTCACATTTTGTTTTAAAGTAATGTTCTAGCCATCTAGCATGGTTTACCAAATATCGGCCATTATAGGCGGCTATTTTGAATTTGATCGAATAAAAAATTTGCAAGATGCAACCCCTCCTGAAATATCACATTTTGTTTTATAGTAATGGTCTAGCTATCTAGCACGTTTTACCCGATATCAGGCCTGTTTTCAGGGAGCATCCTCTCATAAAACCTTACATGTAATTTGTTTCATAGTAATGGTCTAGCCATTTGGCACGGTTTACCAAATATTGGCCATGTGAAAGTAAATAATGGCCGATAGGCGGCCATTTTGAATTTGATCGGGTCGAAATTTTTCAAGATGCATCCTCTCCTGAAATCTCGCATTTTGTTTTATAGTAATAGTCTAGCTAGCACGGTTTACCCGATAGCAGGCCTGTCGAGGGAGGTGAATAATGGCCGATTGTCGGCCATTTTGAATTTATTCGAGTTAAAAAAAGCAAGGTGCGTCCTCTCCTGAGACCTTACAATTTGTTTCATAGTAAAGGTGTAGCTATCTTGAGCGGTTTTCATGATATTCCGCAAAATATTTTGGTCGGATATACCGATGTTATAAATTAGGTTAAAGTGGTGGGTCAACTTCAAGATCAAGGTACATAAATCTGAAAAGGCACAACTAGGGACATTAGAGAGCAAGTGTGTGCAATATAACTGTGAGCGGCTCAGTAGTTTTCGAGATCTACTCTGGAAATAAAGTGTGTGTCCAAACGACCAAATAGGTCATAGTACTGAACTAAAAATAGGTCTAAGTTCATATACCCCAAAAGGCACAACTAGACCCCCTAGTCTAGAGGTGTTGTGTGTAAAATTTGAAGAGAGTCGGACAAGTATATCCAGATATATGCTCCGTAAACGAAATGTTCACGGATGGCCCAACGGCCGAATGGACAGACGGACATCCGAGGCGACGCCAATACCCCCGCCCCCACTTTGTCAGGCGGGGGATAAAAATGGTAGGAGTTGAACGTTCGTATGAACCTTTTTTATTGGTCGTACAAAGCTTTGTGACCGAGGCTTTTTTTGAAATGACTACTTGTGAAGACATGGAATATATCACACTGAATGATTATGCGCAGGCTTGTGTATGGTAAATCACATAATTGGTTTCCCGCATCCGCGGTGACGGAAACATGAAACAAAAAAATAAAAATCGATGATGACAGCTGAACCAGACACCACGCGCTGTAATTGACAGTGTCATGTTTTAGACTATACATTAGGCTATATCAGTAGGAGAAACTGATGGCTGGCCGTAATCACGAAATTATGGCTGGCTGTAATCACATCATTTTGAGATTTTTACATGATAATTTGCCTTTGCTCGGATAATACGGAAAACCAGTGATAAGTATTGATCCCTATGGGATATACAAAAATTTACCTGGTTGTTTCATTCTACATAGAGCTCTTAAAACTGCAAAAAATGGCTTTTTAAAGGTTTTTTTAACCGGGAATGACCTACTTTCATAATTATGTCACACAGAAGAAAAAGGTCATATGGAATTTGTATGTAGTCGGTATTATAGAGAAATATATGCTCTTTCCATTAAGACCAATCACGAAATTCCGCCAATTGAATTTAAAAATCGCGAATTGATTGAAGTGTGGTACTGTTTTGTACAGATTATAGCATACTGTAATCAATGATTACACTATATCGTAATCACATTATCAGGGAAATATGGTAGCGTCGCTTTTATTCACCAGGTGGCTCTTTACTGATCATGTATATTGCAGCAAAATTTATGTTAGTAAGTAGTCATATGTAAAAAAAAAGGTAGTGAGCGACATTTTTTCTAAAATGGGATAACAACTCCTTTGGCAGCGTGAATCTACCCATCAAACACGATATATTGATATAATGCACGTAGGGTGCCTGTAGCTCATGACCTATAGTAAACAAGGACTTTGAAAGACACAAGTATATATTAATCGGTTGTCTGGGAGTTACTTTTAAAGCTAGATTGAAAGGGATCATTATCATTCCACATACATCATCTTTAAAGCTTTAAAGGACGGTCTGTTACTAAGTATAAATACAGATAATTTTCTAATTCATGGCATTACTGTAACTTTCCTGTTTGTGTGAGCACGATGAATTATACCATTGATCCATCTTGATGGGTATTCTCCATTTGCAATAATGGTATTAAAAAACAAAACTAGTGCTAATAAGAGTTCATTACAACTATGCTTGTACGTAACGGTAAGCGATCTAGTAGAGCGGTGCCTTCCAAATATCCAGGTCATTCCAGAATCTGATGCTTCATAACTGAATTCTAACTATTTTCGAGCCATTCTTACACAATTTGTACAACAATCCATTGAAACCACTGCGACTTTATTTGAAGGGCAATTGAAACTGCTGTCCAAATACCCCGAATGAGCCAGAATGCATGTCGATGTGAATTTGTAGAGGAGTTGTGCAACGCTCTAACTTATTCTGAAACTTCCAACTGCATTCGAAAATCATTCTAAATATTGGCACTTCGTCCTCACTGCATATTACGGCTAATGATGGCATATTGGTCATTCGGTTAGCTCGGAATCAGTCCCTGAACAAATCGCTATTTCCAGCCACCAACTATATATCTATGCCTCACACAAAGCTTTGACTTCTTAAGAGAGGGGGAAGGGTTTCAACAAATATTTTTTCGATTAACTTTTATCAGAATTATGTTTCTTGGTACCAACATAAAGCTTAATTTACCTTTCTTAAAGATGTCCGAAAAAAAGCTAAAAATCGTCACTTTTTTTGGTAAAAACATATATTATGGCGGTACCCGAACTACCATTTTTAACCTTTTATAACAGATTTGTTTGTTTTTGCTCAAGTATATTGTTCTGCCCTGTATTTAGGCCTCCAACTTAATGCCAGGAATGATTAGCTGAGCCCTTCATGTAACCGACTGAACCACTCTTTAATTAGTAAAGGTTAGACTACTATTATTATGTTTATCTTTTAAAGCAAATGTAAGATTGTATTGTGGTCAAAACCTCATTGTATTTAGTAGCAAATTTAGCAACCGTAAATTTTTTTTCGTACCTATCCAGTACGCACACGACGTTTAACTTGCGGTTGCTCAATGTTGGGACAGACATGCCAGAATATGACAACACAATACCAGGATGTGGCATAAATAATATCATTGTTATATCAAGATATGGCATTATAATGACATTTATGTAAAATTATGACAGTTCAATGTCTTAAAATGTGGCAGTAAGAGATGAGTGTCGGAGATACCATTATTAACGTCACGACATACCATTAACTCATTCCAGACAGAGCCGGAAATATCTAGTGGAAGTAGCTTACACTGCACAAGACAAAAGGCATTCTGTGACCAGAGCAGTCTCTCCCGACGGGCTCGTGGGTGTGGCGCTGGTAAGTTGCCCCAGATAACTTGAGTAATGTGACGTCAGAAAAAGTACATTTTTTTAAATGTCCAGTCCACAGAGGCATATATGTACTGAGAGTTCACTCTTGAATAAGTTAAAATGACAAGGATTAGATATCACTGGGGGAAAGTAGTGTGGGTTGATTAATTAATTATTTAATTATACGCGTTTGCTAAGGTACACAGCAATGATTACACTGTGCATGCTGATAGAGATCTATTTGTTCTTCAGATTTCTATCAGCATGTACAGCTCATTCATTGCTATGTACCTTAGCAAACGTGTATAGATAATTAATAAACTAATCAAACCTCACTACTCCCCGCAGTGATTGTAATTTCAATTTTATGATAGGATGTATCATATATCGAACTTATAATGTCATATCATGTCATGAAAATGGCATATCCTGTAATTATAATGTCATTTTGTGGTGTTAAAGGACAATTTGGACATGATAAAGCCATACCATGATGTTAAAGTGCCATATATCCTGATTATTACAATCCAAAACTCTGACAAAAATATGTCATATCGTGAATCTGTGGCCAGAGGGGTAGATGTATCATTACATTGAAGGGACAAATCCATATCCAAGTTAAAATATCACTGCAAAATGCGCTGCAATCATTGGTATAAGTTGATAGTTGATCGGTAAGTGTAATGTGTCTTGATTATGGTATAGTTACAATAATTACAGGTTTACTAGAGGATGTCGCTCATTAAAAAAATGTATATAAAAATAAAAGGTGCCCATATATATACTAATCAGTTAGCATAGGCCTATGTCTACTCACCTGAATGGCGACGTGCAATGATTTCACTACTGTACTGACATTTTAATAAGTCTTGGCCATCAGTGCTCACCAGATGATTTATACAAAGCCGCCGTAAACGAAGGTTTGTTGATCAGACCCACATACTTGTGAAGAGTAATAGCATATATCATATTCTGTAATAATTATTACTGTAGATTTTTCACGCGGACACGAAAATATAATTTAGTTCTAAATCATCGATTATATAATTATATAGTTTATGACTTAAATGTGGGAAACGAGCTTTAATTATAAAAAAACTTTTGTAGTAGAAACACCAATAATTGTATTATGATATTATTAGTTCAGGATCTGATATGTATACATACACACCAGGCTGTATATCACTTCATCAGAGCATATTTCTATGGGGGGGGGGGGGGGCACACAATCCATACAGATCTAAACCATGATTGTATTGAAATGTAAGGGGGGCTGTAGTTTTTGTATTGGGAAAATGCTTTATTTCACTTCCTATGCATCCTAAACTAGGCTTAGTATTGATCTGGGGGTTAAGGAGCCGAGTGAAGCGAGTCTTCCACAAATGCAGGGGTTATTTTTTGATGCGAGCGAAGCGAGGCTCTAATATTTTTTAGGGCAAATACATAGGGCCTATTTATCTACCACATTTTTTATTTCACGAAAATTTACTATGAAAATATTTATTTTAAAAATACTGCAGCATACTCTGGTAATTGAATGGTGACTTTTAAGTAAGACAATAGTATGTATAAAAATGAGAGTCCAACCTATATGGTTTAATTTAGCAATAAGCCCAGCGAAACATGTCAGCATACAACATACACAAAAATTACAAAATGACATCATATCTGAAGATATATAATGGTATCAAAATCAGGTTTCTGACCACTAGATTTGTGTACACATTAAGTCTTCATACGAATACACATACTATAGTTTACAAGTTCACTCGCAAGCAAGGAGTATTTTGTACTTTAATTTCTACATGGAAGGATTTACAAAATATTAGAAATTCATACAGTGAATAGCAGTAAAAGTGTTTCTTTACAAATTAAAACGAAATAATATATGTAGTTCTCAACATTCTAAACATACCCTTTCATTTCATGGCTGACCTAATCATTTTTCATTTACAATAATCCAACCCGATGATCTTGGACGAAAATAAAACACGTCACCAGATTATATACAACATATATTTACGAATGCCACCAATATAAATTATAAACAATAAGGCAACATCAAATTTATGTATACAATTCCATTTTTGATAGTGTTTTTATATGTCCAAACCATATTGTTCATGTATAAATTTATAATGTAACCATTGTATACAAACTATTTTATGTGGTAATTTATTATTTGTAAACAGCATTGAATCACACCTAGGACAACGTATCCATAAGAAAAGTAATGACCATAAACATCCCAGTTAACACAAAAACATTTGTATAACATTTATGTAATGTTAGACCAGCGTCGAAGACGTTGGGCCGACGTTGTATAAATGTTAAACACATGTTTTGTGTTTGCTGGGATCAGAATGTTTGCGTCAATATTTTCTCAACGGGGACGAATATGACGTTTAATTAGTAAATCAGCATTTTGGTCAAATTGTTGGCCACTAAGTTTTATTTATCTGTTTTAGATCAGAAAAATCTAAAATTTATTGAGGGAGAGCGAAAAAAAAACATTAAAAAATATTCAACCTATTTTTGGAAAAAAATTATCGAGGACGACGAAGTAAAAAAAACACTGGACAAATTTCTAGAAAAGTTAATGAGGGCTACGAAAAAAACAAGCAAAAAAAACATAGCTGGAAAAACGTTTTTTATCTCCTAAAATAAACTTGTTTTTTCGAAATGTTTTTTTATCTCCCGAAATTAACTTTTGAAAATCGGCAACAATCCAACGTTAGTCTCTGACAATGGGCCAATAAATAGTAATCATTTTGATAATGGCACGGTTTTACGATAGTCTCTGACAGTGGGTCAATAAAGAGTAATCATTTTGATAATGGCACGTATTACGGTAGCCTCTGACAACGGGAGAATAAACAGTAATCATTTCGATAATGGCACGGTATTTTGTATTCGTATTCGATAGCCTCTGACAATGGGCCAATAAAGAGTATCATTTTGACCTTCCATATATCTGTTGTATATTTATCGCTATCAAAATGCTTTCTTTTGTATGCAATAAACGTTCGACCTATTTTAAAAAATGGTAATCACTGTTAATGAGGGCGATAAAAAAGCAAGCCAAAAAAAAAATTCTCCTGAATCAAACTTGTTTTCATAAATTGGCAACCATCCAATGCATACGCTCGGAAGAAATGTTTTTTTTGTTATGCGCGGCTCATCTAAAACAGAGAAAAAACATAGTGGCCTTGCAATAATGACAATAGTCACACGTCCAGCAACATGAAATAAAAAAAGCAATAAGCCACCCGCCAAAATCATAACATGCATGGTGCTATAGCCTACATAGGAGGAACGTGTATAATATTTATGTTAATATCTCAGGAGCAAATGATTACAAAAGTATTAAGGCTATTCTGGTAGAACTGAGGTGACAGTTTTCATTAACAATAATATTTTATTCCATTTTTTTTTAAAATTAAGTCATCCATGGAAGCTTAAAGCAGCTCCTTGGGATGACATCAATTTTCGTTTTTAATTCCGTACTGAAGTAGTGTATCCCGCGGATCATGTTTTCATTTTTTTTCAGAATTTTTATATTTTTACAAATATTTTTAATCAACATTTGTATGAAACCAGAAGTGACCCAAACAAACTATTTGTATACCTGAAGGACGATTGAATGCTTTCACAGCATTGGGCCACATGCTCATGGGTCACTTATAGGCCCTAAGGGCCGGGTGTATTTTTTCTATTGTATACTGAAAATGTTGTAAAAAATGTACACATGTGCCTATAATAAATTATACTACTACTACTACTACTCATGGCATCGGCCCAGCGTTGGGTAAACAATCAGTGCTGCAGGTTTGTCCTCCCGTGTCCTGACTATAAGACACCAATTAGCGGCGACTGCTCTGATCTTACCGTCTGATACGTGGGAATATGTGATGTAAAGTGCTGAATATTGCTGACTTGTTTTGTTTACATGGCAATATACTACCTGAACATACAACTATTTCACTCTTTTTCGGTGCTTTAAATTTGTTTTTTGACTTTTTCGTATTTTCAGTTAAGATCAGTATGCTATATAGCTTCAAATAAATTAAATTTTCTAAATTGTCAACATTGAAAATGTCTCATCCCAAGAGGTCCCTTTAACATGAGATATTATTGTAATCAGGTAATTGTCCGGGGATAGGGGTGAGTCTGACCTTTAACTCTTTCAGCGCGGGGACCGTCTTTATACGTCAGATATATTTCAGGTCTACACCGCGTGTTATTAATTATATTGCTGGTGCACTTGGGGTGCGCATACAAAACATGCAGGGCGCACATGGGGAAAATAACAGTAACATGCTAGCTTTGGTTTTAACAACGTACAAGGAATCTTTAGTGTATATCTATAGATCTGGTGATGTTCGCGAGTTTTTAATTTGCGCGAATTACGCGAGGAGGACAAAATATCGCGAAAAATATTATTATAATAACGCTACTATCATAGAAATGAGTCATTTTTTTCACGAAAAGTCCCCAAATCGTGAAATTTAGGTGAAAATCTAAACACGTGAAAATTACCAGATCTATAGTATGTAAATTATTGATACATTCTGGCTGTAGGGAAAATAAAGTGCTATTTTTTGCTTTTGATGTGACTAACCGATCTGGCATGGGAAATATTGAATAAAAATACAGCTTATTCTTCCCTAGAAGTTGAACGACTATTTCCTGATTGTTAATCCTTCACCAGTTTGATCGAGCTGATTAGCTGTCTTTTCAGCTTCCGCTTCATTCACTACCATCTCTCCTTTAATAGTTATAACGAGGTCAATACCTGCATACAGTAATATGCTATTAATATTATAATGATAAAAAGCTTGCTGGCTGGCTGGCTGCATGGCTGTCCGCCTGCATGGCTCTCCACCTGCCTGCCTGCCTGCCTGCCTGCCCGCCTGCCTGCCCGCCTGCCTGCCTGCCTGCATGGCTCTCCGCCTGCATGGCTCTCTGCCTGCCTGCCTATCTGCCTGGCTGTCTGCCTTCCTGATTGCCTGCTAACGAGCTTTGAAATGGCCTACATACATGAATACATAACCGTACCCTAGAATTTGGCGTTTATTTGTATTCCTCACAAGTTAATATTGTATCAGCGCTGGCATACCGAAGCCGACGTTAAACAAACATTGGAGCAGGACACAATACAAGAGCCTTTCTGATAAGAGAAATGAAATTAATGGGGTTATAAGCCACTTTTGTGCACATGTAAGCTAAATTGGGCCTGACGATGGCGAGATGAAGGAGATGACACTCTCCTCCAGACGGAGAAGACACATTTTGTTTCTAGAAACTTGAATGCCAAAGCGGGAGACGAAGCCGCGATCTCCGACTTTCCAAGCAGGCAGCTTAAACCAATGCAGCAGGGCCACCACTATTTCTGTTGAGAGGTGTGAGGAGAAATTCATGGGTACCAAGAGTTGTGTAATAATGGGGATAAATGAGCAGGGATAAGTAGGCGAGCTGTCAAGGCATTATGGTTTGCATGTGATTTGCGCGTCTTGCATGTGTGACAGATGTATGCAGTTTCAAAAGGAACTGTTTTTATAATACTTTTCGGCAAAAATAAAATTAAACTTACAGCCTGTTCAGGTGGGAAGACTGGATGTAGTAGTTCCAGCCACGTCGAGGGTATTCCGATTTCAAAGATTTATAAAAATGATTAAATCACTTAGTTAGATAGTAAATGTTTACTGTAATGTGAGCGTCATATCCCATCGAGCATATATAGACTACACGTACTGCATCACAGATAAACCTTAGATATAGATTACACATTTTTTTTTATAAAATGCATGCGTTGTCCCAACGCTGGATTAGTGTTGGTCCAACTTCGTAGACGGTGGGCCAACAGTAAACCAACTATGACCCAACGTCTCATGTTTGCTGGGATGGCCTGCTTTGGCTCTACATCGTATATCCATTAAAACTAACATATGAATGCATAACAAACAAAAAAAAGCATATCGTTTTTCAATACAGTAAATACAGTAAGAATGTTTATCATCAAACCACACATACAAAAGATCCTGTAATTTTGATGTCTAAAAAGTGACCAGACATAGGGGTGTGCATCTGTCACATTTATTGACTGCCGGATGACATAAATAATTGTTTTACCCTTTTTGATCTTGTAATGGAGTTTTGCATTCGCTATACAACATCAACAAATCTCCAGACTCAAGTCCCCACACAACAGCTACTGACATGACACATTTGGTCAAGTCTACGTCATCAGTCGTTTTTCTTGTCTAAATTAATTCATGAACAAGCACGGAAATGAACTTGAAACATAAGTTATTTATGATCACATTTTGAATTGACAATATCTTGTATTTATAATTACTGAAAATATGTTGTTCAATGGATTATTATTCCTAGAACGTTTTATAGCAACGATGCCTTAACCAATTTTAAATATTCTGAAAATGATTTTGTGTTCACTAAATATTGTATTTTTATTTCCTTTGTTACTAAATGTACTATCGAATAAATTACTAATATTACATAATGTATATTGTCATGCATTTTATAAAAAAAATGTGTAATCTATATCTAAGGTTCACCTGTGATGCAGTACGTGTAGTCTATATATATACATCATGCTTATTATGTGAACAGGGAAATTCCACTGCGATATATATTACGTTTTTTAGCAACGTGATAAGTTTATAACTCCTACATACAAATATTGTATGCGTATAATCTAACACACGAATCTGGTTATTGTCATAATTTTTGTATGTATAAAATGTAGAAAGGGCCCATATGGTACTTAATGCAAGTTGTTTTAGCATTTATGCAGCAGCTGATCTGCTAAGTACCCACATAGGTCTAATCGACATGCTTCACCATAACTTCAGGAAACACTGAAGTCCTCAATGCTTACATGGATATTTTTCTCGTTGTTTTTCTCGCCAAGAACCACCAACCAACTTCGGCGATATATCCCCGAACAGCTCACCGCATTCGCCAAACATTCGGTGATAACTAAGCCTAGACATAGTTAGGGGTAACTTAGATGCTTGGTCGTGTTGTTATTGAAATTGTAATTAATTTACAATGTGATATATACAATGTGCTGTCTGGTTTAAGATGTGCGGGCCGATTTACTAATTATTTAATCTTGTTTTATAGGTATAGACATCGCAAGTATTTTGTAATGGATTGGGCGTTATTGAAAACGACAACTTAAGATTGGTGCCCGCTTTGTTACAAAATAATTATTATAAATCATGTTATCGATTTATCAGCCGTTATAATATCTGTTTTACTCTGTTTATTAACCAGCCGCGGAACTATTTTACATTTACCTGACTTCCACTTCAATTCGTTATTTATTTCATGGTCCCACGGGGCTTTTTAGGCATCTCGATACTTTCTCGATGCACACACAAATGGCAATGCATGCAATGGGAATTTTCTTCCGATGTTTCGTCGTCAAGAACCATCTATATCGCCGAACAGCGCCGAGCAGCGCACAACAATCGGCGAACATTCGGTAAGGTACACCAAGGTCAAAAATGGCGCAGACACATCGGCGATTTTCCCAACATGCGAAGTTTTTCTAATTCTCTGAGAATAGAAAAGTCATATGTCGCGGCTGTTACAGTTGTTATAACAGGTCGTAGCAATAAAACAGCTTAAATGGGCCGTTTTTGCCATTAAAGAAACTCCTTGGGATTAATCATTTTTAATTTGTCAATTTTAAAATTTAATTTATATGAAGCTATATAGCCTAATGATCTTAACTAAAAATACAAAAAAGTCAAAAAACAATTTTAAAGCACCGAAAAAGAGTGAAATAGTTATATTTCCAGGTCGTATGTTGCCATGTAAACAAAACAAGTCAGAAATATACAGCACTTTACACCACATATTCCCACGTCTTGGACGGTGAGATCAAAGCAATCGCCGCTAATTGGTGTCTTATAGTCAAGACATGGGTGATAGACCTGCAACACTGATTGTCTGGCCAACGCTGGGCCGACGGCATCAACCTGTGGCCCAATGCTGTAGGAACATTCAACTGTCCCTTAGCAAGTGTTAAGGTATACAAAAAAATTGTTTGGGTTTTAAGCGGGTTCATAGAAATGTTGATAAAAAATATTTTTTTAAATTTAAAAACTGTGAAAAAAATCATCATCTGCGGGATACACTACTTCATTACAAAACTAAAAAAGAAAATTGATGTCATCACAAGGAGCTGCTTTAAATAATGCCTGCATAAAGAAACTGCTAGCGGTGGTTGACTTGAGCGACAATAAACACAATGTCATGTAGGCCTATGTGACAAATCTATAACTAAGACTTTGTAATGTCAATACACATTAGCGATCGATTCCGATGATTTATGGCCAGTGATATATGTTATATAGCACCTATGTTATGGACATATAAATTAACGAGTAGTTCACTGTGTACCAACAACTGGCCAAATCCATAGGGTCTACACACAAAGAGCACCGCGCGGATTACATAGATAAAGCCAACTGGGGATATAACCAGGATATAACCAGAAACAGACACATGCGTGATCTAGGTCTTTAAATTTTACATAGATATGATACATAGACAATATTACCCAGTGTCTCAGCTATGACCTGATGTTTGCAGCATTGACCTTATTCATGATTATACCCATTCTGACCTCAGAGATTATATATCTGATACCACACGCTCATTTCGCCGTATGCACGCATGGCGATTGACCAGATTTATCAGCCGTTAGTGAGCGTTACCACGTGATTTTATAACCATTCCTATAACCACGGAACTATTTTGGTGTTCACTTCAACTCATTACTTATCCTTTTTTCAATATTTAATTTGATTTTAGAGTTTGTTACAGGTAAGGGCTATTTATTCTGTTTAGTAGTGGATAAATTGAACCAGCACAATTCGCATGTCATTCAGTGATTTATATTTGCCAGTGTTTTGAAGCCGATTGTAAATTCTGTCAGAAAAACGTAAACATGGACCTTCTCACAGCAGCGCGTAGGCAGAAAAAGTAATCCATTGAATGTTTTCTATTTCTATGTGAATATAAACTCATATGTGGCGGAGTAGTGGTGTTTTATATTTGCCATATATATTCAGGACACTCAAGCGTGTTTATAAGCCTACAGTTGTTATATCAACAAAACTGCTCAAAATGAGCAGTTTTTGTCGAAACATGGCGTGTGGTTACAGAGAGAGAGCGGGGTTGACCTGAGCGACTGAGAATGGATTATACCGGTACCAAGTAAAATTTAGGGAAATGAAAGTAAATGAAATGAATCGGGCTGCTAAGGCCACTTTTGTGCACATACAAGCTAGATTGGGCCACGATATGGTGAGATGAGTGAGATGACACTGCACTCCAGACACAGGATTCGAAATTCAAACTCTGGAGGTCTGAGGCTGAGCACGCTACCTCTCGGTCATGGAGGCTGCCCACAGTCCTTTTTCTCGAGTTTTACGAGTGGATGGGGGAGAAACATTTTTGTTTATTTCAAACCGCCGAGACGGGAAACGAACCCCGCGTGAAAGGCAGCGGTGCTAACCACTACCCTAGGGCCGCCCATCGGTACCTAGTAACTATCGATATCTTGCTGGCCAATTAGCGGGGCCTCAGGAACTGGTGGGATTCATAAGCCTTCAGAAATGGTCAGAAATGTTCCCGAACTGGATACAAGTGTCAAAATTTGCACACAGCTAGTATGGGATATAGTTAATACCATGTCATACCAAATTTTTTTCGATCGGAATACTATTTTTGAGCTATTCCAATATGGCTGCCATAAAAAAATCGATGCTCCTCTCCCATTTGTCATATATTGAAAATTAAATTGATAGAAGCGTATAGCCTATGTCATACACATAGTAGAGTGAACACAAAATGTCATTTTCAAATGCCAAGATCAAGGCCAGTGCTATATTTGTGCTCAGATCTTCATACTAGTTTCACAAAGAAAGGGTTAAAGCAGCCCCTTGGGATAACATAAATTTTCGTTTTTAGTTTTGTAGTGAAGTAGTGTATTCCCAAGATCATGATTTTATTTTTTTGAGGATTTTTAGATTTAAAAAAATATTTTTTATCAACATTTCTATGAAACCGCTTAAAACCCAAACAAACTTTTTGTACACCTAAACACTTGCTAAAGGACGGTTAAATGTTCCCACAACATTGGGCCACATGGTGATGCCGTCGGCCCAGCGTTGGGCAGACAATCAGTGTTGCAGGTGTATCACCTCATGTCCTGGCTATAAGACACCAATCAGACACCAGTTAGCGGCGATTGTTTTGATCTTCTCGTCTAATACGTGGGAATATGGGGTGTAAACTTCTGTATATTGCTGACTTGTTTTGTTTACATGGCAATATACGACCTGGAAATTTAACTATTTCAATTGACAACATTGAAAATGTCTCATCCCAAGGGGTCTCTTTAAATGTGTTTGGGTAAATTAGTGCAGACCACAGGCAACGGTCAGATCCAGCCACCGCCATAAAACTGTCTTCACAGTAGGGAACAAGCGTCGCTCAAAGTACCAGGACAGATACCACCTAATTGTTTACGTTATTCCCTGGATTATCTAGGTATGTGCCGGGATCTGCTTTAATTAGGGACGCTGGTCTGTGGCTGGTTCCGCGCCATTTTACCGCCCTGCCTCTCCCTATAAGCTAGGCAAGCGGGACGAGTTTGAAGCTCAGTTGAGTTTTAGTTCGTCATGTTTTGAGTCCATTCAGTTACAGTTTGAGTTTCATTAGAGTTTGAGTTGAGTTGAGCAGTTTAGTTCGCTTGAGATATGTATGTGTATATAACTGATGTATATGAAATATAAGAAGATAAATAAAGATGTGTCAACCCACAGTTACTGTCATCATGAATAAATATCATCATCACTCATGAAATCATACTAATACGATATGAGACATTACCACAATATGATACTAGGCCCCAAATGGTTACACCATATTTTCACATACTTTAGAGGCTACCAGCGTATTTCTTCGGATAATATAAAAAAATAATCCCTGTTAATAAATTGCATTTTATCTCAATTAAAATAATTCAATTGTATATATTACATATCTGTAAATTGACGTATATAATCAGAGCTCATGCAACTAAGTGTATGTCTTTTAGCCACCTCTCTCCTGGCAAGTTTGTCTTACCTTTAACCCTTTAACCGCTGGTGCCGCATATATTCGGGTTTTCATTTTTTATTAGCACATTAAATACCACATTTTAAATATGTTGAAAATAAAATGTGACAGCAACCAGCAAGATTTGAAAAGAGTTGACCTCCATTTTATCAAATATGAATAATTTTCACTCACTTGAAGTTGTGGATCGCGTCAGCGAGACACAGCTTCAAGTGGGTGAAAATTCAAATTGAATAATTTTGCGGGTAAAGGGTTAAAAAAGATCATCAGAAATAAATTACTTGTTACTTGGAAGTGCGAAATGAATATAATGTATGATCAATTGTCCTATTGTGTGTATGGCTGGACTGTATAAAGCCTGCTGAAGACAGGAGGATAACGTATAATTTGAAAAATAATCTCAGCGAGAATGGAAATTCATGAAAAGAACGCCACACCTTCAGGTTATGATACCACTTGGAGTTGGGAAAAACGTTATCTTTGTAATCGTGGTCCCATTAAAAAAAACGTATAACCCGAAAACATCACAAGAGATTTTGGTCCAAATACATAATCGAAGAGTTTATAGCACTAAAAACTTGTCAGACCATGCGATAATCTCCACTCCTTACAAAACTGGTTGTTCCATAATAAATTTGGGGTCACCACGGCCACGGCCGCACTCCTTAACATTAACTGATTGCTCTGATAGTCTTACCGCATGCAAATCCCCACTAACTGAGATAAGTATGGTATGAGTATGCGGGCGTCCCATAATAATTGGGTTCACCACGCCGTTTCAACTTAGAAAGCACATAACCCTCATGAATATTAAACCGAATGATCCAAGTATTAAAACCATGGGTCCAACTATCAAATATTCGAAGACATAATAGGGGCTAAGCCTATTCCATAATAATTGGAGTCATCATGGACATTTTCATCTCGGAAATTTATTGTATACAAGCATGATACTGATAAATGTTGAACCGATTGCTCTGTTTATTTACCATGCGCTGAACTACAAAATGGCTCAAAGACACTCGACAATGAGGCTTTTTTATAATATTTTTTTTGCCGATATGCATCACTTTCGAGTATAATATCTAGGTAATATATAGGCAATTTACTATAATTATTGCGTGTATAGGATCTGATTTGACACAATATAGTCTAATACTCTCAGCCTTCAGCATGGTAATGTGATGATAGGATATTTTGATGGATTGACCAGGTGTCGTAATATCAGGATATATGACACTATTATACTAAATTGCAACATCTTAGTGTCAGCATAATAATTATGATATTACAATACCTCGATGTAGTACGTACATGGTCGGATATGAAATAAATATAAAGATATCAAGCTATACTTTGACTTTATAATTTAGTTTTAGGGTATGCAATAATAAAAACGTTATGATAATTCATAACAATGTTAACATTTTCAACATCTAGATATTATGCTACTTTATAATGCCATGAGTGTATAGGTCCCACATTATGATCACAATATGACATTATTATGTTAACATATGAAATTGTATCATTAATAAACCAAGATCGATATATGATGCTATATATCAGGATATGGTATCGGGCTATTCCATTGCATCGGCATGATAAGCCATTTTATTCCTATAGATTTTCATTATCTTATTGCGATCTACTTAATAATTCCAATTATACCCTTAATAAATACATGGGCAAGCTTCATGAACTATTTTTTTTAGCTTACTACAGATATATATTTTTACCATCCTTGCTTGAACGACATTTCAAGTCAGTGTTGTAAATTGTATTCCTAGAATTGTTTCTTGGAGTCATTTTGATAAACAAGTTAAATGTTCAATTGGTTAAGAATCACTCCGAAATGATGTAAGATACCTTTCGAGTAAAACAATGTTGGCATGTAGTAGGCTGCTATGCGGTAAAACAATTGTGTTGTCACGCAGTGGTAATTTAAAAAAATACATTTTGTCATGATGACAGAATAATATTTATGACATCTCTGAAATATACTATCCATCTAAATTATCATAGCACATGGCCAAAAAGCATCGAGAGGGGTCGTCATGATTATCCGTCTAATCTAAAGTTAGGGTGTGGGAAAACTAAGGTGGTATGGCAGTTGGATAGAGCCAGTTTCCACTGCGTGACGTCACAAAGTGGCATGTCACGGAGTGGCATTTTACACATTTTAGCCAAAAATCATTTCACCACATGGTTTCTATCTAAGGCATGATAGTTTTTGCAAAACGTATAAACACTCAATCATAGTTACAGTGAAGTCTGAAATTAGTGTATGAGAATAACAAATCTAGCAGGTAGATAAAGTAATTTGCAACTCTGTGACGTCACGGAGTGGCATGTCGCAGAGTAGCATTAACTTGTTTACGAATACTACCAGAAAACATCTTCATTAGGTAGACACTAAGGGATAAAACATATTCATAAAACAAGATGCATACAGTGTCAATTTATTCACCAATGTGCAAATATTCAAACTGTTTGGATGAGTATAGCTATATACAAGAATGATAACGGCAACCTGGAACATACTGTTGCAGTAATATCATGCGCACACACACCTACCTACCTTGGTAATAAATCATCGTCACAGATTGGCACTACAAATATGTGGACACTTTTTGTTACTATTAGTTCTCAATAGGGATATTGCCGTTAATAATGTTGATTTTTTCACAATTTTATATACATCTGATAAGTATGACAATCTGTTGTTTAACACCCTGGTGAATAATTTTCCCAAAACACTTAGTAATGTAATTCTTCGAAAAAAAGCAATTGTGCTAGAAAACATTATGTTTGTATTTTGACCCCTTTTTTATTATAATACTAGCATGCCTATATAAATTTCAGTCCTCAAAATACAGCCAATGGTATTTTCGTAACATTTCCCTGTATTACATCATTGTATGAAATGACTAAAATTTATGTTTGTGATGGATACAAAATACATTCTGGATTTGTTAATTCCTCGCCGTGACATATGCTAATATGCTAAAATGCTGGAATATAAAGGAATGCCAACTCCAAAGAAATATTTGTTAACTAAAGTAACTAAAGTATCATGAAAACAAATGAAATCACCAGATGAATGGGTCAAGCTTTTATATAGATATGTTTTAAACTGATATTGTCAAATACATATATACTGCAGGCTGGCAATTACTCTCTGAGAGGTCTTCTATAATTCAGTTCTCTATCGAAGAGTAGTATTATGCATAAAAATAACCATCAACGAATTGGGGATGTACAGGTTTATAGTCTCATTTCATGTCTGAAGACCTATCAATCGATAAGATTTAAAAGTTTTTACTCACTGGTCACTGGACCCGTTCATTTGTGTGCTATTTCAGCTCCATGGGGAGCATACAGTCCTGCAGACATTTCAGCGCTTAGAACCTATCGCACTCATAGTCATCTCTGTCCTACCACATACATACTGACACCTGAATGAAGTGAAGCATATGAGGGTGAAATAATTTGCCTAAGGACACAAACATCTAAACAATGGCCAAACGTTGAGTGGGAAGAAAAATGATATGTCTCTGAAAACACGCACCAAGCGGGGATTGAACTCACACATCCTTCTATGTTGCTTTTGATTCTAAGGTATTCTGTAATAGTCACATGACCTATTGAATACAAATATCGCCTTGTTGAATAATACTCTGACAAAATGTATTGTGATTAATCAGCTTTATTCAAAATAATTATTTTTTTAATAATATAATATTCATATAAAACATATTCCCTGATTTACACACATCATTATCATGCCTGACCGATATCTATTGAAATTGATCGTTGTGTTGTGCCATGAAGTATAAATGCCTGATTGTTGTGTAATGGAGACATCAATTACATGATTACTATAAATACTGCACTTAACTACCAATTTTGTATCTATTAGGAATCTTAAAATCATAAGTAGTACATTCAAATGAAAATTATAATAAAATTTATATCAGATATATTTTAAAGGGAAGATTATAGTTTATGGGTAATTTATGGATGGGTGAGTAGGTTATTTAATAATCTTTCATTTTGCAAACTTTTGACTTGTCAGATATTCTTTAAAATGAATACAGGGCAGTAAAGTAGATCGTTCACCAAAGTATCAGAAATCTGAAAAGAAAGATATATGTCAATGTTACTTTCATTGCGCTTTGTAATAATGAAGAGCATATTGTAACATACAAAAATGGTTCGAACAGCAAATTTCAGAATATTTGTTTATGTTTCTCTTGTGTGAGTATAGCAAATAAGCCACTTGTGGTGGTCAAAATAATGCATATACGTATATATAAGTTTACATATAAATTGACCCTTTAAATTCCAAGTTATTTAATAAGTATAAGTTTACATATACATTGACCCTTTAATCTCAAGTTATTTAATTTGAATTTTCACTCACTCGAAGTTGCGCCTCGCTGACGCGATTCAGAGCTTCAAGTGAGTGAAACTTATTCAGATTTGACAAAATGGAGGCCAACGATGTTGAAATTTGGCTGATTGATGTCACGTTTTATCTTTATGTTTCATCTTTATTTTTTATGTTTAAAATATGATATTTCAATTGCGAATAAAAAAAATGAAAAACGAATAATCGTGACCGGCGGCTAAAGGGATAACTGCCAAAAAAAGAAAGCCCTTGGACTTGTGTCAAGTGGTGGATTATTTGACTGTATTGTAATGGACCGCGTAATGGAGGTTGAAAGACAATCTTAGTTTTAACTTAAATCTATTATTTTTAACCCTTATCCTGGGTAAATTTGAATTTTCAACCACTTGAGGTTGTGTCTCGCTACCGCGATCCACAACCTCAATTGGTTGAAAATGACTCATATGTGTTTATTCTAAGCCCAAACATTTACAAATTTTGTTGTTTAAGCAGTCATTTAATTCCCAATAACAGTGAATCAATCAGCTAATAAAATGGATTCAAAACGACTATTGTCGTGATTGCCTTGGTCCCACCGTACCGATACCTGTGGATGGTGCCCGACCATGTACAGTGCTGTATTTATCACGGTGTTGGAGACACATAATCTGATAATTATGTGATGAGAATAACTAGTATTATGGAGTAATGCCTTAATTATTATCCTGCTGATCACGACTATTGACGTTTTTAATCTGTTTTTTAGTTGACTAAATCACTGCTATTGGGAATTAAATGTGAGTCTGAACATCAAGATTTGCGTGCTCAAATTAAAGAAATATGAGTCATTTTCAGCCTCTTGAAGTTGTGGGTCGCGGTAGCGAGACACAACTTCAAGTTAATTTACTATTAGACATTGGGCCCACCTTTACCCCCCCCCCCCCCCCCCTTAGGTACTTTTGTAGATGATATTTTTTTTAACCTTATTATTTACCACATTACTTTCAGGTGGTCTGCAGATTTTCTATCCATGGACAAGGTCACCAGAGGTCATCGAAGTAGGGTATCCTTGACCCTTAGGGTGGTATAAAAATAAATAGGTCAAAACCTAAGCCAAGTACACATGGTGACATGGGTGGGTGTTGGGTTTCATAGGGGAGTTATCCCAAGGTCATAGTAAGGTTATCTCAAGGTCATAGCGAGGTCAAATCACCTCAAAACGGTTGAGACTACATTATTGGACCAGCACTTCAAATAAATCGGCCAAAACGCTAGTTTGTTCATACATACCATATAAGTTCTCTCTTGACACACATATGAAATCCGTTCCGTGGTGTGCCCAGTAACCCATCCGGACTCTGAAATGACGCTGTTACTTTGTTGCTTACTGACTTTATTGCCTTGGCTTCGGTATCGTGTTCATTGAAATCACTGGGGTCACAAAGTCTGTGGCCGTTTTTATTATGACGCGATCCCAAATAGCGTAGCTCAAGCCAGTTTGAACAGGTACCCCAGTTAACCAACAAGCGATTATTCCCCACTGGAAACCACATCAGCACTCGATATCCCTTGGTAGCCTACAATAGAGAGGACAGCAGCATATTAATCATGTTAATACGATTCATTTTTAGTTTAATCACGATGTAGCATTGGAGACTGTCTCTGATGAGCGTGAGTGTGCAAATCGCGTAGACTATTTTGATATCGCCGATAACCGAATTACCGCCCTATTTTGCGGTTATGGATAAATAGCAGACATTTGGTTACACCAATGTATTCCAATGGATTTACATTGTATCCAAGCAAGGGGTATCAATAAGGCCCGCTTTGCCTGCTCGTTGATGGCCTTAATCACGGTCATGGATAACTTTACCTGTTTGCAATTGGATACAAAATCTATATTGTGTGATTAAAATAAGGCACTCGATATCCAAAGTGACTGCTTTCTCACGATTTTTAACAATGTGATTGCAATACTTTATGCGTTGCGGCCGTGTCTATATGCTTACACTGTCACTTTGACAATGATTTTTAATTTTTTTTTTTTTTTAAAGCAAAAACTTCTACATGTATCTTCATGCCCCAATTAAAAATAAATAAATTGACTGACGACTTCCGTATAAAATTGCTTGCGATAGTTAAGGTTTAAAAACATTTCTTTCTATGTAGGATTGCATCTAGAATAGTTCTTAACAATGGCTGACATGATCTAGTGCTACCAAAATATATTTTGGTTGGGTATTTGGTAGCACCAATGGATTCCAATCAATATAGTTAAACATCGGTGATTAAAAAATAGGCCAGTCATATCAACTAGAAGGGAATTGTGACTTTTCAGGTAACAATAATGTTAAATAATAACTACAGCATGTGACCGACGGAACACATCTCCAATGAGCTGCCCTTTTGGGCCGAAAACCACTTGCAATCCCAGTTAGAGCCCTGTATTTGATCCTACGAACAGGTATTGCAGTAGAAACATTTTTTCAAATGGAGATGACAGAAATGTTTTAAATCCTTGTCATACCAGATTTATTTGCAGTAGCACTGCAGTCTTGTATGTTGAAAGCCCTTCTATGCCTTTCACAATCTTAGGGGCAATCATCCTCTTCATGTAATTGAATCTGAAAACGTATAATACATGACCATTGCGCCCATTCATATCGGTTTTATCCAGAAATGAATACACTGTGCAAGGCATACTAAATAGATTCAATCGAGGCAAATTCTACATGGTCATTGGCATCTTACATGTTGAAAGCCCTGCTCTGCTTTTCTGTCTGGAATCAAATCTTTATTATGGCCTCAGTAAAATAATGTTAACCATTTTTATCATCCGCCCGTAGGCTACTGGTCAATTTTTATTTATTTTAACATTACTTTCATAACAACATGGGGATGTGCAAGTGATTTTTTAAAAGATGCTACCAAGATTCAAATGGCCGCCAGAGGTCAACTTCATAATTTTTCGTGGGCGCAAAAACTCTAAAACTAGTGGGCACTATTTTACAATTTTTTTTAAATCACCTTCCTAACGAGGTAGAGATGTGCATGTGAGTTTTTAAAGATGCTACCAAAATGGCCGCCACGGACCAACCTCATATTTGTTTGTGGGCGCGATAACTTAAAGTCGTAAATTATTCACATTTCACAATCACATTCCCCATGACATGGAAATTTGAAGTGTTTTTTTCAAGGTTTTGCTGAAATTCAAAATAGCTGAGAAATAATGAGAAATTATGCAATTGTTACAATCACATTCTCTTTGCTATGAAGATGTGCAGGTGATATTTTCAAGGCTTTTCCGATATTCATAATGGCTGCCACGGATCAATTTCATTTTTGTAAGCGCAAAAACTCAAATACCTCAAGTCAGAAATTATTCCAATTTTACAATCACATTTCTCACGAATATGGAGATGTGCAGGTGATTCTACTTTAATTTTAAAATTTAGTGTAGGCACACAAATTCAAAACCTAATTTATGGCAGGGGATGAAAAAGGACTTCAGGTCTCTTGTTAAGAACTATTCTACATGGGATCCTACAAAGAAACATACTATTTTCGCACATTAGCTATAACTATATAGCAATTTATTTTATACCGGAAGCCGCCAGATAATTTATTTATCTTAATAAATTAATATAATGTTTATGACTAATGTTAGAGGGCGCATAGTTATAGTTAATTTGACAGATTAAAACATAGACACCCCCGAAACAGCATAACACATTGTCAAAAAAAAGTGAGAAACCGGTCACTGGTATTGATATTGCGTACCTAGGCCCATATTTTCGTAAAAGTTACGATACATTGTAGGCTTCTGATTGGTCGAGACGGCCGTCTCGACCAATCAGAGCCTACGATGTATCGTAACTTGTACGAGAATACGGGCCCTGATTTGTATCACACAATGTGGATTTTGTTCTCCGACTGCAATTAGTGAAGTTATCTATGACCGCGATTTAGGCGGTAAGCGAGCAACGCGGGCATTAGGCCTATTCATCAAAATGGAGCCCTCCAGAAATATGCGACCATTTCTAGAATGAACATCATCATTTTTCATGTCATATATATTCTGGAGAAAAACCGAGTGTACGAGATTTGAACACTCACGTCCATCAGATCCTGGAATATCTGAACTAATAGCCACCTGTTGTCACACAATATAAATTTGCATCCATTTTAATAATATAACACCAAAAGCTAGTATTGGAAATGTGGCATACAACATGTAGTCCCACATGAGCCACAGTACAATATTCCACTATAAAAATTTCAATAACTGATCACAATGCATCCGACGTAAAATACAATAAAGCTAGCATTGAAAATGTTTTGATACTTTTGTTATTTTTTATAATACAGTTACATTTTAAAATCTGCACCTGTCTTGTTATATATATATATATATTTATTTAACAAATATTTTGATATATCGCACCTTTATTCTCCATGCGCATTCATCTCCAAAAGAATATTTCCCATAAGTAATGGATTGGTCCGGATTCTCTGTCATAAAATTTGGTGACTGCATGCATTTGATTTCATCTGTTTTCAAGTTAATTGTTCTACCACTTGGGCTACATCCTGTAAAGCATTTGTTATTTGATTATTCTTGTGCATCTTCGTCTATAAGTTTAGCTGCCAGAGTGTATTAGTTATATTGCATAATAATAACAACCGTCTTTATACGTTAGAATCGATTCTGACGTATAAAGACGATATTTTTTTTTATTACAGACGTATATCCATAACATAGGGATTCAAATCAACCAGGAAAAAATATCGAAGAAATCTATAATGATTTCAAGTTGAAAACTCCCCTTCAGACGCCATGGTTTAAACAAAAATATTTCAGAGTTGTTAGGGTTAAGACATCACTGACATCACTACTGGACTATTTCTCAGCCACATTCCATATACGTAGGCGACACGGAGTCTGTTGCTCAGCATATTTGACCTGAAGTTCAAGGCAGTTATGTGATGTATTTGTCCTCTGACGCTTCGGAGACGAGATTTTTCTAATTTGTCGAGCGAATCAGAAGCTGACTGTATTTTACTTGAAGGAGTGTTGTTTTGTTTTACCACACGTAAATACACATAGTTTACATAATGATGGAAATATTTACGTGTACAGCATTATAAAATCGTATTTAAACATAATACCTATCCCCATAGATGTATTATGGCCCATACGCTTGAACCTCCCAGCAGTCTTTAAGTGAAAAAATATATATATAAACCTATATACTTTTTCAGGACATACTCTATCAATATAAAAAATTAAAAAAAGGGTGCGTCGACCTTTTTGTCTATTTTCACATGGAAATGTTAAGTTCTAGTCTACTCTTTGAGAATTGCCAATACAAGGGAACTACCGAATGCAGCATAATTATGCCTTGTTACTATCAGCGTGGGGACTACATTTTATACTTATCTTTTCCCGATTTTGATGTTTTTCAAGGCAGAAATGGCCAACCACTCTAAATGAATTGGTATCAAAATGATATAAATGTAATATTTAAAACCAAGCCTGCTGTAAATCGCCACATTTAAAAAAAAGTGACTCTCTCACTTTTTAATGATATGCGCGTATGAATTTGTGTGGTGAGACCTTAAATTAATACTCTTATTTTGGGGGGGGGGGGGTATGCATTCCTTTTTTGGAATAGGATGGTGAGTGAGCGTCTTATCCAGACTAAGATAAGTGTGTGTATGTGTGTGTGTGTGTGTGGGGGGGGGGGGGGGGGGAGGGGGGGGGGGGTGTTACAGGGCGTGTTACAGGACGAACATTCGGTGTGAACCCAGCTGTTCCCGTGTGAGGTTTTCAGAGAAACAGCATTGTTCTCTCTCCCTCCTAATATGACTGGGCGATCACGTTAATGACGATTTGCAATATAGCTATCAGTATTGTATAACGTGCTATTCAAATGAGTGACACAATCATACAACTATTTTTTGCATTTTTTTATGAATTTATGAAGAACGTATTAAGATGGTGATGATATCCATGGTGATGTTTTAAAAAAACATGGAAGTGTCTATTTACCCCGTCACGGGGTGTGCAAAAAAGATTAAAACCCTTATTTAACCCGACAATGACAACCAATCAAAATCGTTCTTTCAATGCCTTGCTGTCAATGTTTGTTTTTTGGCGCTCATTCACGGAACTGAATAGCCTACACCAAGACCTTATCAAAATGAACAGGTAAGTTATGCCGCGTAAAATAAACTTGTACAAATGTAAATATATCCCTGACTCCTGACAACTATTATCGCTTGCAACATTTACAAAAGCTATGAAAGCTGGATTACTACCAAATATTATGTGAATTGGCAACTACACGTATTATCGTCCGTGGCCGCATTTGATTTATGCTAAATTTCCATACAAACAGTAGTCGCAACAGGTTCGATCACGACGCCCGCTGTGCATTTTACATTGCTTAGTATCTGAGACATTTACCCAAGGTTACTTTATTGTTGGTCCACCGTCTACGACACTGGGCCAACATTAAACCAACATTGGGTAAATCTATAGTCAACTTAATGACGGGGAATGTCGGCCGCAGATCCAGGCGGGGGTGGGGGGACGGCCCCGTTTTTTTCGACACATTATTTTAAAAAGCCACCTAAATTGGCCTTAGCATACCAACAAAAACTTGAGGGCCGGCATCAAGCCCCCCCCCCACGTTTTTATTAAATCCTGAAAAACAACCTGGGCTAAATAACAAAAAAACCTTTCTTATATAACCCACATAAAAACAAGTGGGTCCTAAAGCTATTTCATTCTTCGTCTTCAACCCACATAAAATCACCCGGAATAATATGTGGCCTACTTATTTAACCCACAACAAAGCATCCAGGCTAAATAACTATTTCCACATCAAACAACCCGGGCTAAATAACAATTCCAACTTTCTTATTTAACCCGCAATTAAGAATCCAGACTATATACCTATTTCAACCTTCGTATTTAGCCGACAACAAAGCATCTGGGTTATAAACGCTTACAGCCTTCTTATTTAACCCACAGAAAAGCAGCTGGGTAATAGAGAACTAGCTCAACCTTCATATTTCATCCACACAAAATCCACCGGGCTAGATAATTATCCCAACCTTCTTATTCAGCCCACATAAAATCACATACTGGGCTATTTACCTATTTGAACCTTCTATTTAACCCAAATAAAAGGTAGTAGGTTTTATATCTTTTCAACCGACATATTTAACCCACAGAAACATCCCGGGCTAAGTAACAATACAAACCTTCTTATATAACCCACATAAAACAAGTGGGTTATAGAGCTATTTCAATCTTCGTCTTCAACCCACATCAAATCACCGTGAATAAATAACTATGTCAACCTATGTACCTATGTACTTATTTAACACGCAACAAAGCATACAGGCTAAATAACTATTTTCACACCAAACAACCCGGGCTAAATAACAATTCCAACCTTCTTATTTAACCCGCAATTAATAACCCAGATTATATACCTATTTCAACCTTCGTATTTAGCCCACAACAAAGCATCTGGGTTATAAACATTTACAACATTCCCATTTAACCCACAGAAAAGCAGCTGGGTAATATATAACTATCTCAACTTTGATATTTTATCCACACCAAATCCACCGGGTTAGATAACAATCCCAACCTTCTTATTTAGCCCACAGAAAATCACCTACTAGGCTATTTAACTATTTGAACCTTCTATTCACCCCAAATAAAAGCAAGTAGGTTTTAGGCCTATAACTTTTCATTCGACATATTTAAAGGTATCCAGATTGAAAAAAAATATGTTCTATTTGTGTTACTCTACATAATAAAATTGTTAAAATTTGATTTTTTTAGGTTTAAACATGTTCAAAATATTTTTTTATTTGATATATTTCTATTTATCGCTAAATAGGGATAACAATTGTGTAAATGGGGCGTTTCTGTGATGAACGTTACAGATTTTGTCACATTATATTTACACAAATGTTCATTTATGGTAACATTAAGAGTACCAGTTCACATGTACACCCCATTTTCAATAATAATTTGCTATCCTGAAATTTTTGTTCCCATGATAACCAGATAAAAACATTTCTCACAATGTTATAAACGTTTACACCATTCCCATTTAACCCACCGAAAAACAGCTGGGTAATATGGAACTATCTCAACCTTGATATTTTATCCACACCAAATCCACCGGGTTAGATAACTATCCCAACCTTCTTATTTAGCCCACAGAAAATAACCCACTGGGCTATTTAACTATTTGAACCTTCTATTCACCCCAAATAAAAGGAAATAGGTTTTATATCTTTTCAACCGACATATTTAACCCACAGAAATATCCCGTGCTAAATAACAATACAAACCCTCTTATTATAACCCACATAAAACAAGTGGGTTATAGAGCTATTTCAATCTTCGTCTTCAACCCACATCAAATCACAGTGAATAAATAACTATGTCAACTTATGTATTTATTTAACACACAACAAAGCATACAGGCTAAATAACTATTTTCACACCAAACAACCCGGGCTAAATAACAATTCTAACCTTCTTATTTAACCCGCAATTAATAACCCAGATTATATACCTATTTCAACCTTCGTATTTAGCCCACAACAAAGCATCTGGGTTATACACATTTACAACATTCCCATTTAACCCACCGAAAAGCAGCTGGGTAATATAGAACTACCTCAACCTTGATATTTTATCCACACCAAATCAACCGGGTTAGATAACTATCCCAACCTTCTTATTTAGCCCACAGAAAATCACCTACTGGGCTATTTAACTATTTGAACCTTCTATTAACCCCAAATAAAAGCAAGTAGGTTTTAGGCCTATAACTTTTCAACCGACATATTTAACCCACATAAAACATCCCGGGCTAAATAACAATACAAACCTTCTTATATAACCCATATAAAACAAGTGGGTTATAGAACTATTTCAATCTTTGTCACATCAAATCACAGTGAATAAATAACTATGTCAACCTATGTCCTTATTTAACCACAACAAAGCATCCAGGCTAAATAGCTATTTCCACATCATACAACCCAGGCTAAATAACAATTCTAACCTTCTTATTTAACCCGCAATTAATAACCCAGACTACATTGTATATACTTATTTAAACTTTTCTAGCTTCCAGACCACAGAAAATCTATTTAACCCAAACAAAAGCAAGTAGGTTTTATAGCTTTTCAACCGACATATTTATTTAGCCCACAGAAAACAACCCGGGCTAAACAACAATTCCACTCTTCTTTATGCCTACACATAATAAAGCATCCAGACATATTTTAACCTTATTTAGCCCACTACAATGCACCTGGGTTTTATAATATTAAAAGCTTCTTATTTAACACACAGAAAAACAGCTGGGTTTCAGAATGATTTTCCAATCTTCATATTTAATCCACAACAAATACACCGGGCTAGATAACTATCCCGACCTTCTTATTTAACCCACAGAAAATCACCTGGGCTATTAAACTATTTAAACCTTATTTAACCTACAGGAAAAACAGCTGGCTATAGAAATATTTTCGTATTTAATCCACACCAATTCCATTGGGTTAAATAACTGTTCCAACCTTTCTTATTTAAACCACAGAAAAGCAGCAGGGTTATTTCAACATGTCTGAGCAAGTTAATCTACAGTATATCTGGTGCAAAATGCATGTTATGAGCGCTAGAGCATAAATCGTTGTGGCTACACAGTACACCTACGTAGCAGAATTGCGTTCTCGTAATGATTAAATTGTGCTATAGTGATATTTGTTTTTGTTTTCTTTGTACAGGATAAAGGTACAGCGATACAATTTTTAGATCATTCTCCTGGAGACACGATTGCCCCGTGTACAGATGATACAGTAGTGTATGAGAAATAAATGTAGGTATGACTATGTACCTAATTTATGTGTTACCCAACACATATTTAAGTTCTTGTAGTTAATATATTGTAATTTTTTTATCAACATATTAAATGCAAATTTCAAATTTAATCACCACGAATAGAACATATTAAAAAAATAATTATGTTTCATTGATCCACTCATTATTTTATTTTCAGCGAGACGCCAGTGGTTTTAGAAGAATATATATGGACACTCTATATGAACACTCAGAGTCACTGGCTATTTTTGTTTTATCTGTATAAGAAACATAAAATTTAATAAATGCAATTGCAACATTTGTAATTATTATTATCTCATCATTAACTTTATAATTGAATGTGTTCACATGGTCGCAGAGTGACACAAAAGTTATTCACAAAAAGATGACCTACTTCTTGTCTGTACATTATCAAATTATCTAGTAGCTATACCGACTACCATAATATCGTTCCGGGACAATTGTAAACAAAACACTAAATTCTAATACTTCCATTTGTATCAATTAAACAGGATAGTAGGCCTACCCCCTACACTTTTCGCCACCCAATAGAATACTAGTAAATGTACACAGTAGTAAAATAAAGAAAATATGTGCCTCTGAGCCTTTGTTGAAAGGAAAATAAGATGTGTTTTCGCTATGGGGCGAAAATGAATGCATCTCTGCCAATTATTTTAATTGACAATCACTACAAATCATTACGCTATGACCAAAACCTTTTCATTTCGTACTCAGGCAGGTAAGTGCCTACATGCAAAAGTATGAGTAATACGGACTAGCGGTACTTGGGATTACGCGTTCACAATGTATTTTTGACTTTTTGGAAAAAAACAAATTCACCATACATTCTATAGTTCCTCAAATATTACTATAAATAAGTAAAATTAACATAATGCTATTTTAAAACTTTTTGGTAAATCATAAATGGTACCTTGGATAAAGGCAATAATAACTTAATTTAAAAAACCGATGATAATAGTGTTCACTTTGCCTTAATCAGTCTTAATACAAGGACAAATTGAACAGATTGTTACTACTTCCAGAAAACTAATAGTCGTCACAGACAGGAGGAGGATAAACCATGGGCCCACTCATAAAACAGAAGGCGAATAGTATAAATTAATTCACAAATATGTATTTTTTTGTTTATAACTAAATGTAATAATGATAACAGTAATTTGAAACATGTATTGCCGTTATATCGTGCGCTCACTATGTGACCTCAGGAAAAAGTCATCGCCATGGAGTGGTATAAAAAAAATATATTTAGGACTAAAATCTGATTTACCCCATCAACATTGCCTAGTTGAAAACAGGTCAGACGTTTCACTAACTGATTAAAAATATTCACTTTTGATGGCCCACATACCTTAGAACGTTGGCAAAATAAATATGAATTCATTAATGTCTAGATGGTTTAACACTTACAATGCTGAAATATTTGCGTATCAACCATGGAGACAATTTGAAATCATCACAAATAGCTTAGTTAGCTTTTCTGCTTCATTTGAATATCTATGTTATGGGTCTATGGTCATTACAATTTGCTAATTCCTTCAGCGCGGAGGTCGTTTACGTCTATAGACGGTCCCCGCACTGAAAGGGTTGAGAATAATTTAGGGAAAATATCACGGTAAAATATATGCTCCGAGCGTCCCCACCATAGCGGTATAGTGGCCAAAATTAGACAGTATGTCAAAGCTAGTAGGCTATAGACTAAACCAACTGAGAAGTTTCGCTCACTTATCAATAATATTTACCTTGACGACCCCAACCTTAGAACCATATGGGGGGAATAATGTAGGTGGGTCGTTGTGATTCGCTGAGTAAACATTTAGGGCGTCTAATACAAAGACAGGAATGCGCAATAGGGTCAACTTCGACAGGAGTGGGTCTATCGCAACGTAAATATTTTGATTCAGTGAAGTATAGCAACCCACCAACTTTAAATCATAACTGACATGTGAGTAGACTGAATAATAATCGGATAGGATAGATTATTTTATAGGCCTACACACATACTTGACCTCGCTTAGTATTGGTTAGTTTTGATAAAATTATGTAATATAACATAAAAAAACACTTAATTATCATATTCCTGGTTATTATCAGAAGAGTGGACAGGCATGTACATCGATCGAGAGATCATCCACAGTCACTCGTCATACGGACCCTCGGGCCAATGCACAGGCCCACGTCTTAGTGCAGAAGCATTTATTATTTAATTCGAAATAAACATATTCAGTGTGTAACAAGCCCCGTCTTCTCATCCCTGAGAGATGAGGTTTACCCAGTGTGCAGTGGCCCCTTGTCCCAAACTGGGCCTAAAATATGAGGTCTACCCAGTGTGCAACCAGCTTCTCATCCATCCTAATTATCGTATCCCTGCGCATGCACTTATATTCGAAAATGCTATTAGTTTTCGAGAATAAGTGCATGCACTTATATTCGAACATAAAGATAAATTTTAAATTTATTCCAATTCGTTAAAATCGTAATTATTTGATTTCTTCCAATCCAAGGTAAACTGAGTCAACGCTAGTAATCACTGGGACAGTTACTTTGAAGTTACCTTGCAGGAGTGACTCCGGGAAATAGATGTTGACACTACCTGAACTGTTATATCACACCTCATTTGTCCCCACTTTTCAGCTATCACACCCATACCCTATCGCTTCGACGCCTTGAACTGTTGGCGCATATCTGTATTATGGGGCAATTCTCTCCTAATATCTACCCGTTGATGAATAATAAAAAATAATATTGTAGTTTGTGTTTACGATCAACATTTTTTAAAAATTATTATGGGCATTAACTAGTAGTAGTCTATAAGTCAATATACTCATATTATTATTATTCTCACCTGATGTCTTGAGTTACACCGTGGTATGCGTAGTAATTTTCGAATATAAGTGCATGCACGTAGTATTCGAATATAGTTGCATGCACTTATAAACGAACAAGAATATTTTTGGAGAAATGACATTCGAATTTCACTTATAAGTGAATGCACGTTTATGCGCGGGGATACGGTAAGGATGAGGTTTAGCCAGTGTGGTATGGGCACCTCACCCCTTCTAATATATGAGGTCTACATAGTGTGCAGTCAGCCCCTCATTCTTGACACTGCATCAGAGATGATGTTTACCCAGTGTGCAGTGGGCCCCTCATCCCTGAGAGATGAAGTTTACCAGTGTGCAACCAGCCCCTTCTAAGGATTAGGTTTAGCCAGTGTACAATGAGCCCCCCCCCTCCCCCCTGAGAGATGAAGTTTACCTTCCGAGAGATAATGTTTATAAATCCTAGTGTGGAGTTGGCCCCTCATACCCACCTGAGTGTTGAGGTTTACCTAGTATGCATTGGCCCCTCATCCCTCCTGAGAGATGAGGTTTACCTAGTGTGCAGTGGGCACCTCATCCCTGACTCTGCCTGAGAGATGAAGTTCACCCAATCTGCAACCAGCCCACCCTACAGCCCCTACTTCTCCCTGAGATGAAGCTCACCAGTGTGCGAACAGCCTCTCATCCCTCCTAAGAGATAAGGTTTTTCCAGTGTGCAATAATAACAAAATAATAAAACAATTATTTTTAAAACTTTGATTACTATCAAAGTATTTTGCTAATTTTCTCTCTAACTCCCGTTTGTCCACCTAGCTTTTCTAGCGTAGATAGCGTTGGGCCTAAGTTTTTCTTAAATATCTGCTTTTAAAATTCATCTGTCTAAAAAATATTTCAATTTGTAGCATTTGCTGGGTCTAGCTACAGAAGAAAATATATCAAAGCATGTGTGGCACCAGATGGTTAACATGGTTAATATGGGAGCAAGTTCATACTCTAGCCAGCAGAAGATTATCATATGAGAAAACACTTCATACTCCAGCCTTCAGACAGTTAAAGCGACGCAATCAGGCTAAAATCATAAAAAATCCTTAATTTTATTTTGGCGTCTTAATATGACCATAATATGTGAACATGTCCATAGACTAGTATTGAGTATGTTTTTTAAATTTTGTGTTGCGCATTTACCAGTTAAGCGAGAAATAAATACGCAATTTAATTTCAGACATGCATGTTTAAAATAAGAAATACAGAAATAACTGATAAACGGGGTTTTCCGCAACCTTGCTACGTTGCCACAGCAACCTAAAATTTAAAAGACTTCCGTAATTCTAGTCTATGGACTAGAATTACATATGAAGGAAGTATATTAAGAAGCCAAAATAAAATTATTGATTTTTTGATGATTTTAGCCTGATTGTGTCGGCTTTAATACAGAGGACATGTAATACGCTAGGCAACAGAAGGTTAACATTATATATATATAATAGTCTAGTCGCAGAAGATTAATAGTTGAGACACGTGATACCAGAGACCCGAGAGGATTAATACATGTGTTACTCTAGTCCGGAAAGGATTAATAAATAAATCATATGATACTCTAGGTATGACAAGGTTAATATAGAAGAAATATGGTAATCTAGTCCACATCGGAGTAATACACGAGACACACGTGATACTATCGACCCTCTGGACCTCAGAGGGTTAATACATGTCAAATTCTAGCCTATAGAGGGTTCAGAAATAACATCTATGAAGCTCTAGGCATGAGTAGGTTAAAAAAGATAAACATGATAAGACATAAGAAACGTGATACTCCAGAGGGTTTATACTTGCGAAAATCACCAGAGGGTTAATAAATAAGACATGTGATACCCAAACACCAAAAGGTGAATATAGAAGCAATTTGATAGTCTACTCTACAGAGGGTTAGTATTTGAGACACGTGATACTATCGACTCGCTGGACCTCAGAGGGTTATTACACGCATTACTCCAGCCTATAGAGGGTTAATAAATAACATATGTGATGAACTAGGTATCAGTAGGTTAAAATAAGCTGAACATGATAGTGTAGTCCACATAGGGTTAATATTTTAGAAACGTAATACACTAGACCACAGAGGGTTAATACTTGAGATAGTCTAGTCAACAGAGGGTTGATAAATAAGAAATGTGATACTCCAGATATCAAAAGGTTAATATGGAAGAAATTTAATAATCTAGTCCACATAGGGTTAATATTAGAGAAACGTGGTACTATCTACTCTTCGGTCCTCAGAGGGTTAATACATGTCAAACTGTAGCCTATAGAAGGTTAATCAATAACATTTATGATGCTCTAGGTATCAGTAGGTTGAAATAAGATAAACATGATAGTGTAGTCTACAGAGGGTTAACACATTAGGAACGTGATACTCTAGACCAAAGAGGGTTAATATGTGTGATACTCTAGTCCACAGAGGCCTAATAAATAAGATATGCGAACCTCTAGGCATCAGAAGGTTAACGCAGAGAAAATATAGTAGTTTAGTCCACAGAGGGTTGACACATGAGACATGTCATACTCTAGACCACAGAGAGTTAATACATGCGATACTCTAGAATGGAGAGTGCTAATACATGAGATATGTGATATTCTAGACATCAGAATGTTAATATAGGGAAAATCTGATAACCTCATCTCTTGGAGATGAGGGGCTCACTACACACTGTGTAAACTTCACCCTGAGAGAGTGAAAGGCTCGCTACACACTGGGTGAACCTCATCTTTCAGGCCCAGTTATGGATGAGGGGCTCACTGCACACTGCCGGCTAAATCTCATCTTCAGGATGGGTGAGGGCTCGCTGCACACTGACTAAACCCTTATCTCTCAGAAGGGATGAGGGGCCCACTACACGCTAGGTACACCTCATCTATTAGAAGGAATGAGAGGACCACTGCACACGCTAAACCTCATCCTTAGGATGGATGAGGGGCTGGTTGCACACTGGGTAAACCTCATCTTTCAGGGCCTGTCAGGGATCAGGGGCCCACTGCACACTGGGTAAACCTCATCTCTCAGGCAGTGTTAGGGATGAGCGGCTCACTGCACACTGGGTAAACCTCATCTCTCAGGAGGGATGAGGGGCCCACTGCACACTAGGTAAACCTCATCTCTGAAGAGGGATGAGGGGCCCACTGCACACTGGGTAAACCTCATCTCTCAGGAGGGATGAGGGGCCCACTGCACACTAGGTAAACCTCATCTCTGAAGAGGGATGAGGGGCCCACTGCACACTGGGTAAACCTCCTCTCTCAAGAGGGATGACGGGCCCATTGCACACTGGGTAAACCTCCTGTCTGAAGAGGGATGAAGGGCCCACTGCACAGTAGGTATAAGCCTCCTCTCTCAAGAGGGATGAAGGGCCCACTGCACACTAGGTAAACCTCCTCTCTCAGGAGGGATGAGGGGCTCACTGCACACTGTGTAAACCTCCTCTCTCAAGAGCGATAAAGGGCCCACTGCACACTAAGTATAAACCTCCTCTCTCAAGAGGGAGGAAGGGCCCACTGCACACTAGGTATAAGCCTCCTCTCTCAAGAGGGAGGAAGGGCCCACTGCACACTGGGTAAACCTCTCTCAGGAGGGATGAGGGGCCCGCTGCACACTGGGTGAACCTCCGCTCTCAAGAGGGAACGAAGGGCCCATTGCACACTGGGTAAACCTCATATCTCAAGAGGGATGAAGGGCCCACTGCACAGTAGGTATACACCTCCTCTCTCAAGAGGGATGAAGGGCCCACTGCACACTTGGTATAAGCCTCCTCTCTCAAGAGGGAGAAAGGGCCCACTGCACACTAGGTATAAGCCTCCTCTCTCAAGAGGGAGGAAGGGCCCATTGCACACTGGGTGAACCTCCTCTCTCAAGAGGGACGAAGGGCCCACTGCACGCTGGGTAAACTTTCTCTAGCAAGAGGGATGAAGGGCCCACAGCACAGTAGGTATAAACCTCCTCTCCCAAGAGGGAGGAGGGGCCCACTGCGCACTGGGTAAACCCACTCTCACAACAGGTATGAAGGGCCCATTGCACACTGGGTAAACCTCCTTTCTCAAGAGGGATGAAGGGCCCACTGCACAGTAGGTATAAGCCTCCTCTCTCAAGAGGGATGAAGGGCCTACTGCACACCGGGTAAACCTCCTCTTTCAGGAGGGATAAGGGGCCCACTGCACACCGGGCAAACCTCCTCTCTCAAGAGAGATGAAGGGCGCACTGCACACTGAGTAAACCTCCTCTCTCAAGAGGGATTTAGGGCCCACTGCACACTAGATAAACCTCCTTTCTCAGGAGAGATGAGGGGCCCACTACACACTGGGTAAACCTCCTCTCTCAAGAGGGATGAATGGCCCACTGCACACTGGGTAAACCTCCTCTCTCAAGAGGGATTTAGGGCCCACTGCACACTAGGTAAACCTCCTTTCTCAGGAGAGATGAGGGGCCCACTACACACTGGGTAAACCTCCTCTCTCAAGAGGGATGAAGAGCCCACTGCACACTAGGTAAACCTCCTTTCTCAGGAGGGATGAAGGGCTCACTGCACACTGGGTAAACCTCCTCTCTCAAGAGGGATGAAGGGCCCACTGCACACTGGGTAAACCTCCTCTCTCAAGAGGGTTGAAGGGCCCAATGCACACTAGGTAAACCTCCTCTCTCAGAAGGGATGAGGGGCTCACTGCACACTGGGTAAACCTCCTCTCTCAGGCGGGGCTTGCTACACACTGTATATGTTTATTTCGAATTGAATATCAAATGCTCCCTACACTAAGCTGTGGTCCTGTCCATTGGCCCCTAGGGGCCGCATGACGAGTAACTGTGGATGATCTCATGATCGATGTACAAGCCTATCAGCCTCGGAGTGCCAGATGGAACATACTCCACTAATCGATGTAGTTGCTTTTGAAAATTAGAAATGCGAACATATTTATTGTGCTAGTCGAATGGACCCAATGTAATGCTTCTTTTGACAACCAATAAAAAACCCCGTTACATCATTCACGGGGTGCCCAAGGACACTTTAATTATTTTGCATACACCGCAGCGGGCTGTATAACTCTAATTTTCCTTTATTTCGGCCGCCACGGTGTATCGAAGGGACAAAATCAGCGGTTCCGCGCCCCGTCACGGGACATGGAAGAGCATTTAACTGTTATTTGCCCCGTCACGGGTTATCCAACACACTTTTCTTGCCTTGTGTGCCCCGTGACGGGGCAAATAGACCCGGCCTTTAAACATAGCTGTGTTATTCAGAGGAAAATATTGTTTTTTCACAGGTAGGCCTACATGCTGTGCCTTGCACTTGTCTTTGTTATGTAGGCCAATACCTCATACACCCGAAATTTCTGATGCGGTATCCAACTAAACGAATCTCCCTTGGTGATGTGTCCATCCCCACGCATATATTATAATTGCTACTCTCAGGCACGCATTCATATCACCACAAATGTTGGCTCATTCTTGGTCCAGCGTCGTAGAGGCAATCAGAGGCTTGATTTGATTGAATTAGGTCATTACTGCATTTTGAGATGGAATTGGCGACTGCAATGCACCTGCCAAAGTGAAGGAAAAAGACATACTTTGAAGCTGACCCTTTCAGCACAGGGACCGACTTGGGCGTCATATTCTGACGTATATAGATGTCAGAAGATAGACCCATAACATAGACCCATAACATATATGTATTAAAATGAAGCAGAAAGAGTTAATTATTAAGACATTTATGACGATTTTAAGTTGAAACCCTTGGTCTCTTGGTTTTCAGCGCTTTAAGGTTAGCGATAAAGGACTGACTTCTCCACTTCAACTTAACGATGGAATACTCACCGGCAACTTGTTTTCCAAACTTTTTGCAGTCAGGTTGGAGATATCCAGGTTGGCATACGCACGTACCGCATTGTGTTGGGTCTTCAAAACCTTTGTTATAACATATTAGGGACGAGTCTGTGCATTTATCTGTTTGAAAGAATAAATACACACATCAGCAAATACAAGTAGTATTGGTTGAATGCCAATTTAGTATTATTATGATATTGATTGTAGCAAGGCATTAGGACACGATAAATGAAATGAATCGGGCTTTAGGCCACCTTTGTGCACATATAGGCTAAACTGGGCCAGGAGAACCTCCTGAGGATTGTGAAATGATTGAGATGACACTGTCCTTCAGACACAGGATTCGAAATTCGAGCCCTGGCGGTCTGAGGCCGAGCACGCTACCTCTCGGTCACGGAGGCTCCCCTTAATACTGTCTTTCACACGTGGATGGGGAAGAAACATTTTTGTTTCTTTCAAACCGCCGAGTCCGGGAACCGAACCCCGAACTCTGGCGTGAAAGGCAGCGGTGCTAACTACTACCCTAGGGCCCCCGCCCTAGGACACGATAAAACAATACCGAAAGACAAAACATAGCCTAGTCCATATAATTTGCATATGTACATGTACATGATGTAGACCCTCCAAATCATGTTAACCCTTTAGCCGCCAAATTATTCAATTTGAATTTTCACCCACTTGAAGTTGTGTCTCGCTGACGCGATCCACAACTTCAAGTGAGTGAAAATTATTCAGATTTGACAAAATGGGGATCAACTCTTGTCAAATCTTGCTGGTTGATGTCACATTTTATCTTTAACATATTTAAAATGGGGTACTTAATGTGCTAATAAAAAAACGAAAGCCTGAATATATGCGGCACCGGCGGCTAAAGGCTTAATGAAGAAATTGGGGGCTTTAATACATTGCAGTCCACCACTACCTGGTCGTAGGCTTACCTGAACAATATGCTGCATTGATAGTTTTAATGTCGGTGAAGGAAAGATGAGATTGTTGTCCCATATTTCTGATCAAATTCGCTCCCTCGTCCAATGGTATGATCGTCAGCTTTCGTGGTACCGCGAACGCCTGAATAAAAAGACAAAAAAAGAAAAAAGAAATTAAAAAAATTGTGAATTTTCAGTCAATATATTATTTGTAGCTAATTTTATACTAATACAAAACTTTTTATCTCTACATATTTCGAAAACAAAATTCTGCCAATTTATATATATATATATATAATCAGAATACATATACAGAATACATATACATATACATATACATTAAACAGTACAAAAAAACAGGACCATACACTTAAGATAAAAAACCCAGAAGACTATGTCATACATATGCTGAACATGATAAATTCTTAGAATTCCATAAGTCATGATAAAAAAAGAGTTCAACCGTTAATATACATTCTCTTCATCTGGCTACTAGCAATATCTTTATTACTAGCCCCAATCATATCAATGGGAAAATCCACACACATGGAAAACTAATTTAAAAGAAAAAAGAAAAACTCCAACATATTGAACGTACTCTCTCTGTACTTTCGGAACGTCTTTGGAGAAGAATGATTATATAATTTAGCTAATACAGACATTATGTTTTAAAGATAACCCCTTTTTCGATTAAAAATTTTGATGAGCTAATTTTCTAAATTGATTATTAAAGGAGATCCATACATGTATGCTGACATGGCAATTTTGAAAAACTAGTTTATATGAAGTTATACTAAAGTGTAACAGAAATCACCAAAAAATGCAAAAGCACAGAAAAAGATTAAATTAGTTTTATTTCCGAGCCGTGTATTGCCATCTAAGCAAAACTGTGGATTATACTACACGTTATACCAAGATTGCCCACCGTTTTAGATTGTGGGATTTGGGCCACTTCAAAGCCACCGACGTAATTGGCGTGTGAAAGTGTGGGATTGGGAAATTCCCATTACAGCACCGATTGCATGCCCAACGCTTGACCTACGCCATCAACATGAGGCCCAATGCTGTGCTAGCATTCATCCATCATTTATCAGGGGTACAATTAGTTAGTTTGTTTGTTTGTTTTCTGGATTCTTAGAAATGTTGATCAAAATGTTTTTTAAAACATGAAATCATGATCAGCGGGATACACATCGATCTTCACTACAAAACTAAATACCAACATTTATCTTATCTCACGGAGCTCCTTTAAATATTTATTTGCTGACCCCGATGGCTCACTCGGTCTGGTTGTGGCTCGAAACTCAGAGGTACTGGGGTCGCATCCCGGTAGGGTCGAATGTTTGTAATCGTGGCTGTGCATATACAGTACTCCAAACTGTTCAAAGGCCTGTGCATTGCTTTGCTGTCTATGGTACTATGTACTATAAAGAACCCTTGATGTCATTCAATAGGAGTAGGGCATAGTCCCGATTTCGGGCTTCCTTCTATCGCGATAATGCTATGATTGTGCAGAATGCGACGTAAAGCAATATTCACTTTTCACCTCTTCAAATAATTGTTATTGTTTTTTTTAGGTCGCATCCGCTAGCATGGGCGCAGGCTGTCCCTGTGTTATAACCACAGCCAAGCTGGACAAAACAGAACATGTTTCAGCTTTACATTCCGAAAAGCTTGTATCTATAATGTGACTGTGTATGCCTGCAATGACCAACTGTAAATTTAATTATGCACATCAGTTTGTTGTGCAATAGGATATTACAAAAAAAAAAGGATGTATTACTACTTTTTGCTTATCGTTTTTGTACTGAACGTATTTTGCCGCCACCGTCACCGCATCTGCAGCTGCCGCTGTTTTAGGGTAATGAGCCGAATCATCCAAATAAATTGTTTTCAACTTTTTTTAAAAAATAGTGGCTAACTCGGCAGCCATAGTCAATTAAGATGGCTGACAAAATTTATTTGTCGAATGGTATAGTCGAAATTGCTAAGCGGATCTGTTTACTTCAATTTTTCAACTTCGCATTCAGTAGCTTCAGTAGGTTACAATCTCAAGTGTCCGAAATTGATTTTTGAAAATTAAAACAAAAGCTTTAGATGTCCTATGATATAATCTGAACTAATGTACGGATTTGTGTTATTTTAGGCTGAACCTGTTGGGAGACATTGAACTGATAAGCTTTTGGTGTATTTTGATCAGTGAGAGGGGGGGGGGAGGATTATAATAACAGTAAACACTCTACATGATTATGTGGAAATTCGTTTTTTGTGGCGAGGATCATGGGCAGATGACACACAATTTTACGTTATATAGTATCAGTAAGATACAGTGAAATGATAGATTTGTTCAATTTTAGGATTAAATTAATTCTGCTGTCCCAATCCTCGAATTGATTAGTTTTAGTCTATTTTTAGTTTTAGTCTATTTTTACCAGTTTTAAGGGTATTTTTTTGGTGGGTATGTGAGCAATGTTTGTATAATGTTATCCCAAAACAATTGCAATGCTTCACAGATCACTCTAATGCGAATATTAGAGGGAAGCTCAATTTTCGTTTTATTGTTGAATATAATTTAGCAAGTACCATAATTTGGCAATTACATAAAATACACATATCAATATGACATATCCACTAATTTTGCCAAGTCTGCCAAAAACATTTCCCTACAAGACTTCTACATTCAATTGTATTTGAATATGCATGTGAAATATTTAAAAATTATTATGTGTATAATATAATAATCTACTTACATCAGGACCATAATGCATGGTTGATGACATATCATACGGACTGCCATAACTACTGGTCTTGTATTTTCCAAAGGGGGAGGAACCTCCAAAGAGACTCCAGTCAATGTTGTCCTCCTGTATTACAACATATTTGTCTCTGTCCTGGGATTGGTGCTCGTGCTCGAGGCCCAGAGCGTGCCCGATCTCATGCATTGCTGTGCCAATCTAAAATAATACAAAATAATCACTAGGCTAATAAAACTGGGCTTACATGTATGTGTAAATGGTGTTCATTTAACCCTTTCAGCGCGGGGACCGTCTTTAGACGTCAGAATCTGACATCTGAATACTCCAGATTCTGACGTCTAAAGACGGTCCACACACTTAAAGAATTTAAAATATATATAAAGGCCGTATACCCATAAGACAGGTATTCAAATGAAGCGGAATGAACTGACCAATACATTTATGGTGATGTCAAATAAAATAAAACCCTTTGATCGTCATTGTTTACACAAACATAATTCAGCGTTGTAAAGGTTATATTAAGTGTGGTGTGGGAAAACAAGTCGCTGGTGCAAGGAGGTGTAACGTATTTTTCAATTGGGGCCTACTGAAAAAAACCGAAAAAAACCCCGTTGTAATGTTTTACATGATCTGCTCACAAATAGCAGTTTAAATAATACAGCATTTTTGGCAACTTCGCGAGCGAGCTTAGGACACTTTGTTCTTTTTCTCTGTTTTAAATGTGAAAATAAATCCAAAATCTTATGAGGGCGGGCGGTAAAAAATATTCAAAATCCACCTTGGGTCTATTTGCGAAAAAGTTAATGAGGGCGACAAAAATAATTTCTAGAAATGTTAACGTCAGGGCGACGAAATAAAAAAATTGGGCTAATTTTTGAAAAAGGTAATGAAAAAAAATAAAAATAAAAGATAGCTGGAGCAATGTTTTTTTATCTCCCAAAATGAACGTGATTTTTTGGAAATCGACAAACGTCCAATGCGCGCGCTGCGCAGAAAAAACACATGTTTTTTGGTAATGCATGGCCTTTATCTATTAAATGAGCACGCTCATCTGAGAAAGAGAAAAAAACATAGTGGCCTTATGACGAAAGCACAGCTTGTTATAAATAAATCAGGTCCATAAATCAGCGCAGCCGTGATCAGGTGAAACACATTATATGACAGTTTAACCAAAATGATTTTTTTGTGAGAAAGCAGATGATTATTGCACTAATAATTCTTTGTTAAATTTCGGTGTCTCTATGTTTTACTGTTATCGAAATATTGCGTCCTAAAACATCTGTTTTTACTAATTTGCAGGATCTGATGAGGAAAAACAAATTATAGAACATTTTGATCAAGAAAAAAAGATTATTTTTTACCTGAAAATAATGTATTTTACCTGATCAGAATGGGTTATGATGTGTTTCACCGATGGGATACAAGTGACCGTCGATTTCGAGACTGAGAATTTCGACACACAAGAGTGATTTCGTCACAAAATCACTGAGAATTTAATTAAGAGCGCTCGTCACTTTTTTGGTTATTTCTACATACTTTCTTAGAATGTTCGAATGCAATTTTAGTGTTTACATCCTGATTCTCGTCCCATTGACTTTTGCAATTGTTGATTTTAAAACAAATTCATATAGTTTACATAAATGTACATAGATTATGATCATTATTGCAAAAAATCTATCAAATGCCCTAATTGTTTCACCAAATCCCTTACAAATTTTTTATATGCGTCTACAGCTATATTGTGTCCACCATAGCACAGTTATTTCACTAATATTGAATGCCGCAGGTCCATTTTGCATAAATTGCCATATGTAAAATCTTTGAAATGCTACAGCGAAACAATGTCACTTACATAGATGTTTTTTGTGTTTACATCCATGTTTTTTCTACCCTCTGAAAGTCGTTTCGTTGGGTTTTGTTTACCGCATATTAACTTAATTTGCAACCTAACTTTTCAACCAAATCATCTAGGCTACAGATGTTTTGTGTCCGCACCTATGTTTTTCGTCCCAAGGAAATTGTTTCGCTAGATTTTAATTTCCACAGATGCATCTAATCAGCATAAATTATCATATCAAAGGCCACACATCAATAGCTTCACATTGTCAACCAAATCACATACAGCGTTGTTTATTAACTAGGTGGATCAGTGGCATTCCAAATGTAGTGACACAATTTTCATGGAGTGAGTAGTTAGAACATTTTTTTGGTTTTAGGCCTTGACTTTATGCAAATTAGGTGGATATGCGGTATTTGAACTTCAATGGTTGAACAGCATGGATTGGAAAGCGTGGGTGTAGACACAGAAAAACACTCTGCATGCGATTTGGTTCAAACGGATTTTTATATATTTTAGACCTTAAATATATGCTAATTTATCCTAATTTATGCTAATAAACTCTTTAGGTAAATTTAAAATCCAGTAAAAGGACTTCCTGTGATGGAAAACATGTGTGTAGACAGAAAAAAACATTCTAAGTTATTCAGTTAAAAAAATTATGTTAATTTATGCAACTTAGGCTGATATGCCTAATTATGATATATAATCAAAATCCAGTGGAGACGACTTCCATGAGTGGAACGCATGTGTGTAAACACACAAAAAGCTCCGTAAGTAATTTATATTATTTTAAATCTTTGCCTTTAAATATGCCTGAAATTCCTGGACTAGCTGTTGTGAATTGGCTCCTCATTTACTTGAAAGAGCCTAGGGCCTACTATTCTAGATGACAATATAATGATACTAACTCCATACAAGCATCCAAAACGAGAAAGAGTTATTGGCTGCGCTTCACCAAACGTTCGTATCACACCCACGTAAGATGAACATCTACAATAAATAGAAAAATAATCAATACAGAAACAATATTATCAATATATAACACTATCGATGTTCATAGTCGTCAGACCAGCCAGCTAGAAGTCGAATAACCTTGTTTGCAAGGCAAGGCCTGTTTCTGAAAACAGAAGTCTGAACACATATGGAAAGTGGAGAGTGACTATTATTGCGGGCTTAGGTAGCCTAGATTGATAATAATAGTAATAGCGTTTGGTCAGGCAATGTACATTCTCATTCACAAGATTCACTATCAGTCCACAAGGGCAGCTAGTGGCTCTGATTGATTACAATGTAGAATGTGTTCTTTTAGGAATATTCATGAATTTGACTAGATTGATAATAATAGTAATAGCGTTTGGTCAGGCAATGTGCATTTGTAGGATTCTGACTTCGTTTAGTTTAGGTGGCAGTTATCCCCGGCTTCTCGGACTCGGGAAGCTGTGGACGACCGCCTCGTTCCCGTACCTTGGTGACGGGTGCACACAATTGCAGCCCGTGCGGCATTGGTACTTTTCCCGCACTTCAGACGTTACACTCGGCGACTACGGACGTGCCGTAGGTCGCTCTCGCTAAGTCAAACAGGACGTGCCGTGCGCGGAGGTTGTGCTTTGTTGTTGCCAGATGTCTAACGAATAAACATGACAAGTGGAGAAAGAGTTTTATGATTTATTTGGAACCGTCGACTCGACGGGGAAGGCAGTTTGAGTTGAAATGGTGAAGATTGGGCAGTTTCCCTCGTCCGCCATTGCGACCCTACACTAGAGACGCCAACGGTCACTTACAGGTACTTTCGGCGCGAGGGGCTCCCCATCTCCCCATACTGGTGACCCCTCACGACTGATAGTCTACGCAACAGTGTTTTCACCTAGACGCCAGTTGAAAACCGCTGTTTTCAAGGATAGTTTTGATTAAATTTTAAGGGATTTTTTGAAAAAAATCAATAACATTTTTTTCATCAGGTACGTGAAAACTGTAGGTCATTCTTTATATGCCAGTTTAAATTAGTCAGAAAGAGTTATCAGAGGAGAAGCACGTTTTTTTACGTCGAAAGTGGCGTAAATTTTTAATTTTTGGACGAAATCCCACGTGTTTGGCGCTTTTTCAAGATGGCGACCATGCCAGTTTCTCTAGAAGAATCCTGAAAATTATTCTCATAGACTTAGTCTATCACTTGTTAAATGTAAGAGTTTGTTAAATGCCTTCATCCTATTAATGCCACTGTAGGCGAATAGGAAGTGGGTATTTTCGGTAACTCATTTTTTATCGTTGATTACCATAATTGGGTGACTTGATTTTAAAGTCCATAGACGAAGCCTCGTCATTTTTTCGATTTTTCAGCAAAATCGACAGAAATGATAAATATCGCTTCGACTCGGGTAACCTTTAATAGGTTTAGGGCCAAAATAAAATTGTTTCCCTAAATGAATGTCAATAAACGGTCTTATTTGGTCTGTTTAAAATATTCCCAGGACCGTAGGTCAATATTTTGTACTATTATCATATGTTATTTCAGAGAATGCTGAATATTGTACATGTATTTAGTAGGTGAGCGCCATTTTGGACGCTGGTTCCCCTCACTTAGCTGATCGCCCACCGTGGGCAAACACGTGTTCCGCCATAACCGGCATGTATTTGGACAGTGAACCTGTGTCGCCACATCACATTAGCATAAATTAGGCCGCCATTTTGATTTGGTGGAGCTCATTCCTCACGTGTTCAAGATTTTACACGGACTAGTTGTAATATTATTTTGAAATTATTTATAAATTTCCTTTTTCAAAACGATTGAAGGAGAGGAAATATAAATAAGTTGTTTCGAAAACGAAATTGTAACACTAATTGTGTGAGATTTTTTGTTCACTTTAAAACGCCCTTCGGTGTTTGTAATCGCTCTAGCCTATTTAGCGCCTTATTTGGGCACGCAGTAGGTAATGAATATGCTAATGTGAGGCGAGACGGGGATGCTGATCATGCTTCTATGTACAAACCGTTCCATGCATGCCGTCACAGACAGGAAGCCACATGCTGTCTGCCGCACATGTTAGAAGCACCGACAATACATCATACACACACCCACCACAGACGAAATAAACACAACCGCTACGACGACAGCCGGTTTATACGTCAATCAATAAATCGAAGAGAGCGATTGATTCGGACGTTTATAAGAATGACTCAGTGATGAACGTGCCATTATAAAAAAAAAACGTGGAATGTTCATCACAGACATCATTTTTCAGCGAAATGATATACTATATCATTAATCAGCATAGACTACTGTCAGTCACGTTTTAAATATTTTTCTAAAATCATAAATGTAACTGTTTTTCTTCGCAGTCACATTTAGTCTATCAGTCTGAGAAACATTGCCAATATTTGAATGTGTTTTTCGACTTGCATGAAATTTTTTTTTTCACCCAGGTCGATTTACAAAATACTATTATCCTAGCTTAGCATAGCACGTCATAATTGTATCTGGCATTTTTTATGTACAATTTCGACCTACGGTTTTCACTATACCATTATGCATGTATGTGAATAAGTGAAAACGTTTTATGTCAAATATAGACCTTCTGTTTTCACTAAAATCAATATATACCTTTGTGAATTAGTGCACAGCATTTAGGTGCAACCTCTGCGACGCATTTTCAACTAATCTGCAACCCCTGTTTCTCGCAACATGCGACATAGCATGAACATTTTCTACAATCTACATTTCTAAGATTCAGCATATTACAGACATTTTTCATCTGATTTAGACGGCAACGCACAACCTATCCGCGCACGGCGCGTCAAAATAGTTGGCATATGTTAATACGACATGCCATTTTAAACACATTTGAGATAGACACAGAGCCAATAGGCCAGCTATCTCAAATGCTTCACTAGTTAGATAATTTAAAAACACTATTTCATAATGTCGAAGCAATACGACAGTGAAGGCTTCATGTCAACGCCCCTAGAAGGTGCGGGTGCTAGACCTAAAGATGATTATCGTCAAGACAGTGAGGACAATGAGGTTCGATTCCGAGAGGCAGATGAAGAATATCAACGCCTCAAAGCTGATTTCGCTCGAATTGCCCGAGCTAAACGTATGAGTTCTCACTCTAGGAGCGATTCCTCAAGGAGTACTTCACCACTCGGTAGGCAGTCTCAGAGACGTGCTACGAACTTACCAAAGTTCAGAATCGCCACTTTCTACGCTTCGGATGTTGAACTCTGGTTCAACCAGATAGAGACTCAGTTTGCTCTTCACCAGATCAACGATGATGATGAGAGGTACAGCTTAACCTGCGCTGCACTTTCGGGCGAGGTCGCATCGGATGTGAGGGACGTGCTACTTCAGCCTTTCAGGTCCAATAAATACGAAAGCCTGAAAGCGATCTTGATAGAGAGACGAGGTTTGACCACACCCGAAAGGGTTAACAAAGTGATATCTGGTGAAAGGATTGGTACTGACATTTCCTCGCGTTTCATGAGGCGTTTAAAAAGGCGGCTGGCTCCGGACCACGAGCCGTGGTGGGGAAAGCAGTAATTCGTCAAGCATTCATCCGCCAGATGCCCGCTTCAATCAGAGCCCATTTGGCGACTCAGCCCGACAGTGCCACCCTCGAAAGTTTGGCCGTTTTGGCCGACCGGGCACTGGCAGCTGAAGAGGACGTCGAAGAGAGTAAGCCGGGGGTCGCAGAAATTAAGGTAGAAGAAACCACCAAGCTAGTTGGTTTGTTGGAGGATTTGTCTAGGCGAATTAAAAAACTAGAAACCGTGACTACATCAGAGAGGAAAAGAAATAAAGGACGTGGACGAGTAAATAATAACTATGCTCCTGCGCCTGCATTTGCTCCTGATGTTCAGGCCTCAGGTTTTGTTAAAAACCAACCTAGTCATTATAGAAATCAACAGAATAATGCTCCACCTTTCGTTCCGCCGCCGAATGCACAGGCCACTGAGTTTGTTAATAAATCAAATAATTGTACTAATGCACAACAAAATGTACAACCTTTCGCACCGCTGCAGCAAACGCCGCAAAATAATGTGGCACAACCGACCGACACAGCGACTGCACAGGTTTGCTACTACCACCAAACTTATGGTGAAAAGGCGCGCTTGTGCAGTGAGCCCTGTTCATACTATGTCACATTAGGTCAGCGCGAAGTAGCGAATATCGCGTTACCACACTCTAAATTATTATATGTCGCAGATAAAGGACATAAATGCATATATTTGATTGACACGGGCGCAGCTGTCAGTGTTTTGCCGAAATCTTGCGCTAACGGGATTTCGGACGCTGACAGTCTTCCCCTGGTGGCAGCTAATAACAGTACTATACATACTTACGGCAACTGTAAACGCGTCGTCGATGTCGGCTTAAAGCGCGAATATCCGTGGACGTTCATAGTGGCAGATGTGCAGCAACCCATAATCAGGGCTGATTTTTTAATCCACTATAATTTGCTCGTAGACTTGAGAAGCCGATGTCTCCAGGACATGCGTACAGGTCCAGCTATTGCTGCTTCACTGTCATCGATTAAACCACTGTCATTGAACAGAGTAGACACTGTTCAGAACGAGTACACAAAACTCCTCGGCCAGTTCCCGGAACTGACACGCCCTACGACAAAGGGTGAGACCGTTAAACACGGTATAACACATAAGATAGTGACTAAAGGACACCCAGTGTTTGCACGACCACGACGGTTAGCACCCGATAAGCTGGTTACCGCAAAACGCGAGTTTGATGAGATGATAAAACTAGGGGTCATTGAACCCAGCGACAGCGAGTGGTCCTCAGCGCTTCACATGGTGCCAAAGAAAAACGGCGATTGGAGACCATGCGGGGACTACCATAGTTTAAACGCACAGACCGTACCGGACCGTTACCCGATTCCTCATATACAAGATTTCACGCAGCGTTTAGCCGGATCGAAAATTTTTTCGAAGATCGACTTGGTCAGAGCTTATTACCAGATTCCGGTGGAACCGTCAGACGTACACAAGACTGCCGTTACTACACCTTTTGGCTTATTTAATTTCACTAGAACACCGTTTGGTCTAAGAAATTCCGGTCAAACGTTTCAGCGCTTTATAGACCACGTTACACGCGGACTTGATTTTGTTTTTGTCTATTTGGTTGACCTACTGGTAACCAGCCCAGATCATAAAACGCATAAGAAACATCTACGAATTCTTTTTGCTCGACTATCTGAATACGGAATTATCATTGGTCCTGAAAAGTGTCAGTTCGGTACAACTGAATTAAGTTTTCTAGGTCACCACGTTTGTGCTGAAGGAATTTCGCCGTTACCCAGCGCCGTTGACGCGATTGTTAATTTCGTTAAGCCCGAAAAGTAACGAGCACTGCGTAGATATCTGGGAATGGTGAATTACTACCACCGTTTCATACCGCATTGCGCTGCGAAGTTGACACCACTCAATAATTTACTGACAGCTGCCAACGAAGGACATACCAGACTGTCACCGAAGTCAAATTTCGATTTGAAGTGGAATAAAAATGCAGAGTCAGCATTTTCTGAGTCAAAACAAATATTGGCAAACGCTGCGCTTCTGGTGCACCCAGATTCTACGGCTCAGATTAACATCAAGTGCGACGCTAGTGATGTCGCCGTCGGTGGCGTTTTGCAGCAATTTTTAAATGGTATGTGGCAGCCACTTTCGTTTTTCAGCAAGAAGCTGAACCCAGCAGAGACACGCTACAGCGCGTTCGATCGTGAGCTTTTGGCGGTATACGCAACAATTGAACATTTCTGACACATGTAGAAGGACGAAATTTCTTCGTTAATACAGATCACAACCCGTTCGTAATGTCATTCGTGACTGAGCGCGCGTCCCTACGACAAACAAGTCATTTAGCTTTCATCGCTGAATTCATCACCGATAATAGATATGTAAAAGGCGAGACAAATTTCGTCGCTGATGCGCTGTCACGACCATCAGTGTCCGCGATACATGATGGACCAGCGATAGACTATAAAGAGTTAAGTCTCGACCAAGCTAATGACGCGGAATTCAAGCGTTTGAGACACTTGACTACATCCACTATGAAGTTCAAACTACTAAAATCGTTCGATAATCAATTGATCTGGTGTGATGTGTCCACGGGACACAGCCGGCCGAACCTTTTTTCAAACTTACACGGTTTAGGCCACCCATCGCATAGAGCTACCAAACCTTTGATTAATACCTGATTTGTATGGCATGGCATGAATATAGATATTGCTAGATGGTGTCGTACCTGTAAGGGTTGCCAGACTGCTAAAGTTTCACGTCACAACACCCCAGTTTTCGGAAAGTTCACTGAACCTACCGAGCGATTCGATCATGTCCACATAGATATAGTAGGATCTTTACCTTATGCTGATGGCTTTAGATATCTACTGACTTGCGTCGACCGTTTTACACGTTGGCCCGAAGCTATACCTATGGTAGATATTAGAGCCGAAACGGTCGCCGAGGCCCTCTTCAGCGGGTGGATAGCACGTTATGGTACTCCAGCCACTATCACCACTGATAGGGGCGCTCAATTCGAGTCCAAATTGTGGGATAGTTTGTGTAATCAATTCGGGATTATTCGGAATCGTATCGCCCCCGGTCGAATGGCATGGTCGAACGTTTCCACTGTCAATTGAAAGCCGCCATTATGGCGCACAAGTCACCGAACCCGTGGACTATCACGTTACCCGCTGTGATTTTAGGAGTTCGTTCCGCAGTTAAAGAGAGACTAGGCAGGTCGGCTGCCGAGATGATATACGGGACAACATTTAGACTCCCAGGAGAGTTTACTAAACAGTACACCGTCGACGCTAACACTGATTTGGAGAATTATTCAGACAAGCTACGCGTGGCCATGTCGCGACTCCGTCTATGTCCGCCACGTGACACACAACAACACAACATTTTCCAAGGAAATAGCTACATGTACTCATGCATTCTTGCGCCGAATCGCAATTGCGCCGCCTCTGACCGCCCCTTACGACGGACCATATAAGGTCGTCGCGAGGAGTGGCAGAGTAATGAAAATCCTAGTTGAAGGCAAGGTTGAGACGGTCTCTGTAGATCGCGTTAAACCCGCACATCTCGAGTGCGAGCCTACGACAGGTACGACAATACAGCGTAAAACGCCAAACAAACCAAAGAGATCGACGGCTACCAGGATATCTAGTAGGAATCCACAGGGTCCACCTAGAACTGGTAGTGCGGACACTCTGACGTCCAATGGGACGAGTGTTAAAACGAAATAGTCGACGGCAGTCAGAAGCAGTAAAAAATCGGCCACAGTCCCAAAGCAACTAGATGTTAAAGTCAACTTGTCTAACAGAGACAATACTTATGTAGCGCCGCATTCGCGAACCCCCGCCGTATACCGCGCTAACGGGAACGGCGGTGGTTTACGAATGTATTCCCGCAAACCTTTACATCTACGGGGTAAAACCCCGGGTGCTGCTGACGCCGTAATCGACTCGACCAAAAGCAACCGTGCGAATATCGCTAATCGCGAAAAAATTTCGACCGACCAAACAGTGCGAAAATCTAGAGTCGGACGAATAATCCAGACTCCTGCCCGGTTCGTGCAGATGGTTCACGCCATAGTTGTGGCCTAATGACATCTATGGCGGGCCCAACCGCATGCACCGTATTACCAATGTTTTTAAATTGTAAATGAATATGCCAGGCCTGGCAGCATTGTGTACAGATATATAAATGTAAAGACATTTTTTTTTAGCAAGCTAATTGCTAAAATAAGAATAGAAATTTATGTTAATTAAATGAATGGGTTGATCGCAGCTTGCAGCATATGAATACATACATAAAGAACAGTTGGTGTTAAGAGGATGGGACAATTCATGTATAATGCTGCGATTTCAACCACCCACGCTGTAACCACACTCGCTATATTTTTTAAACTATGCTTAGTTATAAGAGGTTACATATTTTTACAACCCCGCTACTTGCACCAAGCAGTCTCCGACACTTCAGTTGGATCCTACGTTATCACTCACCCGGGGGTAATGTAGGATCCTGACTTCGTTTAGTTTAGGTGGCAGTTATCCCCGGCTTCTCGGACGCGGGAAGCTGTGGACGACCGCCTCGTTTCCGTACCTTGGTGACGGGTGCACACAATTGCAGCCCGTGCGGCATTGGTACTTTTCCCGCACTTCAGACGTTACACTCGGCGACTACGGACGTGCCGTAGGTCGCTCTCGCTAAGTCAAACAGGACGTGCCATGCGCGGAGGTTGTGCTTTGTTGTTGCCAGATGTCTAACGAATAAACATGACAAGTGGAGAAAGAGTTTTATGATTTATTTGGAACCGTCGACTCGACGGGGAAGGAAGTTTGAGTTGAAATGGTGAAGATTGGGCAGTTCCCCTCGTCCGCCATTGCGACCCTACACTAGAGACTCCAACGGTCACTTACAGGTTCTTTCGAGGGGCTCCCCATCTACCCATACATTCTCATTCACAAGATTCACTATCAGTCCACAAGGGCAGCTAGTGGCTCTGATTGATTACAATGTAGAATGTGTTCTTTTAGGAATATTCATGAATTTGACCTGATTTTTATCTCGCCAATATAGAATAGCCTAACAAAAATGGTGTCCTCGACATTTTAAGCCACATAGTCAGACCAAGGAATACACATGGAAAACACGTGGAATTGTGAGGAAATTACCATCAATTCAGCTAATTTTCAGAGAGGGTGGTGAGGACCAGATAGGGGTTTGACTGCATCACTAACCCTAAAAAGTTTCTTATCCAACGTGGATATTTAAGACTGACATTCTGTAAACACTGCATACACAATAATCTACAACCAAACTTTACTTAGCAGTGTGTTACAACGGCCTTTGCGAGCGCAGCGAAGTATTTTGTGGCCACATCAACCCCATAGTAGACACACAAATCATGAATCCGCTCCTATTCTGTCGAAAATTATATCGATTTAATGTTTGACCCGATCTTTTTTAATGCAAAAAATGTAAATGGTCTCTGTTTAGGCTACGATACAAAATTATGTATGTCATTAAACAAAGTTTATTTAGCTTTCAAGAGCTAAAATTATGATGCTTCTCAGCGCCTTCGATCATCTGTGTATTCAATCATAAACCATACTTTTATTTCCAAATTCTCATCAATCACATTATTTAACTTTCTGTCCAAAGAGGTAAATCACATATAAAAAATAAATGAGTAAATAAATAAAAGGTAAAAACATACCTGATTCAATCTAAGTCTTCAAAGAAATTGTACTTGTTCTTGTAGTTGAAAGACATGTATTTTTATTTGATACTTTAAGGCATGGTATTCGTATTTGAAAATTCTAGGATAACGTGTTTGTATATGCTCAAGTGTATTTGACACAAACAATCCTGGCTCTAGCTGTTCTTAAACTAATGTCATGGCCCAATACGTGATTTCGCATATTTCGATGTCGGCCATTTTGGAAATGGCCATAAACCGGTTGTCCATCCAACATTTTTTGACGGCATCTACTTTTGATGTTGGGAGAGGTCTATAAGGAGCAATGTCTCAGACTGTCTTGGGAGGGGGCGGGTGCACGCTAAACCTATCTGGCCCATGGACTATATCAACATGGTTAACTTATCACTACCCACTTGACACATGCATATAAATATTATTATTGAAGTACATAGTCTCGCTGAGCTAGGTTGGGAAACCACAAACCCACCTGTATAGTGGCTTCTGCGACGTAAATATTTTAGATCAGGGAATCAAGACAGACTCCTCTAAATATTTTTAACCTTGCAGTGCGGGGATAGACTTTAGTCGTCGGAATCGACGTCTGTAGACGTCAGATTCTGACGTCTAAAGTCTATCCTCGCACTGTAAGAGTAAAAATATTTCTAATGGTCGTAGACCCATAACATAAGTATTCAAATGAATCAGAAAGAGCTAGCTAGGACATTTATGATAATTTCAAATTGAAAAAACCCCTTTGGTTGCGATGTTTTTTACACATTAATTCAGCGCTTTAAGGGTTAATATCACTTACCCTCTTCCCGGATCATGTACGAGGATACCAGGCGCTGCTATCTCACTGGCTGACACTTCTTCAAAGGACAGACAAGTGTGCTCTTCCCACGTGTTAAAAGCGGTACGTATTACGTTCAGCGTCCCTGCATCTGATAGATGATACATGTATAATAATAATATACATATTTGGACATGGAGCGCTATCAGAAATAACTATTATCTGTGGTCTTTAATATATCTTCAGAAAAATCAAAGGGCATATATCTCAGGCCAAGCCCAGATTCAAGCCAAGTATATCCATATAAACCTCTATGCGTTTGATCTTGCTAAACTTGTACCTAACTAAGTACATCTTAAAATATAAGTGCATGCACGTTTATGCGCGGGGATACGGTATCTTGTTGTCCGCGAGCAGGTGGATTTATGCTGTCATGAACCCATAGGTAGCAACACGAATCTTTTTATTTGCAACGGCTGCATAATCGTAGATGATTTCGTCTTTTTTATTCTGCTATATCTCATCATTGCGAAAACAATCGCTATGATAGACATCTTGTCACCTGGACATCTGCGTAGTGACAGCACACAGTGATCCTGATGCTACATTTTACGCACCCACAATACATTTTCTTTATTATAACATCGGGCCTAGTCGGTGGCACGTTATGAAACCAAATGTATAACAGCGGTGGTGGTGCCGATGCTACATTCTGCACAGAGTACATTTTATGTAGTATACACTGCTACAAGAGCCTCACGTGGTCGACAGAACATCTTTTTCTAGTTTTTGTATATAGCTATAGGCTATAGGGCTATAGCAAAAAAATAATAGTGATAAAATACTTTTGTGATAGATAACCAGGTTTTTCGATGAATATATTTGTCTATAATATTTGGCTCGAATGTATTTTTGCATTATGCATTTTTTCATATGCAGATGTCCCTGAAAAAAACCCTCCTTTTTTTAGGAAAAATTAAACTTCACTGTTATTGACTTTGGTCCAACTGTTGATACTAACCATAATCTGCTTGATCAATCGCATACTTGATAGGAGTATCTGTGCTCCACTTGTCAAACTGCGTTGCTGCACTTCGTCGTTTACGGCCATCTCCGTTTCCTGTCAGATCTCCCAGGATTCGATCCACATCTTTTCTTGAGAGTAACACTTGACACGGTAACGGTCTGTCGCTAGGGGCGTCTGATTGAGCGCCCAGTCCCTGGGACGCAGTGGTAGTCTGCAGTTAATAAGTGACACTGTTTGAATGTATACATTGATCAATTAGACAAAATAAAGGTTCACTCACTGGCAGGTGTAGACATTACAACAAAAGCGTGTGTCTGAAGGGCAACACAACACTTGCGATACGTTTACACAATGTCTGTCTAATGTTGGCCCAGCGGCGTTTTTAGGCTCAATCAATTGGGCAACAGTTTTATTATCGTCACACCCTGCTATGTGCGAAACACAATGTGGCTTGTCAACACTCTAAACACGAGACATTGACCCATTGCTGGCCCACCGTCTGCAACGCTGGCCCAGCATTAAACCAGACTCCAGGCCTTTTGCTGGGCTGCGGGTCTGGCATTACATACTGCTGGCGGCGAGTACAAGCTGACAACGACCCAATGTCTGTTAAATGTGGGGCCAGCGTCGATGGTGCAGGCCCAGTATCCATTTGGCCCTAGTCAGTACTTCATGTAGACGGTGGGTCAACATTATCCCAGCATTGGGTCAACGTCTCGTGTTTGCCCACATGCACGTTAGAAAGAGCTGGACAGAACTGAATGGGATACTGACTTACAGAACGCCACAGACAGCACTGAGCGGACAGAGGTAAACCAACATGTCCCCACCTCTGTGTACAGAGGGGAGACATAATAAATATTGATCGCTCAGAAGCGCTAATGATATACAGAACAAACTGCGGGCGCATCAAAGCGTATTTGTGTTCGGCCTACTGAAATAATGTATTATTAATTTATATATTTCTCACAATACTCAACCTGATGCATAAGTATGTCACGGGTGTTTTCCCAACCTATTTGTTCAAGAGTATAGACTAGTTTTTGGTTATTATTACTGCACCAATTGTAGCTAATAGAATAGACTAATCTTGATTTTTTTCTGTGTTGCCATATTTACGTCACATCTTCGCTTGGATATTTGATGCATTTTAATGTTATTTTTTGCTTTGTTTTTAAAGAAATTTGATATAATCTTATTTATTCGCCGTGATGCATAAGTTCGGTATGAAATGTGACTCACCGTGATATTATCCTGGTCACTTGTCTTGTCATCTTCCCCCTGTAGACGCCTAATAAGAGGCAGATTCTCTTGGACGTAGTCGTAATCTTCTTTTGTTAATCCATCATTTTGACGATATTCCTCCTTGGTTCCACTCTTATAAAACACAATCAAATATTATGTCGTATGCCTGCTAATGAGTCTTGTCAAGTTAAAAAAATTCGTGGGTGGGAGGGTCAAGCCCCAACTCGGATTTTGTGTTTTTGTGTGTTTTTGTACAACGTTAGAAAAAGAAAATAATAGATATGGGGTGGGTGGGTTTTATCTGGCCAATCCAATTTTTTTTCGTATTTTTGAATATTTTTTTAACTTGACATGACCCCTAAGCTGAGCGGATAATATATATGCATAGTTAGTGGGAAGGTCAACCGCAGTAGGCTATTGAACAAACCAATTAGTCCCAAGGACCGTATTCTATTCCAATTTAAGAATACGGAAAATCAACAAAATATAGATAATACTAAATTATGGACGAAATTGTATTAAAATACCTTTAAAATGGTGCATACATTATATAGGCTACATTCCATCAGGAATAATAATTCCTACAGGAATGTCTCCCAGAGATGTTAACAGTAAAAAAAATTGGGACGAACTATATATTTTGACCGCTTATATGGGGATACCCCCAAACCTATCTAAAATGAGGAGGTAGGGTTACACAAACGCCTGTCTTTGCTCGGCAGTTGAATCTATATTTTTGTCCGCTTGTTTTAACATAACTTGTGTGTGCTGAACTCGAATCTGTCGGATAACATTCTATATTTGGTGTCCTTCACCTTTAAACAAGCAAAGCAAAAAATAGTATTATCTATATTTTTTCATCGACATATGATATTCTGGCCGTTCTCATGGATTCGACACAACAGATGAGATTGATTTTGCGTTTTTATGTTCATTATTAGTGATAATATAGCGACAACCTGATTTTTGGTTATCGGTGGCGGTCTCTTGGATTTTTCATTAATGGGCGAAGAAAAAATTGAAACATTTTTTATTTGTTAAGTTGGGATATATACATGTGAGAAATCATCATCAATCAAAATCAACATGAACATGACACAGAATCAAATACTACTACTACTAGTAGGCCTAGTAGTAGTAGTAGTAGAGTGGCCACCGAGACGGTATGAATAACATCAATTCGGCTGCAGAAGCTATGATTATTTGGTGCAAGCCAAATGATTTGGTGCAAGCCAAATGATTATTTGGTTCAAGCCAAATGCTTTGGTGCGCGCCAAATGATTATTTGGTTCAAGCCAAATGATTTTGAGAGCACCAAATGATTATTTGGTACATGCCAAGTGATTTAGTGCAAGCCAAATGATTTGGTGCCGCCAAATGGTTATTTGGTTCAAGCCAAATGATTTGGTGCTAGCCAAATGATTATTTGGTTCAAGCCAAATGATTTGGTGCGCGCCAAATGATTTTTTGGTTCAAGCCAAATGATTTTGAGCGCGCCAAATGATTATTTGGTACATGCCAAGTGATTTAGTGCAAGCCAAATGATTTGGTGCGCGCCAAATGATTATTTGGTTCAAGCCAAATGATTTTGAGCGCGCCAAATGATTATTTGGTACACGCCAAGTGATTTAGTACAAGCCAAATGATTTGGTGCTAGCCAAATGATTATTTGGTTCAAGCCAAATGATTTGGTGCGCGCCAAATGATTTTTTGGTTCAAGCCAAATGATTTTGAGCGCGCCAAATGATTATTTGGTACATGCCAAGTGATTAAGTGCAAGCCAAATGATTTGGTGCGCGCCAAATGATTATTTGGTTCAAGCCAAATGATTTTGAGCGCGCCAAATGATTATTTGGTACACGCCAAGTGATTTGGTGCGAGCCAAATGATTTGGTGCCCGACAAATGATTATTTGGTTCAAGCCAAATGATTTGGTGCCCGCCAAATGATTATTTGGTTGAAGCCAAATGATTTGGTGCGCGCCAAATGATTATTTGGTTCAAGCCAAGTGATTTTGAGCGCGCCAAATGATTATTTGGTACACGCCAAGTGATTTGGTGCAAGCCAAATTATTTGGTGCGCGCCAAATGATTATTTGGTGCAAGCCAAATGATTTGGCGCTCTCCAATTAAATACTTCCAGTTGAAATATATTTTTTTGGAAATGTCTCTTAACTCTTCCTTTACCGACTTCCCCCTGATAAAACTACCCTCCAGGAACCGACTACTTTTTTAAGGAGGACCCCTGAACTAGCCCCTGGGCACCATACAGGTTATAGCTATGCGCATGCGCACATTGCACAAATTAAAAACTCAAGATAACATTGCGTCCAGGTCACTGACCATTCTGGTCGGCGATTTTCAACCATGCATGTAATGAAATATCTCCATTGCAATTAATGCATATACACGTGTGGAATTCGCATAAATGCGTAATTAGTAAAGGAAGGTAGTTTTCGCATAAATGCGAAATTGGTAAAGGAAGAGTTAAAAAGCTCCGTATATATCTTTCAAATTATGAAAAATAATAAGAGAGCATCTCCCACAAACTATTTTATCAATTTCGGTGGTATTTTATCCCGATTGAAACTTGCTTGAAACCGTATATCGTCCCCTTGGAGTTAGAAGGTGCTAAACTGCCACTTTATAAAGTGGCAGTTTAGCACCTTCTAACTCCAAGGGGACGATATATGCGGTCCTAGCAGCATGAGGGTTAAGAAATGTTGATTCCATGATAACCCCACGGGTTTGGTGACCTCACACACAAATATTATTTGCGATACAAATATTATTTTTGATTCACAGTGGCGTTTTGACCACACCATTGTATATTTTGTATACAGAACGAGTCTAAGTAATATACTAAGAGTAATGTGACTTAGACTCGTTTTACCACTGAGCCCTTTCAATTCTGCACCTTGCTTTACATAAGGTTGTAAGGTTTTAGTTCATTCAGCCATTAGCATGGTTAAGTAATGTTTAATTTTGAGCATTAATTATTTTCATTGATTTTGACGTTGTAGCTTTTTTAACATATTTGTATTTTTTCTTTAATTGTATACTTTCTAACTATTGTTTTTCTCGTGAATCATTTTGACACTTGAAACATATGCGATAATTCTATATGTGTTTATATATCAGTCAATTGGACTTTTCAACATATTTTTAAATTTATTAATAAAAGTTATGTCATGGCCAAATTTCCATCCAACATTGTGTGTTGCCTTTTCTATACGGATATAAATTGACGTATATATAACGCAATCGGTTACACAAACCACATAAACAAGCCCTTTTAAAAATATATCTAAACTGAAAACCGCTGGATGGTTTTACTATTTACTCACCGTTACACATAGAAGTAGACCAGCAAGTACAGCAAGTAATCGAAGATCTCCCTGCCATTGACGTGCCATCGTGCTCGTCTCTCCTTAATGACAATGCTCCGGTTTATAAACTACCTTGGGGGGTTTACTTTAATGTAGATCGACCACCCTCCCCCCCTCTTCATCTCACCCCGTTTCTTTTCACATACAATTATTTATTATCACCATACATTATATAAGCTCAATATTATAATACATACTCGATATTCTTCTGATTATTAGCTACTTAAATGTATATTTTTCTCATTGCAACATATTTACATTTTGGCTTTATGAACCCGACCCATGTGTCGTGATTCGTGCTTGACCTAAGTATTTTATAAACGATATTCTAGTACTCCAACAATCAATGGAATTTATGTATCACGTATGGTCAGCCAAGCCAAACACAAGCCCGTGACCAGAGTGTGACGTGATCGACATTTGTCATGCGAGAAGTGGATGTATCCAGCTAGCACGAAAAGTTGGTCTTCTTTATGTAGACGGAATTTTTCCAGGTTATATAACTTTAAAAACCAATCAACAATAGAATTATTGTCAATGAAATATATGCTACAAGTTGAGAAAATGAATATACAGACGAGTGCTCTTAATGCTACACGTCATAGAAATGTACAAACGAAGTCGCTCAATTATCAAATTAGTTGTTACTACGTTTAGTGTGCTTTATTAACATTACATAATGGTATCAGTAATTTCCCATAGGACCAAACAACTAAGGTTTCAGACTCAAAATAATTCTAGGATAAATCACATGGTGACCCTCTTGTCAAAAGATGTATTCATGTTAAATATCAGGCACTACTTTAACCCTTACAACGCTGAAATATTTTTTGTATAAACCATGGGGACCAAAGGGTTTTTCCAATTTGAAATCATCATTAATATCTTAGTTGGCCCTTTCTGATTCATTTGGATACCTATGTCATTGGTCTACGGCCATTACAAATATTTTTTTTCTTACAGCGCGGGGATCGACTTTAGGCGTCAGAATCTGACGTCTACAGTCGATCCCTGCGCTGTGAGGGTTAACCCTTACATCGCATCGTTTAATCCCATGTAATAGAAGGTTAAATCACAGTTATTGGAAACGAAATTATTGCTTCAACTTCAAGATTTGCAACTGTCTGGTCCCAAATTAAACAAATAATTGTCACCCAAATATAAATAATTTAATTGCGCGGGTTAAAGTTTAATTAGGTAAATATGGTTAATGTCGTGTATATTCTATCGGTGTTAATTACTTGATAATTTGACAAACTTGGCCTTGGCAGTATCATTATGAGAAGACATCGACACAGCGTCACGACATGCTTCGTTGTTCTCGACACATTTAAAGTGATCATTGAAGTAAATTGCCAGATCAGAATGTGACACTAGCAAGCATGGCGCAAAGGCCCAATTAATGTTTTAGGTCTACTAATGCCGTCGGCAGATGTTGATTCGATGCCGGACCAGTAGGTCTATCAAGTTTCTTAGACAGACAACATAAATTAAATATAATTTATTAACATGACATGAGAAAGTCTGTACAGATGTGTGCGTCATTACAATAGATGCGATAATCAATCAATGACAATATTCGTTATATAAATATGTTGAACAGATAAATATACACTGATGTAAAATGTATTAACCTGCATGAACACAAATCGCAATAATTATGGTAGAAACCCCACAAAATAAATCAAAATATTTGCGTTTTAATCTAGAATATACCTAAAGGAATATCATAACTTACATTAGCTATAGAAGTTCATGTTATTAGGCCTATTATATAAGGCCGCAAAATATATCTCAAACATTAACACCATATCCGAAACTGAACAATTTCTATCTATCATGAACAGCGAAAACCAGACAATTATCAACGTTTTTGCAAAATATACCTATGTTGCGTGTTCGGAAAGAATAGTAGTTTGACAACTCCTAAACTCATGAACCTGGCCAGGTCCAAGGGCTTCTCAGAGCTTTCATATTGTTTATTTTGTTATATACGTGGTGCTCTTCAGTTTTCAAAACTAATGAGTTGTACCTGGGTTTGCAGGGACTAATGCGCATCACATGTAGAAGCAATATGGACCATATACATTATTATTATAGATTGTGTATGAATATGTACATAGACTAGAATTACGTAAGTTTTTTTAATTTTTGTGTTGCGCATTTACCAGTTAAGCGAGACATAGGTGTAAAGACGAAATTCTCGATTTCTTATTTCGGACATGCATGTCCAAAATAAGAAATACGGGAATTTTGTCTTTAACTTAACTGGTAAATGCGCAACACAAAAATTGTAAAAAACATTTGCAGTTCTTGTCTATGGATATGCTTACATCATAATTATAGTCATATTAAGAAGCCAAAATATAAATACTGATATTTTGATGATTTTAGCCTGATTGTGTCGCTTCAACAATCATGTTTCTGGAACTTCAAAAAACCCCATGCAATCACAAATAATGATCTTTTGGACGGCAGTTTCAGCATCATACTTAAAATAAAAAATTAATTCTGTCACTTTTGCGTTGATTGTTTTTGGCTAATTGCTCACGCAATTATCATCCGACTGTCATGAAATTTGGCCAGCATTATTTTCTAGTCTTACCACAACTAATCTGAAAATTTTAAAAGAAAATATTATGTAGTTTAAAAGTTAGACCATAAACATGTGGTAAAATTGCGAATTATGACGCTCCTCTAGGCTTTAAACCCATTTATTTAATTCGGCTTTAATCTGGAAATTCCACTACATGTCAAATCGTCTAACTTAATTGAGAATTAACTGATAAATCAGCAAAAAACAAGCAGCGCTGGTGGAAGTTGACTGCAATTATATAAGTTGATAGGTGTGAATAATAATCTGATAGGCCGGCCTCATGTTGATGAAGACAGCAAGGTCACGATGGTGACAGTGAGAATGATCATAATTGTGACAGTGAGGCCATGATGATGACAGTAATGTGATGATGACGCCAATAGTCCAGCTAAGCAGTCGGCTGGCCATCGTGACGCACATAACCCGCTAAGCACAAGGTGGTCGCCCTCTGTTGGTTTAATCCTTAACTTTTCCTTTACCGACTTCCCCCTGATGAAACTACCCCCAGAAAACCGACTTCTTTTTAAGGAGGACCCATGAGGTAGGCCCTGAGCACAATACCGGTTATAGCTATGCGCTTGCGCACATCGCACACATTAAAAATGAAAGAAAACATTGCGTCCATGTCACCGACAATTCTGGTTGGCGATTTTCAACCATGCATGCAATGAAATATTTCCATTGCAATTAATGCATGTACACATATGGATCTCGCATAAATGCGAATTTGGTAAAGGAAGGTAGTTTTCGGATAAAGGCGAAATTGGTAAGGGGAGAGCGCTGACTTATTTTGGTACATTAAACTATGGGAACCTAAGGGTTTTTCAATTTTGAATCACCATAAATGACTCTTAGTTGGCTCTTTTCAACTCATTTGAATACCTATGTTATGTGTCTACGATCATTATAAATATGTGTATTCTTTCAGCGCGGGGATCGACTTTAGACGTCAGAATCTGACGTAAAAGTCGACCCCCGCGCTGTAAGGGTTAATAATGGACCAGCGGACATTTCGTATCTAGTTTATAAAAATAAGTGCATTAATCATAGTTATATATAACACGTTCTCTGAGTTATCATGATTGTTACCGCTACATTGTCAATAAACAATGTAAATATTATCCCTGGCCCGGCTTCACCGGCTGGCTCAGGGCCACTGAGACGCTCACTATTGGTTTATAATTAGCCTTATCCTGTTAAGTTAATTTATTTGATTTTTCATCCACTTGAAGTTGTGTCTCGCTACCGCGATCCACAACTTCAAGGGTGTGAAAATTACTCATATTTGTTTAATTTGAGATCTATCCTTTGCAAATCCTAATGTTTAACCACACATTTTGCTCCCAATATCAGCGATTTAATCATAACACAGTATAACAACGACAATAGTCGTGGTCAGCAAGATAAGTGTTAAAGGTGATCTATCACCCCTTATATAGTATAAATAATTTTGTGACAAATAAATCAAAGTTGCCACAAGATGGGGCACAAGTGTTTCCTTATATGGGGTGATTGGCTATCATGTGACCCTCTGAGAGGGTCACATGATAGCCAATCACTCCATATATGGGGTGGTTGGCTATCATGTCACCCTCTCAGAGGGTATAAGGACATAATTATTCATACCATATAAGGGGTGATAGATCACCTTTAAGACACTATTTTGACATATATCGACATAGTTTAAAGCTGGTTAGAATTTTGCATATTACTATGTTGCATGTTCTTTCATGTAAACACCAACAGCAGTGGTTCTTCTTCATTTCATAGACAAACGCAGAGAAGAGACAACTTATTTTATAATTCACTAATCAATATGATTGTGTGGATAATAAGTGCAATTGAAGAGTTTCATTTCTAATAGAAAACGGATCAATTACACAGCAGACATCAAATGATAAAGTATACGATGCTGGTGACGATGTACACAACTGAATAGATGTATACACCTGACAATCACACCTTCAGAATTATGCCTACGTAATCAGTTTTACTGTATTTAAAGGTGATCTATCACCCCTTATATAGTATGAAAAAATTTGTGAGAAATAAATCAAAGTTGCCACAGGATGGGACACAAGTGTTTCCTTATATGGGGTGATTGGCTATCATGTGACCCTATCGGTCACATGATAGCCAATCACCCCATATAAGGACATAATTATTCATGCCATATAAGGGGTGATAGATCACCTTTAACATAAATTTATGCAGCATAACATTGAGAATGTGTATGTGTGTGAACCTTTGTAGAAGAGCACGGTAATATAAACATTATTACGGTACTTAATTGGCACAACAATACTGCCATACAAAATCAAAAGGCAGTATTTGCTTAGGCATACTTGAAAAGCAAACAGATACTGCCTCTTTAATTTGATGCCTCATGATGATTTAAAAAAAAAAAATCTAAAGGAGAGTAAAATGTTTAAATATGTTTTACTATTAGTAGTATCCTGGTCAAATGTACAATTAACAGGGATTCGTCTTAGACACCACAGGTGGCAGATGCAAATCTATTTTTTAGTCTTTGAACATATAAAAGTACTTATAATATTTGCACTGTTATTAATTCAAACATGGGCAGTGTTTTTAAACCTGATGCAACAACCATATATAGTCTTCTCCTAACACAATCCGGACACACTGTTTCCATAGAGGAGATCATGCACCAATCATAGGCAGTGATTTTAATAAATTCAATGACAGTCAGTGGTGAGGTTATTTGTTCAGTTAACTATTATGTCGGCTGTGTGCTGGCTATCGCATGTTCTGGTATGGGTAAACATATCCTGAGAATAACTCCCAGCCCTAACATGCCGACACATATCACGGCAGTGGCCACACGTTTAATAACCACACGGCTGGAGATGTGATCTGATTCGGAATATGAGCTATCATCTGGCATTGGCTCACCGTCGTATGTTCCATAAGACAGCTCATCAGTCCCTTTTAGCTGCAAATCTGAAAAAAACCATGACAGCGTACGTGAAAAGATATGTGACGATAATATTTAAATCTATTAGGAGATACAATATATCGTAGGCTTCGGATTGGTCGAGATGGGCATCTCGACCAATCCGAAGCCTACGATATATGGTAACTTGTACAAGAATACGGGCCGCCATACTGGGCATCGAAGCATGAAATCATACTGTTGTGCTTGTGAAACCTGGTATTTTCAAATATACCGGCTCCTAAATCATTACTTCTATTATTATAGATACATGTTACGTTTGTGTGAAATTCCTCAACTAGTAATATCAGTGCTTCTAAACCTTTGCGGACGGAGTGAAAATCTGAGTTACAATAATATCACATTGGGCCTACACAAAGGACACAGTTTTATATACTCACATGCTTCACCACTTTCTGTAAGAGGTGGGTCATCTCCAATGTTTTCTGTCCTGGCCCTCGCCTGTGCCTGCAGTAGACAATACTATAATCAGGGTGTGAAGATGAACACGATGAACGGTTAAACATTGCAAAACGATTACATTTTTGTTATGATTCTCACAAAATAAGTTATATGGGGTCTTAATCCAGTATATTATCTTGAATGCCCACGTATCATAAATAATCTGTGTAAAGTGAAGTGGAATATTAACTGAAACGGCATTTCCCGCCGATGCAAAGTAATATTTATAGCCAAATGATGCATAGGTCATTATAGAGATGTAAACTCAATGATGAACTGCTAACATAATACAAATAGTTGATTGTTTGCATAATTATTATGTCTTTATCTCATACCAAGGTGTGTATTGTACCAGATACAATCTTTTTTTACCCGGCTGATACAGCTATAAAGATTTAGAGGAAAAAAGTTGTGTGCATTAGTTAGGATAGGCGTACGCCCATATCGCCCCGCGGGGATGTTGTGTCAGGATCAGTTATCTACCTCTTACTCTAAGATTCAATCTTGATTGGATCAGAATTAGTCTACGTCCACCACGCCACAGGAGTAGGTCTATGCCTATGTACAGTCGCCACACTCGCCACACGACCCTCCCCAGCATCCAACCATTGCTACAACGTTGGGCCAGCATCAAAGACGGTGGGCCAACATAGAAACAGCATTGGGTGAATGCCCCGTGTTTGCTGGGTTACCAAAGGTTGTTTCATTGTTGGCTCATTGCATAGGACGCCGCCCCAACATTACAGCACTATTGGGTCGAGGTCTCATGGAGGTACCAGCATATCTGGACCTAGCCCGCACCGTCCGTCCCCTAGCTGTAGACCCCCACCCTCCCCTCCTCTGTCACTGCGCCGGCCGCCAGGGCCCCGTTTTATCATCGGGAAAAGAAACAAGATCTTATAAATAGCTCAGGACATGAATTGGAAGATAATTATTTCGCTGTTGAACTTGAAAAAGTGAATATAGTAGACTGTTGCTATGCTAATCTTAATTGATTATTAATAATTTGAGAATGAGTGGAATTAGACAGTTCTCGATGTTGGTATTAGATCATTCTGTGACCAGAGCAATATCTCTCCCTGTCGGTACGAGAGGGACGGTCTCGTGGGTGGGGCGCTGGTAACAGCATGGTATTAGATCAAAATACAATAACATGGCTAAAGTTGTATTGTCCCTTACATCAGCCCTCTCTAGTTGTATTCTCCCTCGGGTCATGGATGTTGCATCGTGGACCTGCGGTCCAGAGACGATGCAAGATCCATGACCCTCTGGAGAATACAACTAGGTCGGGCTGATATGCAGGACAATACAACTTTAGCCATGATATAATCTATGAGTATCGTATATTGAAATAAATCACATAAGCAAAATAATTATTTAACATGATATGTTACGTTCACCGTTTCTGAGTACATAATTAAATGACCTGGTCCCTTTGGGTACAATACCCCGCGTAAGTACATGTACTAAGATGCCCGCTCATCTTTACATCGTTGTTGGAGTTATGTTTATGTTCAAATAAACATCGTTCGCATCAAGTAAATGGATTGAATAACACACCTCAAACGCTAACTTTGACCAATCTGTGAAGAAGATAATATAAATAGTGAAGATAAATCCACATACAATCAGTGCCACAGAGTATCCTATCCACAGACCTGGAAATTGAGATAATACTGTGATGCAATGAACAGAACATGTTAAGAAATATCATCTTCCCCCGCAAGGCTTGTTACCCCTGAGGTCGCAGACTTAGCCTGACGGCCTCGCTGTGTCAAGGCTTGCTGCGGGAAGATTGGCAATATTTATAATCAACAATTTTGAAAGTTTAGCAGACGGATTTTGTGTCTATTTGACATTTCTTCACAGCAAAGAGCAAGTAACACGTGTATACATGGTATAGGATATATTACACGAAACAAAAACAATATTTCACTATTTTTAATAATGTACATATTTAATAATCTACATTGCTAAGCACATGAAGCAAGATTGTCTTTCCAATAACTCACTATCACAATAGTAAAAAAAAAGTAAATAATAAGGAATTACTGCTAGAATTTTGTGTGTGTGAATAACGGATAGTTTGTCTCTGTTAATTGATATTGAAATGATTTCATGAATATTTAAAAATGTTATATAATAACCGACCTTTTAGTTTCAAACTGGTTGTAAACAGAAGTGAGATTCCTAAAGGTAAAGCCAACAGATAATATGTAAAGAGAACTACAATCAGACCAATCACTTGTTGTCCTGTAGCTCGTAATATCAACCTGCATACCATCTAGGAGCACACAGAGATATTCAATGTAATTTGGGTCTACATTTATAATTATATACAAACATATTAAAATTATGGCATTAAATTATATTATAATGATAAAATTTATGAAAATTAAAACAATTATTGAACAAGTTGATCATCGTAAGACGTTTAATCTCAAAGTAAGGTAGAAATAAAGATATTCGCTTAAAGCAGCTCGGTCAGGTTTGCTAGCAGATTTACTTAAAGGGACTGGCCCAGGCTAAAATCATCAAAAAATCGGTGATTTTATTTCGGGTTCTTAATATGACCATATGATGTAAACATGTACATAGACTAGAACTGCAAATTTTTATAATTTTTGTGCTGCGCGTTCACCAGTTAGGCTAGATATAGAGACGAAATTCCCGATTTCTAATTATTGACAACCATGTCAAAAATAGGAAATGCGGGAATTTCGTCTCTATATCTAGCCTAACTGGTGAATGCGCAGCACAAAAATTTTAAAAATTTGCAGTTCTAGTCTATGTACATGTTTACATCATATGGTCATATTAAGAGCCCGAAATAAAATCACCGATTTTTTGATGATTTTAGCCTGGGCCAGTCCCTTTAAGGTTATTTTAGGCGCGCCGATAATTTTATTCTGATATTCCATAATATAAATTAGGTACTATTATATATGAGTAGTTCTTATTTAACCCTTTCAGCGCGGGGACCTTCTTTATACGTCAGCATTTGCGTCTGCAGACATCAGATTGTGACGTCTAAAGACGGTCCTCGCGCTGAGAGAATTCAAATATTTATAATTACCGTATATCCATGACATAGGTATTCAAATGAATCAGAAATAGCTAACAGTCTACTAAGTCATTTACGATGATTTCAAATTGAGAGAAAACATTTGGTCTCCGAGATTTATAAAACATAAGCGCTTCAAAGGGTAATATTATAAATGCAATGCTAGTGGCATTGTAGCATTTCGATAATCATTTTTTTTTTAACTGAAAAAAACACATTTTTTTTTAAATTCAAATTTTCTTTAAAAATCGAAAAAAATCAAATATCCGTTTTTTATTTGAAAATCTTTTTTTTTAATCTGAACAAGAGCACACTCTACATTTGCCCGCCGCCAATAATGAACTTAATGTTATTGCGCCCACAAAGTCAAATTATTGACGTAAAATGCAAAAAATTACAATAAATCGGCCATTTTTTTCGGCCGTTATCGATCTTGTGCGAGAACTGCTTATTAGTAACATGCATAACAAATTTGAGCAGGATACATGAAAAACTTTTCATGTTATCGCGCCAATAAGGTCAAATTATTGATGTAAATGCGAAAAATCGTAATAAATCAGCCATTTTGATTTTTTTCAGCCATTATTGAATTTGTACGAAAACTGGTCATTTGTAACATGCATAACAAATTTCGAAAAGATACATGAAAAACTTCTCAAATTATTGACGTCAAATGCAAACAATCGCAATAAACCGGCCATTTTGATTTTTTTTTCAGCAATTATTGAACTTGTCCGAGAGCTGGTCACTAGTAACATGCATACAAAATTTGAGAAAGATACATGCAAAACTTTTCAAGTTGTCGCGCCCACAAATCAAATTATTGCCGTAAAATGTGAAAAATCGCGATAAATCGGCCATTTTAATTTTTTTTTCAGCCTTTATTGAACTTGTCCGAGAACTGCTTATTAGTAACACGTATAACAAATCTGAAGAAGATACATGAAACACTTTTCAAGTTATCGCGCCCACAAGGTAAAATTATTGACGTGAAATGCGAAAAATTGCAATAAATCGGCCATTTTGATTTTTTTCAGCCATTATTGAACATGTCCGAGAACTGGTCATTAGTAACATGCATAACAAATTTTGGAAGGATACATTTAAAAAAAATTAAGTTATCGCGCCAACAAATAAATGTTAACGCAGACGCCGAACTTCAATTGCAGTAACCCACCTGTTTTAATTAAAATTAAAAGGTGGGCTAAACAAATATGCATTTTTTTCGAAAATCTACTCACCGCTGTACCATCGAAAAATGTGTACGCTGCAACTATGGGCATCAAGGAGGACACCAACTGTACAACATCCCTGAGCAAAATGACAGGAAAAAGTCGTTTCATATTAACATGATTAAGTGGTTGAAACGTTGTTCAGGTCGATTCCAGGAGTACCGCCACATGGGGAGACAAGCTTTCCTTCATGGTGGGGAAAATTCATGCCATTTTAAAACATTATTTTAATAAATTAATCCGTCTGTTGTCATCTGCGCCTTGTAATATATATTTATTGGGCCAATATTACGTGCCGATTCCTCATACACAGAGCCACCTATTGACTATGTTCTACCTGATATTCTGTATCAATATATATTATGATATGTCCACCTGGTGACCTAATATCAAAATTTATTTCCGCTGTACATTTTGTATGAAGGGCGTGGTGGTGTAGTGGTTATCCAGCAAACATAATATGGGACATTTACTGAATGTTGTTTAATGATGGACCAGTTGCGTAGACGGTGGACCAGACTAAACCAAAATTGATTAAATTCCGCGTGTTTTGGGAACCGTCAGTGCCTGTAGGGGAGAGCTGGGTATATTAATTATAAAAATGTATATCAAAATACAACTTTGTCCATATTCGTTTTTGCACCACTTTTTTACTGAAAAATCATGACAATTGGATTGTGGCTTAGTACATGGCAGTTATAAGTGGCTGTTTCAGTAACATTTATGGTGAGAAGGAGTGGCCAATTTACCCGCACTGGCTAGTATATATAGGCCTACCCAATTTCCCGGAACGTCACGTTCACCACCGGTAAGTATTAAAATACAAAGCAAAATTGTTTAAATTCGGTAAAAGTCCTACCTCTTATGTAGGCTAACTGACAGTACCCTTTAGCTAGACGGGGCACCTGTATGGCACTGGATGTTGTTTATTGACTCCAGAAATTCAAACAAAATGACCGCCGTTTATACTGTTCATACCAGCTCGATTCGAATTTTCATTTGTTTATATTTTCCTGACGCGACCTTAAAAACTTTTTAACGGTGGCGGCCATACATTTTTTCGGCGTCACATATTGATTGTACACCACTAGACAGTCAGATGAGGGTGTGCAGATATCACACTGGTGCCTCGCCTGTTTTTTCAATAGGGAGCTTGTCAACCGGGGGCGGGACCGGTTGACAATGTTGACTACCCTTTAGCGAGTCCAAAAATTAATATTTGAGAATATTATCCTAAAGATGATTCTATTTCAAATGCTATTGGAAATCTAGCGCTCTGCGGCTCGCTTTTCTCGCCCGGAGCCGTTGTTGAAATACGGCTATTGGGAATACACATCCGTTGACGCGCACTGGTCAGTTCAACCATGATTTGGTCTCATCTACATATGAGCCGGCCCCGATGGCTCATTTGTATCGACTGGGGAATGTAACCTGGAGGCACCAGGTTCGAATCCAGGTCGGATATTTGTCATCGTCGTTGTGCATATACAGTGCTCTGAGCTCCACAAAGTCATGGAATGTACAGTGCTGCCTATGGTACTGTGCACCATAAAGAACCCTTGAAGTCATTTGAAATAAGAGTAGGGCATAGTCCCAGCTTTGGGCTTCCTTCTGTCGCGATGTTGCCATGATTGTGCAGAAAGCGACGTAAAGCAATATTCATTTATTATGTCTCCCCTCTGTACACAGTAGGGAAGACATATAGGTTTACTTCTCACCTCTCATTTTTATGTCACATCAGTTTTGTGTCTGTGCGTTCTGTTCTCTTCGTCTATCATGCAGGCGGTCAGACACGAGACGTTGACCCAATGTCGGGCTATTGTTGGCCCACCGTCTACGACGCTGAGACAACATCAGCCCAGTATTGGGTTACCCTGTCATGTGTGACGCCACGCTGCCTGTGGGCCAGCGTCACAGACGGCGGGCCAACATTAACCCAGCTTTTGTTCAAAGCATCGTGTGGGTATTACAGCCAGCATGAAGTAGCCTACTGACTACGTTTGAATGGAGACTAGCCAGCACCAGCGACGCTGTCCCAACATTTACCAGACATTGAGTTGGGGTCGGCTTGCACTGCCTGACTCGCAGCCTAGCAAACATGAGGCGTTGAACCAGTGCTGGTTTTATGCTAGGCCAGCGTCGCAGACGGTGGGCCAGAATTGGATCAGCATTGGGTCAACGTCTCGTGTTTGCTGGGAGTGTTGACAGTCCCCATTTGTGTTTTGCACATCACCGGGTGTGAAGATATTAAAACTGTTGCCTAACTGATTGAGCCAAAAGACCATTTAGTTACTGTGGATCATCTTCCCGGCAGCAAGTCTTGACACAGCCAGGTCTCAGGAGTAGCGAACCTTGCGGGGGAAGATGCTATAGATATAAAAAACAGGTTCCACCACATCAGAATACATAGTCTCTACCTGTCTACTGTCCAGAGGAGCTACTTAGTAACATTAATTATAAAAGCCATTGACACAACATCTAATAACTATAAACCTTTTATTTTATTTATGGTTACGCTGTTGGAGGGGGGACATATCTAGTTTTTTTTACGAAAAAACTAGACTCGATGAAAATTATGGCTTCGAGACCTCAATGTTAATTCACCATAGCTCATGAATGAGTTGCACTTGGCAATTTGTAAAACGCAGGATTTCATGTTCCAATGGCAGATTTCCAAATCCTTTCTAACAGATTCGTCAATTATAAAATATTATATTACAGATAGGCGAATCTGTTTTGCAGAATGACAAATATTTACCAAAATTACCAGCAAGTTGTAATATGCTAGTCAATCTGTTATCACCGATTATATTCTGCTGGTACATCTGTTATACCAGTGTTGAATGGTGAAAAAATAACTTCCCATTAAAGGTGATATATCACCCCTTATATAGTATGAATAAATTTGTGACAAATAAATCAAAGTTGCCACAAGATGGGGCACAAGTGTTTCCTTATATGGGGTGATTGGCTATCATGTGGCCCTCTGAGAGGATCACATGATAGCCAACATAATTACTCATACCATATAAGGGGTGATAGATCACCTTTAATATAGGATCTGTGATATCTAGCTTGAGTATAGGACATCGCGACTATTATTATCAGAATATGTAAAAAAAAAGGTTATTGTACTACGATTCGTATATAAATCTATGAAGAGGACAAACAAATAAAAATACTAATCTATATCACTTACATATCGTTACTGAACATCAGAGGTAAGTAATCCTTGAGGACAATGAAGAGGGTGGCAACAACACACGATGTACAAGCTGAAACAGTCGAGTAAAGCATCAATTTACAATACATGTTTTCATTTTTATCATTTTAGTATTATTATGTTCGGACTTTGTGGTCCAAACATATTGAGTTTTGTTTGGATCTCGATGTTTTTAATCTTCTATGTCTGTGCGCTATTTCTCCATCAGTTTTTATCAAATCGACTTCAAACCTTGGCACAATGATCCTTAGGTATGTAGGATTATTGCTATGACTTTTCTAAGAATTCCCAGTTGTTCTTCTGGGTTTATTCAGGATTTTCTGGATCACTAAGTGCTAATCAATGTTTGGCCAATTATGTACATGTCGGTGGCTTATAATGTGCTATCCTTGAGTTTTCATCCAATCGACTTCAAACCTTGGCACTATGATCTCTAGGTATTGAGGTATATTGGTATTACTTTAAAAAAAAATCAGGATTTTCTGGATCACTAAGTGCTTATCAATGTTTGGCCAATTATGTACATGTCGGGGGCTTATAATGTGCTATTCCTGAGTTTTCTTCCAATCGACTTCAAACCTTGGCACTATGATCCTTAGGTATTGAGGTCTATTGGTATTACTTTTTAAAATAATTCCCAGTTGTTCTTCCGGGTTTATTTGGGATTTTCTGGATCACTATGTGTGGATCGATGTTGGCTCAATTATGTACATGCCTGGTGATTCTCCATTCATTGCTTGAATGAAAACGGGATGGTGAACAGGGTTCCCCTATGTGAAGACTGAGGCCACCCTTTAGTCTCTACATTTCATAATGGCAATACATTTATCCAATGATGTTTCAATTCCGGGCCAGTGTGGAAGACGGTGGCATAACATTGAACCAACGTTCTACATTTGACAATTAAAAGAACAGTTGTAATTCCAGCAAACGAACGTGACGCGTCGATCCAATGTTGTTTTAATGTTGGGCCAGCGTCGCATACAGTGATACAACATTCAGCCAACAGAGAGACAAGTAATTGTGTTGACTGGGGACCCTCTGAATTTGCTCCCATTTGACAAACAAATACAAGACAGTGTATTTAATAGTAGGCCTACAAAAACTCATCTCTAAAATTTTAGGTCTTAATTCTGAAGTCTAAAATTCCAAATCAAAATGGCTGCCAAAAAATACTTTAACAACATTTCAATCAATCTGTCATAACAAAATAACCCAACAAAATTCAAAATTGCCGCGACAAAAACTCATAAAACCTAGTCCAAACATTATTGTTATTCGAAAAGTCACAATTCCCCCCTAGTTGCTCTTGTTAAAACTAACGCGATTGTACTTATATTTGGGCTATGTCCAAATATATTGAGTTTTCAACGGACCTTGAAACGTATTATTCTTGGCACGTGTTTGTGAGATGCTATTTCTCTAATTTTTTATCTAATCAACGTGAAATTTTGACACAACATTCCCAGAGTAATCAGGAGGGGTGCTCTTCCTGGTGTTCTTCCGGATTTATCCATGATATCATGGATCACTATACTCTTGAATGGCAAAAGGCAATTTCTGCTTACTTGTAAAGTGAGCAGATACTGCACTAAACTGCTCTTCAAATGCAAAAGGCAGTATCTGCTCACTTGTAAAGTGAGCAGATACTGCCTTTTGGCTTACACGGCAGTAAGCCTATAATAGGGTGCAATGTTGGTTCAATAGTGTACACGTCGGGTGGTTCTCCATTCATTGCCAGGAGGGTGAACAGGGTGCCCCTATGTCCAGACTGATTCCACCCTTTAGTCTCTAGATTTGATAATAAAAATACATTTATCCAATGTTTCCAGGCCAGCGTCGCAGACAGTGGCCCAGTATTAAACCAATATTGTGTATTAGGTATGGACAGTTGAAACCTTAAAATAACAGTTGCAATTCTATTCAAACACAAAATGTTGAATCAATGTTGTTTTAATGTTGGGCTAGTGTCGCGGATAGTGATACAACATTAAGTCAACAGAGAGACAAGTCAATGTGTGTACTGGCATTCTGAATGCGATTCCATTTGACAAACAAATATATATCTATTTAAAAGTGCAAAAGCTCAGTGGGGACTTCTGAAATTTGAAGTCTGAAGTCCGAAGTCTAAAATTCCAGTTCAGAATGGCTGCCAGAAAAAAAACTCATACGCGAAATTCCAATCAATCTGTCATAATAAAAATAACCTAACAAAATTCAAAATGGCCGCCACAAAAACTCAAAAAACCTAGCCCAAATATCATTGTTACTTGAAAAGTCACAATTAATGTCTAGTTATGTTTTGCGTTTGTCGCAACTAAGGTGGTGGCTGAGCTCTAGTGGGCGTCTAAATGTCCGCTCGAGGTCACTCCTGACTGTCAGTCGGATGTGTGTTTAAACGCATATACTATATAAATGAAAGGCAGGTTGGTAAACGTTGCCCCAGTGTTGGGCCAACGCCCTGTTCTTATTGCAAGATGGCTGTGGTAGAGGTCAGTCGATGTGTGGTGAAAAGCAGGCCAAATGCAGATGGTTAGGCGATTGGGCCAACACTGTTTCCTGTATGATAAGACCGCTGGAAGGGGCCAGCCCATCATCATCGTATGATAGACCGGTATCGTGCCAACATATGTTCCAAAATAATGTTATGCCTATCAATGAGGAGATGAAAGATGGTATACAGCCATTGAGTTCCGGCGAGATACCTTATTTTAACTTCCCTGAATTTATAGCGCCTCTGACTTGGGGTAGTAACTGGTTACTGTGTGGGAACCCGCGTCTCACCGTTCGTCTCACCGTTCGGGCTGGTTCGGGCGTTTCCGACCTTCGACGGAAGGCAGTACCCGCCCAGCCTCAATTTCGAATCGCGCGGCATCAAGCGATGCGCATCACTCACTCCCAGGCTGCCGAGTCGGGAGGACGTCGCGCTAAACTGAAGCGCCAAGCCGCTGGCTAGGTTGTCGCGTTCCGTGTGGAGATGTGTGCACTAAGTTGTTACAACGTTTAGACTAAATAAATTAGAATAAACTGAAAGATGAATTAACGGAGTTATTTGTGTTCCGTCGCCCCGACGGGAATGGAGACTGAAGTGAAGTGAGTTGGGGCTGGTCCCACCAATCCCCTATTGGTGAGAAGCCCTACACTTACATTGATGCCCCCGACGTTTGATCGACACGCACCTTTCTGATTTGGACGATCGTCACAATACTTACACTGGTGACTACAGCAGTTTGCTCGACGCAAAACCACTGGTTTCAAGGATAGGTTTTTTTTTTTTTTTAATTTAGGGGATTTTACGGAAAAATGACACATCATTTTTCCCAAGGTACCTGAAAATTGTAGGTCATAATCAAATATGCCAGTAAGGATTAGCTAGGAAGGTTATGTGGAGAGAGGCACGCGCGTTTCCGCTGCAAAACAGCGAAAATTTTAATAATTTTAATTGAGAACCAGGTGCGATCCATTTTTTCAAGATGGCGGACACGTCGTTTTTTGCTCGACACTAAAATAGAATCTTCTCGATTCATCCATATCGAGTTAGAATTTTCGAATATTTCTCTCCTACTTACGCCACTGTAGGCGATTGGGAGGCGAATATTTTTAAAATTCATTTTAAATTGTAATACACCATAAGTGGATGATTCGATTTTTACGGCCTTTTTCAAGAAATGCAATTAGGTTTCTTGTCAAAAAATTAGAAAAGTAAAATTTTCAAACAAAATATCGCCTCGACCCAGAGAATTTTCGATAGACCTAGGTCCACTTAAAATTGCTCGCCTGAAATGTATGTGAATAAAAGGTCTTATTTGGTCTATTAAAACATCATTGTTAGGACCGTAGGTCAACATTCTGTCATTTACAATCATATTTTATTTTCAGCGGCAGGAGAAATATTTACTATGTATTGGTGAGGCAGCCATTTTGCTGCGGTATCCCTAATCTTAGCTCCATTGACTATCGATAGCCGCGCTCCAACCTGCCATATCGGCATTCATTGCGAGGATCACCCCACGCTTTCAACTCGACATAATTAGCATAAATTAAGCCGCCATCTTGGATCGGTGGCGTGATTGATAAACCCCGCCTACATATTTAGGCCACACATTATCTGGAAAATTATCTAGACATTTCTTTTAAAACATAGCTTTCTCTCAAAGTGAGACTGAACGCATTTTAGCGTCAAATTGACGTCCAGATTATATTACACATTGTGTAATAGTTTCGATTATAAATTTAATATTTCTATTTTTACATATTTTCGCGCTGACCTGCCCTCTGGCGGTCAGTAGCTACTGGACTACGTCTCGCGCCTAAGCCAGCGCGGAATCTAGTTATGAATATGCTAATGAGTTGCAGCTGGCGGCCCCACCGCACACGACACTCGATTATCAGCGACGCGCTATCAAATGCTGACACACAAGCCTACATGATAAAGATCATGTACGACACTCACGGCCGGCTGCTGTAATCGGTGCGCATATCACTCACTCGGTGAGATCAGCACGCCGCCGCACACACAAAGCACACAAAACCCTCACCCCCGAACAACATAAACCGACGGGCACAGATCAAAGCGTAATACTGCGAACCAAAGCGAGCGATCGATTTCGACGTCACAGTGAATGATTTTCATGATGGACATTTTATAAAAAAAAAAAATTGGGTGTTCATTATGGAAAATATTCATTGGCGAAGTTATACTATATGGTCTTTATAGACTACTGTCAGTCAAGAATTGAATAAAATAATTTCATAAGTCGAACTGTAGCCTGGATAAATATACAGTCGCATTAGACCTATCATTAAGAAAATGAAACTTTCTTATGATGGGCAAGTTTTAATCGTTAATTAATTCACAGGATTATGACTTGACAGTTGTGCTATCGCGACCATTTTGATGTTTCTATGTGTTTTTCCACACAGGTCGATTTACCAAAAATACTATAGTATCATAGCTTAGAGTAGCAACTTAGCTTTTATTCTGGCATTCTGTATACATTTTGTGACCTACAGTTTTCACAATTTATATGTTAAAATAATATAGAAAGCTATATAAACGCAATTCCTGCAACAGCGATTTTTCGACATTTCAGCAACCCCCGTATTCTGCATTATGTGACATAGCATGGACATTTCTCAAAAAAATTCAGATTCAGCATGTACTAAGACTTATTCATAGGTCTAGATAACTGTGCACACAGTTCTCCACGCAGAACGCGACAACCAAAATAGTTGGTATGTTTTAAATGAATACCATGTCAATAACCGTTTGAGTACTGCCCGGTAGCTAATAGGCCTGCAACTCAAACGTTTTACTATTTAAATAATTTCAAGTTAGAAACATTTCAAGATGGCTACCAGATCTGATAGCGAAGGTTTCGTGTCTTCACCCCTCGAAGACAAGGGGTTCGTCGTAAAGACAAGGGGTTCGTCGTAAAGACTCTTATTTTCTGGCAAGTGAAGCAGATGAGGAGCAGTTTCGAGCAGCTGATAGCGAATACAGAAAGCTGAAATCAGATTTTGAACGAATTACACGCAGTAGACGCCAGCACAGTCATTCAAAGAGCGACTATTCCAGAAGCCATTCGCCAGTCAGACGACAAAGCATGCGGCGCTCATCTAATCTGCCGAAATTCAAGATAGCTACCTTCTATGCTACAGACGTAGAACTATGGTTCAGCCAGATTGGGACCCAGTTCGAATTACACCATATTACGGATGATGACGAACGATATAGTCTCACCTGTGCAGCACTTCCCGGAGAGGTAGCGTCAGACGTCAGAGATGTGCTTCTACAACCTTTCCGCACAAATAAATATGAGAGCCTCAAAAAAATCTTAATAGAGAGACTGAAAGAGTGAACAAAGTAATTTCTGGAGAGAAAATTGTGACTAGTTACTTATGCCTCGTGAGCTGGTCAAAGGCGTGATTCGTGTTGAGCAGCCACGTGACAGCACGCAGAGCATTGATTTGCTCGGATGCGAATCACAGAATCGAAAGGGCTTATATTGTGGATACGAAGTGGGTTAATTTTCACTGTTAATGTCGAGCTCTTGCCAGAAAATAGCTTTTCTTATATATATTGTCAACGCTGCAGCATGTCCCTCTGTAAATAAATTGTGTACTACATACCCAAGTTTCATGACTTATTCTCTGCCAAACATACCAAAAGTCAACGTGAATCACCATGACTTTTAACAGCTCTATTTGCAAAAAATACTAAATCAACAATATTCTCACATGGGTCTTTATGCGAAATTTCCATACATGATAAAGCATGACCAATGCTTATAATGAACTACATGTGGACCAATACTGTCGGCCCGATGCATACACCCAGTGCTGGATTAGTTTTGGTCCAGCATCGCTGGACCAACATCAGCCCAACATTGGGTCAATGGCTTTGTTTGCTGGTAGGGCAGCCACTTATGAAGAGTATCCCTATCCGCCGGACAGGTATACAGGTATACTGGGGGTGGATATGCAAGTCACAACTTTGCTATTGAAAGGGAAAACATGAAAGTATCCCGAAAAATATACTTTCGGCAATGAGAAGGTAGCGGAAGGTGAGTTTCACGCAAAAATGATATACTGAAACACAAAAAATCTGTGTATTTTATATTCTAGAAGGTTTTTCAAATCCATCAAATATTTCATTGTTCTAATATAACATGAGAGTTCGCAGTCTTGAGGTTGAGGAGGGATGGTGCACAGACAATATTTTCTGGCAACGCATTCCACTGACTATTTTTGTTTTTAGAAAGAAACTATTTAGGTATGAATTTGTATTATAATGGAAGGGTAAGTAGGCCAGTGAGTTAGATATTGTGTTTGTCTGATGAGGACTAATATATTGGCCGGATGGTACTGCCACAAGGTCTTGGGTAATCTAATATAGTGGGGTGAGGCGGTAGCAACATTGTCGTTGGGCTAGTATAGAGTAGGCCATTGGATATGTTCTAGCATGTCTCAGACACTACTGGTTTTATGATGTCGTCTCTGAACATACCTTGCAGCTCTTCTCTGGGCCATCTCCAAAAGCTGAGTAGCACATTTGGACTATTATATGGATCCCACACAGTGGAACAGTACTCTATAGTGTAGAGTCCGTGGGATTTTGATGTCAATTTATCATGCGATATACCAAAATGTTCAGTACATAAATCTGAATCAAGGCTGGCAATTTTTCTTTTCAGTTTTAGTAACACTTTCAGCACTATAGAAAAATAATGAAAAAATATCATTTTTATATAAAGTACCACACATAATTATTTTTTATGCACATCAGATAGTCCTTTATTATACCACAATAAAAATAATACTACACACAATGTTCAGAAGAGCGCAATAAAGTAAGAAAAAAAATATTTTTAGATATAGTGACACTTTAAGCTCAATGCATGATAAATAAAAACATGATTTTTACACCACATTAACACCATTATTATTTTTAAATTTTCCAGTGTATTTAAAACAAAATGTTCGGGAGATCAGGTAACAGTTATTCATTTCAGTGACACTTAAAGCTCAATAAGGGAAAAATTAAAATACCATCAATTCTAAGAGTGACGTAATGCCATTAATTATAGTAGAATAAAACATTAAACCAGTAGAAAATATTAGGCTTACATGATTATACTTTTCATTTCTGTATTATCCTGAACTAACTGTAGGTCCTGTCGACTATTTCAGGTGTGTCTGTTTGCCGAGAAACTCTTTAGAATGGTTCTCTCCTTTTCAGGCTTTCAGGACCAAAATAACTAACCATAATATGGCAAATAATCAATTATATTGCATTAGTATTTTGGTATTCTTCTGGGTAACTAACATTGGGCCACTCACTGCGGGACAAATAATTTAAGGTAAACACATGAAAAGAGCACTTCAGGCACATATCACAACCATCCAGGTACTGTTCGACCTTTACAAGGACACTTGCTTGACTGATGAACGTCTTGATACAGTATGCAAAGAGTCACTCCAAGAATTACAAACAGCCTGTGGTGAGACGTTAGGTCCTGATGTACTACATGCTCGTGATCGGATGCTGTGTGTACTGGAGCATCACAAACTTCACGAGAAAATTATCTTGATTAGTGAAGAGCACAAAGAAGCTGTCATGTTTAAGTTAATATGACAGTATATTGACATGGTACTTCTACTACTTCAGTTTATTTTGGCAACATGTCAGGGACTTTGGGAGTTACATTTAACTACTATTGACCAGTTATGTAACTACGTCGTTGCTAGGGACAGACTCTATTATGCTAGAATGACACTTCTATATGTTGCAGATATGTACAGTCTATAGAAAAGTTTGAAAGTGACAACTTCAGTGTAAATAAAAATAAAATACCATTCTGTAGCATTGGTTGTAGTTGATCAAAATGATGAATGATGAAATTGAAAGGAAGCTAATGTGGAATCACCCAAAATCCTGCCGCTTTGGCTAGGTTTTTCATAGTTGCACCAGAGCTAACAAAACTGACAGAGCAGGTACATACTATGTCAAATATATCCACAAACAAAAGATAAAAAAATCATGAACTGTCTAAAGCAATGATGGATGACCAAGAATCTGCCACACAGACATTGATAGTGATTGCTGATTGCAACCCGTTTAATCGTGACAAAACTTAGAAGCTTAATAACACGCGCCATAATGCCTGAAAGAATTAAACAAGATATCTTGAAGAGTGAAATGATCGGTGAAGCTTCACACAAGCGATTTATAGAATAACGTATAGTGGGTCCTGCTAGTGTTTGGAAAAAAATGATATATCACTTTTTGTAAGACTATCAGTAATTGCCCGTTCTCAGCGAGAGATTGATCTTCAACATGTCATAGGAACTTATAAATTGTCCTGCTTGCCAAGGTCCCTTTTTGCGGCAGATGGTTCTCTTCTACCAAGTACTGACAAGAGCAAACTGATGTCTAGAATTGAACATTAGCCTCACAAAGATAACCTAGACAGTAATGTTATGGACATATCTGAAAACGGTGTAAATTCATCACAGTTTTCCCCCCATATAACCCCAAAGATTGATGATCATATACACCATGCCCTCATAATAGATGGCATGGCAGTAGTACATGAGTTACCAGGTCATGGTTTAAAAACAATAGCCGATCTCGGCGTAGAGTTTGTAAAAACAGTTAAGAAAACAAACAAAATATTGCGGTACAATATATTGATTATTTGATCGCTATGATGTATATCTCTTAAACAAGCCCCAGAGAGGCGAAGACGAGGAGTTATATCATGCTGCACATATGATATGATATGAGAGATTCTACTTATTTGAAAGTGCCATTGAACTCGTTCCTTGCTAACTCAGAGAGCAAGTTAACAGTATTTCTCGCTGATATATGTATTTATACGATAAGGAACAAAATCATTGTCGTTTCTACCAAAACAGGTGCCAAATCTAACGGCATAGATATGAGTTGGCTAAATAGTAACCAAGAGGAGGCAGATACAGGAGGCTGAGAAAATCACCATTATAACAACTGATACAGATGTTTTCATTGTTGCCCTGCAAAAATACCCATTGTTGGTATCGTACCTTTAAAGTCCCTCATCAATTAGGCACGGGATGCAAGGAAGATAGGTTCATCTTGAGCCACTTTATCATAAACTTAACCCTGTTATAGTGGAAGGCCTTATTGGCTTCCACGCACTTACAGGATCAGACACAACTGGCATGATAGCTGGTAAATGAATTTTCTTCAAAAGCTTGGACCAAAAATGTTCTTGTTGCATTTAGTCAGCTGGGAAAGACTGTGCATCCACCGGAGGAGGTTCATGCTGGTCTTGAAGAATTCATGTGTTCTTTATTCAGTCCGGGATCTGGGGAGCAGAATGTGGCCATTCTACGTTGGCAGATGTTTAAGAAAAATCGGTCTGCCTCTGAAAAGCTGCCTCCAACTAGAGAAGCACTTTAATATCATGTGCTGAGAGCATACCACTAGTCGATGGTGTAGCTATAGGCAGATTGTGCAAATCTTGATCTGACTTCGCCCGCACCACTTTATGGCTGGGTGGAAGTCAACGGCCAGTCAGGTCTCCAATGATAACAGATCTTCCACCAGCCCCAAAAGCAACAGTAGAGCTTGCCCAGAGTGGATGTGGTGTGACTGGGTGTTTTTTAATGTTTTTAAAGTATTGCATTAACATATTTAGTATCCACCACATGTGTGTCGTCTTACACAGCACATCTAGTCAAATTAAACTGTCAGAAAATGTAATCGGATAACTTTAATTAGCGTAATACGTTTTTACTAATACTATAGTAATAGCAAAACAGGTCACCAGGGCAGTTGCTTGATCATCGTTCCATGAAAGTATTAATGGTTTATATTCTCTGTAATAATGGACTATATTGCAAAACTACATGCTATGCATTTAATAGGATTAATTGTTAGGGTGAAACTATGTTTTATTTATTTATTGAGATCGAAGTGTCACAAAACAAAAAACTGAGAACAGTAACCGATACACATTTTAATGATTATGTGTAGCTTTTATGTAGAAATGATGGTATTTTAATTTTATGCTTATTAAGTGTCACTGAAACTGGAAATAATAATAGACAGCCGATTTATATTTATAATGTGTAGCCTTTTAAACATGTTGTGTTATGCTTTAATAATAATGGTATGATTTATCATACTTGATTGTCGCATATGAATAAAGTAGAATTAATGATGTTACGTCGCTGCTCAAATGATGGTATTTTAATTTGTCACTTATTGTGATCAAAGTGTCACTAAAATTAAAATGAAAAATCGCCAGCCGATTTTCCGAACATTTTGTTTTATATTTAACTTGAAAAAATACATAGTATTAAGCGAGTTGCGGTGGTGTGAGATCACGTGTTTTTATTTTTTACTTATTGCGCTTAAAGTGTCAGTATAACTAAATATAATATGTTTTTTAAACATGTTTGTTTTTCTGAAAATTGTATGCTATATTACCTTATATTATATGATAATGTGATGTGCACACAATAAATTTATGTGTGCTACATTGGTAGAAAAATGATGTTTTTCTTCTCTTTTCCATGGGACTGATAGGGTCACTAAAACTGAAAAGAAAAATTGACACCCTATTTTTTTCTGATTCTGTGTCATCTTCTCAAATTTTTGCTATTATGGTGTCATAAATTAACAAGAAAATCACACGGCATTACACAAGCCCCTACACTCACTGGGGTGAACTCGGTCACGGCCAAAAATGTTTGGTGACGATCTCAATCGATGTTTACTTGTTGTACACTTCACACTTGGTCTCCTAAATTGGTCTCCTAAAGTGTCAAATATATCACATAAAAAAAATTACAGCAAAAATACTAAAACAATAAGCACACAAATTTTTTTTAAAATTTTCTGGTAATAATGACATGTGCTGTAATGTTACTAATTATTTTATTAGATAATCACATGCAATAATTAGTAAATTTAAGCTCCACATTTTCCTTAAATACCATAAAATGTACTGAGATTCTAACAGTTTGGTTGCGATTCACCATTTATATGTTACGGTTTCTATCCTACAGTGTCACGGTTTCTTTGCTTTTCAATCTGGACCTTCAGTATGAATCTGTCGTGAATATAGGGGTCATCTCTGTATTTGAACGAAACTGATATCTTCATCAACATATAATTCCCCCCTGAAAGTTAAAGGAACCCCTTGGGATGAGACATTTTCAATGTTGTCAATTTTGAAAATTTATTTTATATGAAGCTATATAGCCTACTGATCTTAACTGAAAATACGAAAAAGTCAAAAAACAATTTTAAAGCACAATTTTAAGTCCTCTTTAGTAGAAGACAAGACAGAGTTGCCAGGAAGGCACATGACATAGTATATACAATATTCACATTTTTCAATATTAAAATTTACATATTATTATTTTCACAAACATAGCCAGCTTTTTAGGGTTTTCACCCTTAGTCTGTTTAAAAAGTTCATGTAGGTAAAAGGTTGAAGGTCTTACGTAATATTTTGAATTGATAAAATGTTTACGTTCTTCTTTAAAATTAGGACAACAAAGTAAATAATTAAATTCATCACCAATATCTGTTTCACAAAATTGGCATATACGCATATCACGAAGGACTTGTGACCGTACACCGGCTTCTATGGGTAAGCGATGATTTCGACATCTAAATTTTGTGAAATATTTCCTGAATAGGTCTGGTAATTCATTTTAATAACTTTCGAAGCCAAACGATGTTTTAATAATACGATAAACTGTACATTTTCCTCCTTGTGATATAATTTCGTGCCATTTTTTAATAAAATGATCTTTTAATCTTATCTTCACTGAATGTTTGAATACTTCGATAGAACAAGGCAATGATTGATTCAACCATAATCCAGAAAATCCGCAATTGTTCAGCGTTGTCTTAACAGTTTCCACCCATTCAGACTTGAATATATTTTTTTCATCTAATGTATTTAGTAAAGAGTAGATCGTATTAGAGATCATGTGTTTTTCACCAGAACATAATCTTGCCCAAAATGTTAGCATACGTGATTTAATATCAACATCTAGGGGAACTGCACCCAATTCTCCATAAACCATCATAGAGGAAGTGAACTTATTTACAGATAACACATATTTAAAAAATCTAAGCTTGAGTCTTTCAAGTATGTCACATTTTTCGCTGCCCCATACTTCAGCTCCGTACAACACTACCGGTTTGACAAGTACATTAAACAGTTTTAACATTATATCCATCGGGAGAGATAGATTTCTGGATTTTTTAAGTAGAGCAAACATCGCTCTGCATCCTTTCTGATATAAATGTGATTTTGCTATTTTAAATTTGGCATTGTAGTTGAAGACTAATCCTAAGTAGTTATACTCCTCTACAGTATCAGTATAAATTCTCCGAAATTAAAAATATGGTGTCTTCTTAATTTTCCCCTTGAAAAAATTAGAATTGTGGTTTTCTTTAGATTGATGTGCAGGTCGAAAGTATCACAATATTTTTTCATTTCATCCAATGATGCTTGTAGGTCATTAGGATTTTCAGCAAGTATTAATGTATCATCAGCGTACAAAATTTATACAGTTTCAAAAATGTTACAATTTCTTCATGAAGATGCTCTTTTTGTAAGTTTTCTATGTCTTTTAATCCGTTGCATTTTTGCGATATGAACGACTTTAGGTCGTGTAGATATATGGAGAACAGAAGCGGAGACAAATTTTCTCCCTGTCGTACACCAATGTTACAGGTGAAAAAGTCTGACTGTTTCTCTGCTGTTAATGCTACGCTAGATTTGGCTTTTTCATACATGTTTTTTATGATATCAAATAATTTTCCTGAAATCCCAGAGGCTAGCATCTTTGACCACAACGTTGATCTATTTATAGTGTCAAATGTTTTTTTTATAATCGACGAAACAACAGTACAATCGCTTACGCTTACTGAGATACAGATCAGCTAGTGATTTCCGAACAAATAGGTGATCAATAGTTGAGAAATCCGATTTAAAACCTGCTTGTTCTGCTTGTACAATATCGTTATTTTCAATAAAAATGGTTAATCTTCTATTTAAACAGCTTGTGAACAGTTTACCAAAACAACTCAGCAGTGAAATCCCCCTGTAGTTGTTGGGATCATTAGGGTCACCTTTGTTTTTGTAAATAGGCCGAATTACGCTCTGACACCAATCGTCAGGCATGTGCCCTGATTCTAAGATCAAGTTAAATATTCTGGTGTAGCAAGGAGCAAATTCGTGGCGTGAATGTTTCAGGAATTCGTTTACTTTTTGATCTGAGCCCCCCGATTTGTCGTTTTTCAGTTTTGATATAGCTTCCACAATTTTTTGGGGTGTAAAAGGTCTGTTTAGTATTTCATTAGGAGGTATGTTGTTGAGCTCACCGTTCGTTTCACATGCATCGCCACTTTCATTACCAAGAGCGAGTTTCTCAAAATGCTCTTTGAATATATCTAAAGAGATGTTATGATGAGTTTCTGATGTTTTCCCTCTTTAATTATTTTCCAATACTCTTTGTGATTTTCAGACTGCAGTTGGCGTAACTTGTGAATTAATTGTTGCTTATATTTGGAATAAGCTTTATGCACTATTTTTTATATTTTGTGCTGGATTTTCTTGCGAAATTTAAGTTTTCCAAACTTTGTTCTCGTCTATAGTTATTTCTGCATTTTATCATAGTTTTTCTAGATGTTTCACAAGACTCGTCATACCATGGTTCGTGCGGTAGTTGTCTTCGTCTTAATTTCGTTTTTTTAAAGCGATTTCCCCATACCCGAGTTATATGCAGCTTTCTTTAATGCATGACTAATGACATTAACAATATTATTAATATCATCATCTAACAGACTGCTTTTTATTTCTGCTTGATGTATAGTCTCTTCAATGTTGTTTTTAAACTTAGTTATATTTGTTTTATATACATCAATGAAATTGGCATTCCACTTGTATTTAATGTTTTCACACATATTAACTGTTTGAGAATTTTTACATTCATCGTGTGCCAATATCTGCGGTACTGATTTAAAAGCAGCATAAACTGGACAGTGAATATCAGATAAAGTACCATCAAATTCCAAGATATCAAAGTCAGATATAATTTCACTGAGTTTTTCCGAAATAATAACATAGTCCACAGTACTGGAATTCTTACACGTTGGTTTGCCAATTTCATTATCTGCACCATATCTACCATTCAACATATGTAAATTGAGGCTACGACACATATCAATTAACCGTCTACCCATTTGATTAATAGTTTTGTCACAATTTGATCTTACTCTTCCACTTTCACTTGTGGTACAACTGGCATCATCATTATCCAGCATTATATTTTCATCTTCATACTTAGTGTTAGTCGTTTCCATTCGATCTGATAATACACCTGTTCTTGCATTAAAATCGCCTAACAAGCAAATTCCAGCGTTTAAATTTAGGGAGATAATATCAACAATATAGTTTTCAATTTGGTCAAATATTGAGATGTCAGCATATGTTGAATTTTCTGGCGGATTGTATATTAGACCAAATACAATGGAGATTTGACAGATGTTTGTATTCAGTCTAATCCATATTGTACTTTTGATATCAGTGTCAAGCACAGTTATATAGTCGGATAGGGAATTGTGAACGAGAATAGCAACACCACCAGATTCTCGTTTTTTAATTGTCCTGTTATTTGTAAATATCTTGTAATTTGGAACATCAATATCATCTAGTTTTGTTTCAGTTAGAAATATCAGTTTATATTTTGAATAAATTCTTCAAAGTCCAATAGTTTTAGCTTAGATCCAAGACCACACAAGTTCAGGTTAATGATGTTCAATTTAGACAGCTCGATGTTCTGAGACGATTGTCTAGTATCGCTGGTAGGTACTTCACGAGTAATTACGTCGTGTGGGCCAATGTGGCCTGCCTGGCGAATGTCCTATTGTGTGTCTGTGAATGTAATCAGGTCTGTATTGGCATGTTGTGGGCTGTTGTCAAGCTTCTGTTCCTTCGTGTTGTTGTTTGCTGATGGACTATGTGTTGAGCTGCTTTTTCTTTTTGTTGTTTGGGGGTCAGGATACATCGTAGTCATTATTTTGTTGATGAATAGTTCTTTCCCTTTCTTATTCAGATGAACACCCTTTGGGTCGTTTGGGTCATAATATTGTTTGATGGCGTGTCCTCTCGATGACCATTGTTTAGACCAGGTGTCAATGAATGTGTAGTTGTCTGGTTGGGCATCAGCAAGGGAGGTCATATATTCGTTGACAATCTTCGCCACCTCGTTACATTGTTTTTGTTCGCTGCTGTTGCCTTTTTTTGGTGGTATTGAACACAGTCCAATTTGTGGAGCCGGATATTTCTGGTGTATTCTCTCCATAGCTACACCCAATTTAACAATCGACGCTGGTGCGGAAGATCTCAAATACATTACGTCATTTGTCCCTAAGTGTATCACGACTTGATCAGGTTTCAGTTCTTGGTTGCTGTCCTCCTCTGCTGCGTTAATGAATTTCTCTGCCATATCAAATGTAGCACCAGATTGATTGGATATTACCACACCTGCTGGTGCTTCGATGTGGTTCAGCAGGGACGCTCCGACGATTAACATGTTAGTGGAGATATCGTTGCTGGTGGTACTACTAATATTAATATCGCTTTTGTTGTTGTTTAAACTTCTTGCTGTTACTTCATTTATTTTGCTAGGCCCGTTTTCGCTGCTGTCGCTCTTGTTTTTTGTGTGTTTTGTAACGTCTGTACCACCACTATTGCTGCTGACAGTTACTGGCTTAGCTATGGGTCTCACTGGTCCCTCGAAATCAGTAACCACAGTTATCAGCACATCTGTCTTGTCTTTAGTTGGGACACTCTTTTTCTCTATCGTCTGCGATTGTGTGACTTCCAGGTTGGTAGCTTCTCGTCCCTCGGCTATCTCGTAGCGGTAGTCACCATATAGTTTCATCTCTTTATTTGCATCGCAATCTGACTTTCTGTGCCCGGGTTGTCCGCAGTGGTTACATACCACCTCATTCTGGCACTTGTCCACCAGGTGGCTGGTGCTGTAGCACCTGAAGCATCTCTTTGTTTGTTCTGGTTTCAGAGGACATCTGTAGCTGGGATGAGAGGTGTCACCACAGTACTTGCCGTTGTCGCCGTTGTCGCAGAAGACCCTAACTTGAAAACCGCCTGTTTCAATTTATGTAGGTATTGTGTTCTCTTCATCAATTATCTGTACATATCTTGTACCTGTGAGAATATTCGTACCTCTTATTTTCCCTCGTCTCATACTTTGAGGTACAATACGGCCAAACCTAGACAAGGTTTCAACCACTGTTTCATCTGGAAGCTCAATCGGGGCATCCTCAATTGTAGTATTAGTGATGTCACTCTCAGGATTTTTGAATTTGACTGGGTTCCCTTTTATTGTCACAGTTTTCGGGGCAAGGCGATTTCGTGTGTTCTCATCAAACAGTGTAATTTGTCCTTCGTCTGCAGTCAACTGTATGCATTTAATGTCTTCTTTCTTCACGTGTTTCAAAAGTTCATTCAGTATATCTTCTTCTGTTATTCTACCTCCTTTTGATGTTTGGAAACACAGGGTTAACGGTCTCTGTAGTTTCGTCATCTTCGTCATATTGGAGTAGATCAAGGTGTGCTGGTAACTGTAGCTAGGGCACGTGCAGCTCTATTGGGATTATCAGCTCAATCACCAGGTCCACGTGGTAGTGTTGATCACACCTTGACCAGTATGGCTGACAGGAGTTCCCTATACAGGTGTGTATTGAGCAACTCACGAAGTGTCACACAGGGTCGGCCAGGTTACTGATCAAAGTGTATAAAATCAAACGAACCAAATCAAACTGTTCATTCAGATCATCATCTCTATCTTCTATATCTTCTTATACATGTATACACCAAATAACAGATCTTTCAAGCCTCTAGAAATTGTTTAATTCGGCGTCTTTTCTTCCGGATATTCAAAATGTAAACATTGTCATACGCATGTGCAATTCACAAACGGTAAGTTCAGAGCAGTCGCCGCTAATTGGTGTCTAATAGTCAGAACACGGGAGGACACACCTGCAGCACTGATTGTCTACCCAACGCTGGGCCGATGCCATCAGCATGTGGCCCAATGCTGTGAAAACATTCAATCGTCCTTCAGGTATACAAATAGTTTGTTTGGGTTACTTCTGGTTTCATAGAAATGTTGATTAAATTCTGAAAAAATTAAAAACATGATCCGTGGGATATACTACTTCAGTACGGAACTAAAAACGAAAATTGATGTCATCCCAAGAGGTTGCTTTAAGTCAGCCCATTCAGACACAATGTCACTAGTGCGCCAAGGAGAAACACTTGAGCAGTGGCAGGTGACTTAGTGATCGGTGTGGCACAGGTTAATAAAGTTGGAAAGCAAACAACAACAGATGATTCTGGTAATAGCAGCTTGGCTACAAATACCACCATGGCATTGGTGACGAGACAGTGTCCCCAAAGCTCGTATTTCTCTAAATACAGTGGCAACATGTTCAACATGCGCCACATCTCAATTGCACATTGTGATATCACATTCAAGTGTGACCACTGCGATAAATTATGTGCAAGCACGGCCAAATCATACTGAATATGTGAATATGGGGGAAAAAAATACAAATGGGGGTCAACTCTAAGCCATAAAAAAGTGTGAAAAATCAGAAGTGACATTTCGTAATATATCGCTTTCGAAGGGTACACAGTTATGAATTTCAGTTAGTACTATTTTTACATGGTAAAAATGTTAAGCCCACATTTGGTTTATGATGAAGTCTTAGTGCCTTTGTCACTGGAGTCACTGGAGTTATAGGGCGGGGGCCCTAGGGTAGTGGTTAGCACCGCTGCCTTTCACGCCAGAGTTCGGGGTTCGGTTCCCGGTCTCGGCTGTTTCAAAGAAACAAAAATGTTTCTTCCCCATCCACGTGTGAAAGTCAGTATTGTGGGGAGCCTCCGTGACCGAGAGTTAGCGTGCTCGGCCTCAGACCGCCAGGGCTCGAATTTCGAATCCTGTGTCTGGAGGGCAGTGTCATCTCAATCATCTCACCATCCTCAGGAGGTTCTCCTGGCCCAGTTTAGCCTATATGTGCACAAAGGTGGCCTAAAGCCCGATTCATTTCATTTCATTTCATTTCACTGGAGTTATATCTTCTGGTTTACAAGACACATCATACCCGTGTACATACGAAATGTGAGTGTGCTATACCTCACACGAGGGTTCGAGCTAGATGGCCACAACAAGCGAACTTCTGATGGATGTTTGGCAATACAAGGCCAAATTATCTTAATGCCTGTCCCTATCTTCTGGTGGCAATAAAAACAGTGACCTTTTTCATCCTGAAATCAATACAAAAACTGTCATCACTAAACCGTGACACTAAAGAAAGCTATCATTCAGCAACCGTGACACTATCGCAAAGTAACCGTGACATTCTTTTTTTTTATCTATTCTGTTTTTTTTCATAAATTGAATGAAATACTATGACTACATGCAGTGGCAAAGAGTCCAATATATTTGAAAGCCAAGGTAATGAAGAAAAACGGATAAAGTGCGTCTGTCAGGTGAAGATATATAGCAACTAAACCGTGACAATGCACATGTAAACATCGATTGAGATCGTCACCAAATATTTTTGGTGACACTACTAGGCGTGGACGTATGGTTGCATATGGACGCACTGAAGCCTTGTACCCTTTGGTGTTATTGAATTTTGATCTCGTTTTGATATTACGTTTAGCGAAGCCCAGCGACTGAATTGCCGTAGCTGTAATGTTACTATTAAAAGTCACGGTGATTCACGTTGATCTTGGGATGTTTGGCAGAGAAGCAAGTCAGGAATCTTGGGACACAGTCTCATTTACTGAGGACATGCTATAGCTATACAATATATATACAAGAAAAACACTCTCCTTCAGTTTGAATTCAACAGTGAAATTTTACCTACCTCGTATCCGCAATATAAGCCCATGCAATTCTGTGATTCGTGTCTAAGCAAATCAATGCTCCGCGTGCTGTCACGTGGCGCCTCGCTCACCCCGAATCTCTGACGTAACTCTGACGTAACTAGTCACGACACAGTAACCAGTTACAAACCGAAGCCAGGTCAGAGGTGCTATTGATTCAGAGAAGTCAAAGGAAGGTATCTCGCCTAAACTCAATGGCTGCATATCGTCCTTCATCTTCTCAGGCATAACATTATTCTTCTCAGGCGTAACATGGGTCGGCGTCGAGCCAACTAATCATACTGGAAACAGTGTTGGCCCAATCGTTATGCTATCTGCACTTAGCTTACAACATACGTTGGCACGATGTTGGTCCATCACCTAAGATGCTGGGCCAGCATCGAGCCAACTAGTCATACCGGAGACTGTGTTGGTCCAATCGTTATGTTATCTGCACTTGACCTACTTTTCTCTGCCCATCAACTGATTCCCGCCGTCCTACAATAGGAACACGGCATTGGTCAACATTTAATAACCTGCCTTTCGTTTATATATTATACATGTAAACACCCATCCGAGTGACGAATGTCTGTCCGAACTCAGCTGGACCATCAGAAGGCGGCCTTCCCAGTTGCGACAAAACCTTCAAAGCATAATGACAATCGTCTGCTAGTGACGTCACTCGGTGAAAACAAGGTTTTATAACACCCCCTCCCCCACACTTCATTCTGTGAAACGCAGTGACGTCACTTGGTGAAAACAAGGTTATATAAGAACCCTCCCCCATACCTCATTGTATTAGCCAGCTCGGTGAAAACAAAGGAGGTCGAGGTCATTTAGTTTCACAGAATTAGTTGCTTATTAGTTGCTTATTCCAATGTAACTCTGATGTGATCGCTAGTCCTAAATATTTTGTTGATTTTACCTAATTGAGAGTGTGTGTGTCCGTGCAGAGTGTAGCTGAAGGACCTAAGCTGTTGGAGACTTTTTTCTGGCCACTGAAAATATTTCACACTTGCTGGGTTTAAATTCCATTAGTAATTTTTAACCATGCTATTAATTTATGAAGGTCGTTTTGGGGTTCCAAACAATCTTGGAGCCAGTAAATTTCGCTGTAAACTATGGCGTCATCTGCGAAAAGCCGAACTTTTGACGAGGGGGAATTTGGAAGGTCATTGATACAAATTAAGAATAGAATAGATCACAGAACAGAACCTTGGGGTACTCCAGATGTCACTTTAACGGTGTCGGAAACTGCGCGCACTAGTATCACTTTTGTGTAGGGTCCAGCGGAGTGTTGAACCTCTAATGCCATAATAGTCTAACTCTATGGAGATTAGTTGATAAGACACTTTGTAAAACGTTTCATTAAAATCCGAAACTATAATGTCAGTTTGTTTTCTATTGTCTAATTTTTTACATAATTCATGTATGAGTGTAATTGACTGTGTTTCTGAAGATCTTTTTGATCGAGCTTACAACAGATGCAAGTGAGGGATACAGGTCAATAGTTTGAAGGCGTGTACTTTTCACCTTTCTTGGGGATTGGGGCAACGTTAGATTGCCTCCAATCTTCAGGAACTATGCCAGATTCTATGGATGTATTGAAGATAAATGTGAGCGGAGGAGCGAGTTCTTCTGAAAATTTATATAACATTCTAATTCATAATCAATCTACAACAAACTATTCCATCCGGGTCTGCGGCCTTGTGAATTTTGAGTGATCTCAGTAATTTGATGACCCCAGGCACAGTGATACAAAAAATTGCATGTGTCACATATCAGATAAAACGTTGGTGTTTTTTTAAACTGATTTAAATTGGTCATTTAGCACGTTTGCCCTTACATTTTGAAATGAAATAAATTTGCCATCCCCTTTGGGAGGTCCAACGCCAGATGAGGCTTTTTTGATGCGCTCCAAGCTATGGATCAGAGTTTCTTGTTTCCTGTGTCCAGCTTTGGGTCAATTCTATATAATTGTCATAGTTTTTTTCTGATTTCTCCCTAGATCTTTCTTTTCAAATCTTTAAATTAGGGAGCGTTTTCTTCTGATTTAAGATTTGTGATGGCTCTAAAAGCTTTGTTTTGTTTTTTGATCGGTGAACGGATCTTTTTGTTGACCCATGGAAGACGATCTTGTTTTCTAATTTTCTTTTATGGTATGAATTTGCGGCTCCATGGTTAAGTACATCTTTGAACTCCAAAAGGTTAGGGGTTGGCATCTGAGGGTCTATAAAATGACAGAATATTAACAAAAAGATTCTTGCTCCCTTTATCTCCACTCGACACCACACACGTTCACAATTGACGTTTAAATCAGGAGATGAAGATGTGAATGTCCCTTTCTCTTTTTTGTTCAAACTGTTTTTCTGAACATATTTTTTCGACTTGCTGCGTATATATGTAGCCTATGTTGATAGAAAATAACGAGTGTGTACGTGTGGGTAGCACATGTATATATGCTACTTTGTCATGTAAACTAGCGCGCATTATACGTCTCTTATCTGTAGACTCCACTTCATTTTGTAATAACTTACTCATGGTAGACATTACACAATTTATGATATACATGTATAATATACAGTATAACAAATTATCATGGTAGGCCTATGGTGCTAGAATCAGTGACCGAGATGTTGATTATGATAGAATGTGTTTTAGGTCAGTTAAAACCCTCGGAGCTCTACGTCCTTAGCTGTGGAAAAGCTAACAGTGTAGAGCTCTTCGGGCTTTATCCTATGCTTACACACGGTAGTCATTATTTTATCTATGATCTTAGCTGCTGATAGTCTGATAAGGTATAGGTTGTTTGTCCACGCTAGACAGTATATCACCTACGGTAGAAAGTATCTTACCTACTATAGACATGCCTACTCTGCCTGAAGACTTGGCCTTTATTGCTTCTCCTGCACCCAAAAAATGTCCAACTCGTAATGATGTGGCTCCACCAAGACCAAGAGGCAGCTAAAAGTTAAACGACAAGTATATCACTAAATTAGAACGATATTTTATTTAAAGTATTAAACTACAATTATTCAGGCGAATATGGGTCATAAATACATCATTTCATCAATTCAATAGGAACACATCCTTAAATACAAATAGAATAAATTGTAGTAATACCCTGACTAACAACTATTATTGTATAGTGATAGCGTGTTTATATTGTCGTTATTAGTTATGTTATTCAGGATAAACCAACATTACGCATTAGTTACATCCAGCATTGTATGTTATTTTACAATAAGGGCCGTACTTAGCAAAGAATGTAATCCCAGCACAAACGAGATATTCAATATCTCGTGTTTGCTGGGATGTTGAAAATGTGGGATCAAGTTGAGACTCCAAACACACATCTATATTCTCGATGTGACAATACATGGGACAATATGTGTAGTGGTGAAGGCGACCAAATTAATGGATACAGGTGAAATGTATTGACAAACTGAACATACACAGTAAAATAGCGCGTCTATATTAAATGTGACCGATTGTGCTGCCAGTTCCACAGTACCAAACATACCTGAAATATAAAATAGGTATTAATAGTTTAATAGTTTAAAAATGTATGTGTATGTGCATCAACTATGAAGTTGAGATCACATTATCATTGTGATTATCACAATGTGTCAAAGGGGAAATATCTTGTATAGTTTGATCTGAAATTCATTAAATACAAAAAGACGTCAGAGCATACCTGCAAGGAAAACCCCAAGTTCAAATGCCCACCATTCCACACACATCATGAGCATGCCCGCTATGGCTAACTTGGAGAACGGACCCCATTTATTAAGACACCGCACGTCTATACCTGTACAAAACAGCAATGAGTTAGTAAAATAGAAGCACATGAAAACTGGCTATACAGATTGTTCGATATTCCAACAAGAAATATTTATAATATATTAAAGATAATCCAAATTCAATAGTGGGCTCATTATAATACAGCCAGTGGGGCCCCATTATTATGAGTGCGTGACGCGCACGTCGGTCACACACATTAGGGCAGCGTGACCCTCAACGTCACGTCACGCTTTACAGGGGGGGGGGGGGGGCGTGATACGATGGGGGCAGCAGCGGGTCGACCAAAAGCAGATGCAAACGAGGTGACAACTCTTTAGATACGCCAGGTATTCGTGCAGTTAACTATCTTACTCACCAATGATTTAAGTCGCAAAACTACAAAGTTAAAATTATAATTTATTCAGTCTTAGATATAATTACATATTATTACTGTCAAATAAAAACATTGAGCCTATTTCTGGAAATAATAAAATTAAAAAAACATTGGACAAATTTCTAGAAAAGTTAATGAGGGCGACGAAATAAACAAGCGAAAAAAACAATGCTGAAAAAATGTTTGTTTATATCCTGAAATAAACTTATTTTGGGATTTTTTTTTCTTGAAATCGGCAAAAATCCAATGCGCGCGCGAGGCAGAAAAAAACATGTTCTTTGGTAATGCGCTGCCTAAATCTAATGCGCGCGCTCATCTAAAACATTGAAAAAAAAACATAGTGGCCTTATGCATTTTACTGTACATTTCTCACTTTCTCACGAAAATAAATGTTTTATTGATGCTACCTGGAGCGTCCCAAGTCGTCGTTTGCCTTGCGTGCCGACGCTGTTATATTTATTAATGCAAAAACAAAACATCTCTAAGGATAGAGAATAATCTGCCAAAGGAGAGGGCGCGGTGGCAGAAGAAGCATGTATCACTGGTACTGGTAGCAGGAACTTAAATAATGTGATTAATGAAGATTTTCCAATAAAAATATGATTTTGGATTAAATACACCAAAGTAAGCAGGTGGTGACACAATAGCCACTGATCTATCAAACACAACACGTTGCACCATTGTTGTTGTAATGTTGGAGCATTGTCTTCGACGCTCGCCCAACATTAAAACAACATTGGGCAACGCCTAGCGTTCATCAGGAAGACGCATCAACATTTCAGGTGTTGAAATAAAATAAAAAATATTTAAAAACATACGCAGAGCTGCATCGCATAGGACCCTATATAGCAATTGTGTGTGTATCTTCAACAACATGCATTGAATATTTATGTCAATAAACAACATGGTAATTAACCAAGGGGTTCGAAATAACGATTACCGCCGATGATGACGGCATTACACCCAATTGATGCATTAAACGTATCATCACATCCCATGTTTCACACATTTATTATCTCGTATGAATATAGCGTCGAACATGTGCAAAGAGATTGTATTAAGAGATGTATTTAGACACCTAAATGTAAGTATACATTGATTTTTATCGATAAATATCATAAGCGAATCGATATGATACCTAATAATTATTACGATTAGTTGAGCTGAGGAGAAGAAGGGGTTGGTATGATACATTATTTCCCAGCAATACTTTATCACTGTATGCACACGATATTAGACGAACATTGACCCAAAGTATTTTCCACAAAAAACACACTTTGTGTAATAACAAGCCTAACTAAATGCCTAACTAAATGTTTTTTTTAATTCCTACAAATTAAATTAAAAAAAGTCAGGGCGCATCCTCCCTCAAATACTCACAATTTGTTTTATAGTAATGGTCTAGCCATCTAGCACGGCTTACCAGATGACGGGTCTGTGAAAGTGAATAATGGCTGATAGGCGGCCATTTTGAATTTGATCGAGTCGAAATTTTTCAAGATGCATCCTCTCCTGAAATATCACATTTTGTTTTTGTAGAAATGGTTTAGCGATCTAGCACGGTTTACCCGATATCAGGCCTGTCGAGGTAAATAATGGCCGATAGGCGGCCATTTTGTATTTTATCGAATCGAATTTTTTCAAGATGCACCCTCTCCTGAAACCTTACAATTTGTTTCATAGTAATGGTGTAGCTATCCTGAGAGGTTTCCATGATATTCCGCAAAATATTTGAGTCGGATTTACTGATGTTATAAATTTGGTCAAAGTGGTGGGTCAACCTCAAGGCCAAGGTCCAGAAACCTGAAAAGGCACAACTAGGGGCCTAGCCTGACCACTGGCCCTGTGACTACATATATCAGTGTTCAGGCTACTAGGGACCTTAAAGATCATGTATGTGCAATATGACTGTAATCGGCACAGTAGTTTTCGAGATCTGCTCCGGAAACAAGGAGTGTTTCAAAACGTCCAAATAGGTCATAGTACTGAACCAAAAGTGGGTCAAAGTTCATATACCCCAAAAGGCACAGCTAGACCCCCTAGAGGTTGTTGTGTGTGAAATATGAAAACAATCGGACAAGTACATCCAGAGATATGCTCCGGAAACGAATTGTTCACTGACGGTTCAACGGCCCAACGCCGTAACATCTTTCAATCATCTCAGCGACCTTTCGTATTGAATTCAAATTAAAAATATTTTAACCTGTCCATTATCCCCCTAGAAGTAACCCACATACTAAAAAAATGTTATCCTATCTTATTTTGTTACAAAGTTATAGGCAAATGAAGAGGTAAAGACGGTGGCGGAATCCATAGTACCCTCCGTCTCACTCACGGTGACGCGGGAGCTAAAAAGAGGTTATGTGGAAAAGAAGGTCATTAAGCAGCTTTTACGAAAATCTTAGAAAATAAAATAAAATAAAAAAGTCAAGAAAAAACAACTCAATCAATACAGCTTGTTTTTCAGTAAGAAGAAGCTTATTGCATATTATAAGAGAATAGATTGGGCTTGTTTTTACACTAAACGCTACAGTATAAGAGGAATAAATTATTGGTGGACAAAAACAGCTAAATTGATTGAGCTTGTTTTTACACTTAGCGCTATAGTCTAAGAAGAATGAATTATTGGCTATGTGGCAACATAGCAAGTGCGCCGAAAGCCCCATTTATCTTTTATTCCCGTATTTCTTATTTTGGACATGGATGTCCCAGATTAAATTTCGCCCTTTTTTCTCATTTAACTGGTAAGCGCGCAACACAAAATAAAAAAACTTACGCAATCCTAGTCCATGGACATGTTCACAACCTCTGGCCATATCAAGAAGTCAAAATAAAAATACCCTGTTTTTTATGATTTTAGCCTGATTGTGTTGCTTTAAGTAAAGCAGCGGCAGTTACTACTGATCAACATGTTGATTCTGGCCCCTGAGTAATCCAGTTATGTGAAAATAATAGTGACCTAAATTCCCTTCCCGGTGACACCTAACCAGGTCTGGTTTATAATAAAGCTTAAATATCTTACCTGACCATGTTTGCTCATACATGTCACTCTTATATGCGTAGACCAGGGTAAAGATAAACAGCACGATGTACGTTATTGATTGACCTATTGCTGAGCCACTGGAAAGAAAACAGGATGATGCAGGGTGGCACAAATGGAACAAATATGTCATAATTTGATAAAGTAATTAAACATGCATACGTCTATTATAATGAATGACCTAATGCTGAGTCACTACAAAAGACGAAGTAGGTTAAATATGGCAAAAAAACGTGAAAACTCCAGTGATACTGAATCTCTACTTGAACATGGTTAATGTCGTGTAAATTTGCACCAAGGCCAGTACACAGGGAGTAATGGCCTTCCTACAAGCGGTTATTAACTATTGACTCACATGATTCCCATGTCTAAGACGTAGACAAAGAACAATTGTAGACACACTTGCACAGCTAAGGAACTCAGTCCTATCACCATCTGGGAAAACACTCTGTTCTAAAACAAGATAACAGAATACCACATTAAAGTAGCCACATCGAAATGCCGTTAAGCATAACCCGTAACCTTATTAATTAACATATTTTCTCACGTGTCTTATCCTGAAGACATACATTTGATTTATTGTATCCCACACCTCCCTCAAACCTTAAATGCTGATTTCACCATACCACATACGTTTTACCATTGGAATAGAGAAATATATATTTTAATGGATACTTAAGTTCTTGTCTTACGTTTTCCATCAGACATCGTTTTTTGTCTCCGAATACGAACGTTGGCAATTATAGATAGTTTATCAATTAGTTTACCAAAATATTTCTATTTACCTGACACTGGAGGAAGTTTGTTAGCACGATTCCAACAAACATGAACTGAAACAAAACATAGTTTCATTAAAAGTGTATAGCATTGGAAGAATGGGACAATTTTATTTCGTTTCTTTCTGATATATTTTTGTAAGCTGGATTGTTCTATCATGTCCATGGAGAGCCAAGCATACAAATACTCTCACATTAAAAAAATGTAAAAGGTTTCCTCTTGGGACAATTAAACGTGCCCAATTTGTCATTAATAATTAGAGAACGAATAAAATATAATCTGATATTTTACATAATGTCACTGTTGTAGATATCCATACATTAATGTATTGGTAACATTTCAAACAAACATACAAAGCGTAGGAAAAGAACGCGCCAAGTAATGATAACTATCGAAAACTATGTTTTGTAGAATAATAGACTTACAGCAAGCAATACTTTATTGGTTAGACCTCATCACAGACAACGCGTGCGCATTTATAATGCACGTAATTGACATATACAGTCCAATTGTACACACTAAAGATGGCGACTTTAGCATGTCTAGTGGAACAAATCAAAAGCTGACTGGTTGCGTGGAAAGGAAAAGGCACGTTGAGCTACTGTTTGTGGTGGTATATGGGGAATTATATATTATTATTATCATTATGTATATTATTGATCTTTAACACTTAAAGCGCTGAAATACTTTCATATAAACTATGGTGAGCAAAAGGGTGTTTTCAATTTGAAACCATCAGAAATGCCTTAGCTCTTTCTGATTCATTTTAATACCTATGTTATGGGTCTATACGGTCATTATAAATATTTCTACTCTTACAGACTTGATGTCTAAAGCTGATCTCCGCGCTGTAAGGGTTATAATGGTAATCACGGCTATAGCCCCAATTCGCCTTTCTGTTTGTCCATAAAAAATGCAGTAAGTGTTTTTTTAAATGTAAACAGTTACTGCCTTTTGGCTTTACATGGTAGTGCGATTATCATCTACTTGTGACTGTCAATCTAATGTATTGCTTTCTTGCTGGCAGATTATCTGTACAGTGGTTTTTAAAAAGATGAATTGATGACAATTTGGTGAAGGATATTTAGCTGCACATAGCCTATTATTGGATTTAAATAATGCATATTTTACTTACCGTGGCATCTTTTCGGGTTAACGGTATTCCGCAACAAAATTATTAAAGGCACTATACTCCCAATGATAACTTTATTCCAAATGCATATAGAAGTATACTGTTTTATCACCTGAATCTTGTTCACGTAAAAATAGATAATAGCCGACTTAATGAATCAAAGTACAACGTGGTATTGGTATTTTTGCCCTAGGGATCGATTATCCAATCAAATATAATTAATATAATCGTTCATGTACGTCGTCGTGGGCTTTCTCCATGGATTTCAGATCAATAAGCAAATATCTTCATTTAAATTATCCTAAAGGCATATCTCGTTTATTGGAAGTCAAAGTGATATACATATTTTCAGTTGCCGAATCGAATGGTTTTAAAAAGATGGAATGTCAAGGGCATGTGTTTTGGCAAGGTTGGAGTTCTGGATCGCACAAAATCCAGGGAAACCCCTTATTTTGTTCCATACCTCAGTGACTACTATATTAGTCCAAGAGGCAGGTCGATCTATCTGACCGTCTTAGCCATTAGAGTTTTTCAATTTTTGCTTGCACAAAATTTTGTCTAGTTTTCAATTCTTGCATTCTTACTTGAACATCACTGTGCATAACGTCACAAAGGTTTCCATGGTAACGTCTTTTTGACAAATATGGCGAAAAAATGTGTTGTATAACACAAGCTAGCATAATACTGTTTTTAAAATGCAGTAGATGTGTAAATACAATGTAAAATGTAAATAAGTACCCCTACCTTCAAACATGATCACAAATAGAGTGAAAATGCAAAGTTTGAAGGCTAATATGGTTACCATGGAAACCACTTCTCATAAAACCCATTGTTTGTAATATACGTATGCTATGATATTGACACAAGTTGTTTTGTTAAACGTTTAATGTGCTTATAATTGCAATTTCCCGGAATGTAGACATAGAGATTATATATTTTGATATAAATATATCAATATGCTTTGACACATGCTCACTACTAACCATTTAAACGCCGAAACCCGGGCACCACCCCCACCGCTCCGCTGAATTCCCAGGGAGGAGAGGGCGTAATAAAATTAGAATATTGTGTACAATCATAAATGTCTGAGAACATCAGCAGTATATATGGTATCCCCGGCTAGGAGCAAATCAAATTTGGGCTGGTGCTATACGTTATTGGGATATCACCCGAGGTCATGTCAAGGTCATTCCCAGCTCATCTCAAGGTCAAACTGTTAAAGCTTACGAAAATATCCACTTTTTCACTTTTTAGCCCTTTTGGTCGGACAGATCAACACCTATATGGACTCGACCTCTTTTTAGAGTATAATTATTATTTTAAGGCTGATAAGGTAAACTGTCGGATGACATATTGTCAACCTTGAGAAATTTGCGATAAAGGGCAAAATTCAAGGTCAAAGTTAATTTCAAGAACAAATATGACTTTGCTAAAAATGAAGGTAAGAACAAGTGCAATACCTCTTTTTCGTGTAATTTTGACTGGCAAAATTTATTTCTTATATTATTTGCGTGTTTCATCGTTTTCTTTAAGGTTAAAGGCCAATTTCAAGGTCAAGTAAGAGAAAATATGATTTTTAGCAAATCTAACCTGGGCATTTTTAATACCCCTTTTTGTGAGATTTTGACAGGAAAATACATTAAAGTATTATTTTGGTGATTGAAAGTCATCTTATGGATTCTAATGTTTTCTGTAACTGTTATGTTTATTTCGAAGCGCTGAATCGAATAGTGAGGGTTTCTTAGAAAAACTGAAGGTCAAGATCATTTGTCAAAGAAAACCGCGGAACAATCCACGGAAAAATTACGAGTTTCTGAATCGAATAGTAGCAGTTTTATAATGATTGAAGGTCAATGTTATTTTTTTAGCTCTAGAACTCCCAAGATTCATGGAAACCTCTTATTTTTTCCATATTTCAGTCACTACTATGCCAAGGTAATGTGTTTTTATCAAGGTCAGAGCTATACAACTTCTAAAATCGATGGAAAACAGTATGACCGGCTACATGCAAGAGGCGGGACAGTTGAGCCAGAGGGTTAGTTGTGCCAGTGCCTTTAATTCAGAGACTGGCGGGATTTTAAGAAGACTACGGCGCCTGAACACAATAGCTTTGATTAGATATTTTAATCTTTTAATCATTAATTGTAAAATGTTATTTGAGGGCTGAAGTTTGAAGTGTATTTTATTTCAGCTGCACCTTTGTGTATATGGGAGCCAATGAAGAGTCGGGTCTGATTTTTATGTCTGCTGGCTTTTATGTTCACTGTGCTCAACTTGCTAACCCATAGTACTACCAAAACACTAACATCTATAGCTGTCAGTGATATATTGTCAAATACGGGGTTTCTATGGATTTCGGGTGTATTAGAACTCTGACCTTGATATAAAACACATGAACTTCACATTCATTCATGCTAATACTTTTGCTATTCGATTCAGAAGCTCAAAAAATCCCAAAATAGATACCAAGAACATTAAAATCGATCAAGTTATCGCTGAGATATGGCAATTCTTGATTGACGGAGGCCATTTTGCAATGACCATAAAATGATCTTCCTGGGGGTAAACAATTGTAGGCCTAACCCTAATATTTTCTGGTCGTGCATGTTCTAAACTTATCAAATCCGTTACTAACCCATTTCACTGACATGGCCAGTGTCAGTTTTGCCGCTCTTTTCTGACGGTATTCGTCCGCCTGCCATACACGTTTTTCTTTTTCGTTAAGAACTATTTCAAATGGTTAGATAAATAAAATAGATCTGATACCATCTATTGTTGTTTTTCAATATCCTATTTTACCGATACTTAGTAATACTTACAAATAGTCCAGGTGAAAAATAGAGTAGGTAATCAGCCACCATGCTAAAAATATAGCAATACATTAAAATAACAAGTATTTTACGATCATGCAAAATAGTTACATGTATTTTGAGTAGGCCTAGATAATATTCTGATAGATTTTACGCAATTGTGCACACATACATGTACAATATAAAAATATTGTATTTATCGAAATAAATTGTTCACAGTAAAATTGATTAGGCGCAAAATACTATCACCAAAGAACTTGAATAGTATCCAAGTTCTTTAATGTCACCACTCAATTTCGTATATTTTATGTTGTCTTTTGCTGCTATGTGTTTAATATTTGACTGGCCATGTTTACAGTGTGTATAATACCTGGCCACTTTTGGATCCTGGTGAAACACTAGTAGAATGTTATGTATGTTGAGATGGATGACATAGCAGGGGCATAGTGCCAGAAGAAAGATGCACATACCTAAAAAAGTTATTATACAAATAAATAGTGGTGTATGAGACATAAATCTCTGCGAAGACATTAAATAGAGATGCAGCGAAAACAACGTGGTTCACTCTATTTGTGACTTGTTCGAGCATTCAAAGTAGATATATCAAACAGAGTGGGAAGCTATTGCTTGCCAAATGAAATATAAAATATACGATACGCTGTAGTGTGACACCGCGCCTTAACCTTTACAGCGCGATGATCGAATTTAGTCGTCTGAATCTGACGTCTAAAGACGTCAGATTCAGACGTCTAAACTCGATCCCAACGCTATAAGAGTATAAATTTATAATGGTCGTAGACCCATAACATAGGTATTTAAATGAACCAGAAAGAGCTAACTAAGACATTTATGATGATTTCGAATTGAATAAAACCCTTTGGTCTACATGGTTTATATAAAATATATTCAGCGCTTTAAAGATCAAGGGTCAAGAGTCATTGATATAGTGCCTATAAAACAGTAAAAGATATGACCTTGTATGCTGTTATCCTGGTTGTGAATAATAGAGCGCAGACTTTTCGCATTTATGGTGTTATTCTGAACATCATTATTATTATTATCTGCTCTTCACATCACTTCTACAAAATGAATAATGAGTCCAACGCCATACAACCCTATGCATAGTGATAGCTTAGACATATACGACGGTCGATATGTCAATAAAGTCCTGATAATGGACTAGAAATCGCCCATATGTATCGTTATAGTTGTCGTTATTATGACATTGTGATCAATTTATGCTCGGCGTAATATATTCTTATTTATCATGATTTCACACACACAAAAACAAACATATTAGATTAGTTATTTGTTGAAAGCCGCATCCACATACTACGCTGCAGGTGCATCCCTAGTTCTTTTCTGTTGTTACCACCATAGACCTGTAATAAATAAATGCATACAAATAAAATAGATGAAGCAGTCAGGTACCATAATATTTAAAATAAACATTATGTACTAGTACACATAATAGTAGACATAGACTTGTCAGAATAATTTCTATGATAAAAATTACTCCTGCTAATTTTATTGTTAATTGCAATTGAAGTCTCTCGGTTACTTCTTGAGCTTGGCACTCACGCTGCCTCAATGTTCTGTCTTTATCAACCCTTTAACCGCCAAATTAATCAATTTTAATTTTCACCCACTTGAAGTTGTGTCTCGCTGACGCGATCCACAACTTCAAGTGAGTGAAAATTATTCAGATTTGACAAAATGGAGGTCAACTGTTTTTTTCAAATATTGCTGGTTGATCTCACATTTTATCTTTAACATATTTAATATGTGGTACTTAATAAAAAATGAAAACCCGAATATCTGCGGCCCCGTTGGTTAGGGTTAACCCTTGAAAAAAAACTTAAAATTCTGAAATGTTTTATATAATGTCAGAAGTCCAATTTTTTTTTATATTAGCAATCATCACAAATGTCCTGATTATCGCTTCATTTGAATACCTATGTTATGGGTCTACGGCCATTATAGTCCTAAATATTTTACTCTTTCAGTGCGCAGGTCGACCGTATATAGACGTCAGATTCTGACGTCTAAAATCGGTCCCCGCGCTGAGAGGGTTAAACCCTCACTGATTGTTATTCTGTGAAACTCAGTGACGTCACCGTAAACCGTTTTGAATGAAACCCGGTTAAAACAAAGTTATATAACACCCCTCCCCCATACTTTATTGTATTAGCCAGCTCGGTGAAAATATCAAGGCCATTGAGTTTCACAGAATTATAGGCTATGTTAACTTGGACAATTGTATCAGAACGTTAACTATTTTAGCAAGTGAAATTAAATTCCGAAGCTCGATAAAATAAATGTACTAATAATAAACTTCTACAACGTCTAAATCCTAAGTGATCCGAGCTCAGCGGCGCGACAAACATAATCGTAATCCGACTCATAGTTCTAAAACCGTTTGCGTTTGTCGTCTGGGCCAACCGGACCACCGAGGATCTAAGTCTGAAAAGCCTGACCAAAACAGTATGGCTGTCTCACCTGCGCAAACACAGTTTGACATCCTGTTGCCAGTCCCATGGCTATGGAGGTTCCAAATACATTGATAATCTGAAAAGTTCACCAATAGCATGATGTATCTCCGACTTATCTTATTTGCAAACGATGTATAATATGAAACATGCTATTTGACGATTCAGCAATTAACACGTGTAATAATTTACCATTGACCACCACAAAAACTGTAAAAGATGGTATTACTAATATGTCACTCATTCGATAAATTGATAGAAAACAAATGAGAGCACAAGCAAATCATGTACCCTATGATATGGAAATCTGGCTCAAAATAAATTGAATTCGCGTTCAACACTGTGTACAAAATGTTTTGTTTTCTTGTGGTCAATGATACGATAAGTTTAAATAATCATTTATTCATTCATGACACAATACTCAAGTATAAGGCATGCAGGGATACAACTCTCTTTTTGTCGCTAAAACTGTAGGCCTATACGATAAAATTAAATACACTGTAAATACATTGTAATAAATGAAACCACTGGAACACGACCGCGAATGAAACGCAGAGAAAAAATACAGCTGTTGGTTAAACGTTCAATTTTGAAATGTTTTTAACAAACTCACATAATTATCAGGTCAACTAAGCAATTAAAGAATTAAAGCTGACATAAACCCAATAAGTGCTAAACCTATTATACATGTTATATATCGCAAAATATTATCAATGTGGAGGAGATGGGGAGGCGGTAAGCAAATAACCACTAGGAGCGCGCGGTGCGAGGTGCTGCATGACACGAGATTATGCACTAATTCTGGTATCAACCTTATTATTATTAACATATATAGTACATCTCTCTTTGTCACCTGGTGAGGAGGGTGAATTGGTCTGAACACAAAGCACCTCACCAACGCAAGTCAATGAGACAAGTGGCTGTTGAACCATCAAGAAACAGCCATTGAGCTACCAGCTGTCTGAGGATGGGGTGACGACTGATGGCAAATCACGAAGAGTGTTCCTCTGTTATTTAAACATGCCACTGGGTCAGGTGATGCATCTAGGCCCAACACAAATTCAAAGTCATTTTATTTATGCTTAAACATACATTTTACATACAAACAGGTAATATGAATGGAAAGGAGACCAGCAAAAAGCTTTTGACAAGCACCTTCCATGCAGGGCACCCTACAGCAAATAATATTTCTGAAAAACTGCATACGCCATGGGGAAGTCTAATAGATTATTCAGTGGTTAAAGTTGTATCGACCCGCAAATCAGCCCTACCTAGTTGTATTCTCCAGAGGGTCATGGGTCATGTAGCGTACCGGGGCCGCAGGCCCAAGGTTGATACAGGACCCATGACCCGAGGGAGAATACAATAAGGGAAGGCTGGTGTTAGGTACGATACCTTATTTCATACCATCATTTTCAGTCAAAGTAGGCCTAGATTGGGGAACTTCAATTTAGAAAGTAAATTACCATTTGCCTAGGCCTATAACTGTAACATGCGGTATAACTTGATCCCATAGTTAATGTTAGGATTAGTAGCAATATTCACTTTTTCAAGTTCAATAGTAAATATTTTTTTTTAAATTCATGACCTGTGATCTGATTCAATAATTTCTAGGCCAATACATTGTTTTCCGTTATTGTCACACTTCTCATTGGTACAACTGGCGGCACGCAGTGACAGAGCAGGGGGGAGGGGAGGAAGGAGATGCCGGTCGCGCATGAGACATTGACTCAACGTTGCTGTAGTGTAACTGTTGGGCCGATGTCCTAGACGATGGACCAACAATGAGCCAATCTTTGGTATGGCTGTGTAGCGTGTTTTCCCAGGTGGGGTGATGGATTACGTAGGCTGATTCTGAACCAATCAAACTCTTATCTGAGAGCAGCAGGTAGATAAACGACAAAACGATAAACAAAAAAAAACCCACAAAAGCTGACGAGCCGCCACATGCCTGCACCCTCAATATACAACTGCGGGGACATCGTAACATCTTATCTAGTCAGCTAAACATTAGACAAAGACCCAAGACTGATCATTTTTTTATTTTTGACATGGTTGTCAATAATTAGAAATCAGGAATTCCGTCTCTATATCTAGCCTAACTGGTGAATGTGCAGCACAAAAATTGAAAAAAAAACTTTTGCAGTTCTAGTCTATGGACATGTTTACATCATATGGTCATATTATTAGGCTAAAAAAAATCACCGATTTTTTGATGATTTTTGACCTGGGAATGTCCCTTTAATAACGTTACCCTGTATGTTATCAGGTCATGCCTATACGATCTTATATGATGACCTCGATAAATCAGCATCTAGTATCAGAGTATGACACATTGTTTTCGTCCATGTTGGGATATGGTACAATATGTCTAAATTGTATATACATAAAAATGACAAATACCACCAGCATGTATCTCCGGATCCAACAATGAAATAAACATAGTTTATTATACATTGAATAACCCTTTGTCCGCTAATCACGACAAAAGTCTTTTGAAAACAATTTTATTTACCTAATAAATCACTATTATGGGGAAATAAATTACTGTTTAAATTGTCTCAGATTAAACAAATATGAGTGGCTTTCAACCACTTGAGATTGTGGATCGCGGTAGCGAGACACGACATCAAGTGGTTGAAAATTCAAATAAATTAACTCAGCAGGATGAGGGCTAACACAGTACAGAATCTAAGGCTTAGTTCTCCTGTGCTCCTCAGATAATTGTCATCACATGTTAATTTCCCTGATGACACCATCAGAAGCAACACAGATTCAAAACAATGTCAAAGCCCCATTATTACAATGATAACCGATACAAAATATATCTGTCTTTTAACATTAAAGGCCCTGTGAAATGATTTCAGTTCATCAATATAATTAAAGTATATATCACAGTCAACTATCTTCTAACTTAGCAGATTATTTTCAGTTATTTTCAAAAATAATAACTAAAAGTGTGCACATTTCTCTGGGCTGGGCGGATCTCACAACTCATGACTTCACACACAACAAGCGCCCATTAATGAATCAGAATTATCATTAAAACTGCATCGGGTATATGTTTCATGTTTTTTGTATTTGTACATGAGCTGAACTAGATTTCTATTTATTTCAATATGCCCGCATCGACAGGATGAACAATGGGCGAGTGAATGCTAGACGCTGGCCAGGAACGGTCGCGGTGATGGCCATCAATTCTGGTGCTGCACCTCCATTCAAGCAGCTTTGGACCGGCGTTCCGTGTTGACTTTGGTCAGTTTAGAGTACATCATCAACTACATGTATGTACATGTAATAGAACCAGCCAGGCATTACTCCATCTTGGGACGTCACGAATAAGCTCCACATCCTACTTTTCCCTTTGGGAAAATCGTTCCCAGTGGTTTAAAAATGGGAGCTGAGCACTCTAGAAGCCTATTTAAAAAGTCATCTAAAACAGTATGAAATATGACATTGTGCAGAGTAGGTCTGGGGACTGCATGGGGCCTCTAACTATGACGTCTTCTGATAACAGCAAAGAAATATTATCAAACAACTGAAGAGGCGATCCTAGTAACTATAATATCATCTACCAGTGCTTATATATATATAAAGATGAATGTCATTTCCAGATATTCTATTGGCACAGTTATGGTATGATACCTTGAAATCATTATGCACACGACGGAGCCCAACACCAAGCCAACATCGGAGCAACGTATAGTGCTAGCTGAGAAATCGATATCCCACAAACAGAATCCCGGCAACACACAAAACATTTGTAAAACATTTATACAACGTCGGCCCAACGTCTTCTGCTTACTTTTCAATTAAGCTTGCGCATTAACTGTTTTTTAGCTTTTCAGATCACAACAGTATATCTTTAACTTACTGAGTTTGACAAAGCCGTGGCTGCCAGTTCCACATCTCCCATTTGACCAGCCACCATGACAACCAGGGGCTGCATGGCCATTTCCGCGAATGATGTCAGCACCTGTGGTTCATACAAATAACAAACACAATTATATAATTATGTGTCATGACGAAAATAAGACGGAAAGGATGTCATTTAAGTTTGACAGATAGGCATACCAACAGTTTTTAACCCTGGAAACGCTGATTTTTATGTAAACCATCGAGTCCGAAGGGATTTATTCAATTTAAGATCGTCATAAATGTCTCAGTTAACTCTCTCTGAGTCACCAGTGTTATGGGTCTACGGTCACTATAAATAGCATCACATTGCAGTGCCTTGTCCTTCTCATATTATATTAGTACATTATGATATAATAGTATGACATTTTATTGTCATAACCAGCCATATAATGCAATATTTTGACATGTTATTGTTGTTGTAATGCAAAACCATGAAAAAATAATGTTATATGCTTTCATTATAGTGTACTATCGTACACTCTCCTATCCGGACATTGTAAGCCATACCCGGACAATAACATATTATAAACCTTACTTTATAGTATTATATCCTAAAGTTTCTAGTCTATGCCATATACCGTTATGTACCATATCCTGACAATATGATGACATAATATCCTGTCTTTATCTGTATGTGTATCTGTATATTACGTGGCAGTACGCACTATTGTGCTATCGCGCCACGGGATTAACTTAGCAAGGCCTGTTATCATTCATGATATAATTCATGGCCTTATGGGCATGCCAAGTACTCCACATGTGGATTTTCTGGGGTCTCACCGGATGGAAACTGCGCCCACGTTCATTGAGGTTCTTTTACGTCCAACTCAAAGTCGGTCAGACGAGCCCCACGACACGACATCGCTGCACGATGTCCTAGTGTATACGACACCTGGTAGTCCCAGGCTGTTACCCATCCAATTATTAACCGGGCGCGACGTTGCTTAACTTCGGTGATCGAGCCGACACCGATGAGGCAACGTCGTATTCTGTATATGTAATACACTGGTAGCATTTCCTAACAAAAGAGCATGAAATGCTCTCATGATCTGACTTGAGTATTGTCACATATCAGAATGGTTGCTGCTCTCGGATTTTTTTATATTTTTTATTGAGATCAGACGCGATGGGGCCTTATATTTTGAACGATTTCAGAGATGCTAAGTCAGCTGACATTCTCTATTAGTGTAGTCATTATGGCAGTAAATCCTCGGATATCTGGACAAATTGCTAACCGAGGTTTTATGATTTATTATGATAGATATAGGTCCCAAATAACACTTCTGAAGTCCCAATCAAACCTGCTTTTCAATTTTGAGAAATTGTCTAAAACTATTTTTCAATATCACGATCACTAGAGAAAATCAAGTTTTTCTGTATTTTGCAAAGGTATTGCTACTCACGTTTTTGAACACAATGAATCGACTGCAACTATCAGTTTAACTTTACATAATATACAGAGTAATTGATTTAAAGTCAATTTAGCAATTTTTAGAAAAAAATATTATTATCGTTGGCCTAGATATATTTTATTGGGTAACTGAAGTATTGCTGTCTTATGTCTTTTTAGAAAAACCATAATATTTCAAGTGACCTTTTGTTAAAACAAGAAATGAGTTTATTGTGTATCATTGTATAATATTGAAGGCCTATACAAAATAACATTGTTTTAATGGACATTTTGTGTGATGAGATGAGCCGAAGGTATGAAGCAAAACTTGGGCTGACTGACACAGTTGCGTTACGACGTGACATCATCATGTAAGAACATGACACTGTAAGTATCAGGATGCTGTTTTGTTGTGATTTCATTATTAGATGTGACATTGGATTGCGAATTATATGGCTATGAAAATATTGAAATAATAGAACGCTTGTAACTGAAGTATCTTAAGTACAAAGGAATTTTATTTTAACAAACTTCATACATACGATGTATCATAATTTAATGTATGTCACTTATTATTATTGTTATTGTTATTATATGTGGTAGGCAATCTTAGCAGAGGTCTTCAGAGACCTGTTATTGTCTGCCAGTCACAGCATGTTTTTTTTTTAACTCAGCATTGTTTGTATATATATTGTGCTTGTAAACATTTTCTGTAATCTATGCTGTACAACACCATTGTCATGACAAATCGAAATAAATAAAAATAAAACAAACTTGGACTGAAACCGTCTACACCCAATGTCATGGTATACAGAGAGGCCGGTTGTTACCCTCTAATAATACATGTTAAATGCCGCATTATAGCCTATTGGGCATCAATACTGTGTAGTAAACCCGAAAAGTTGTCTTTTACTATGTACGGTATTATATTTAAGAAATTTAAAATTGAAACTTTTACATCACCATGGTTGAAATATGTAAAAAATACACTTGATAATTGTGGACTAACCAATGTTTGGTTGACGCAATCTCGTCCATCTTGTAAGCAACTTGCACTAAAATTACGTCAAGTACTAGAAGACCAATACCACCAAGAGTGGGAATCAAATATTCAAACTCACCTAAATGTATATTGTATAAATGTTTTCAGTCAGATTTAAAATTTGAATCGTACTTAATTGAATTACCCGCTGGTTATAAACGTATTTTTACCAAATTTAGAACATCAAACCACAAATTACCTGTGGAAAAGGGAAGATTCTGCAAATTACCGCGCAACATGCCCATTTGTGAAAACTGTGATAGTAATAAATTATGTGATGAATATCATTTTTTACTTGAATGCCCAGCCCTAAATGACATTCGAAAAAAAATTATAAAAAAATATTATTGGCAACGTCCAAACATCTTAAAGTTCGAACAACTAATGTCGACGTTAAGCTATCAAAAACAGATACCCCCCTAGGATGGGTGTTGGAAGGCTTCCCAGCCACAATAAGTCAACTGCAACCTTGTGGAACACTCCCTTGCAACAAAAAAATGTAAAAAATGTGTTTTATTCAATATTTTAGCTTGTTTGACCTTCAAATGACCTTGAGTAGTAACCCCTGTAAAGTCTAACCCCAGCCCAAGTCAGTTTGTAGTCAGGTGAGGGCCCATCACCTGTAGGCAAAGATAATTCACATGGAAGATGGTTGCCCTAAAACTCCTTGTGTTTGCCTTATGTGGCGTGGCACAGGGGAGCACAATAGGTCTGGCACTCAAGAGGTTAATATTTGTAACCTTTATTTTTCAAGTTATCATCACTGAATATAATACTATTGTACGTTAAGATGTACCGTGTGTATTTACCTACTTGTGCTCACATTAATGTACACGTCATACCATCCGTCTTGATTTTTTCTTTTGTAATTGGATTACCTGCTATACAATCTTTGTTTCTTATTTAGAATACTTGTACTATTTTGTTATGTTTATTGTAGCAGAAATTGTACGCAAAGCCTCAGACGAGGCCCGAGTTATCGAATAAACTTGTCAAACTTGTCATGATGTCAGAACAGAGCATTGCATGTCAAGAATTACATTATGATGGCAAAAAATGACACTATGCTGTTGGGATTTAAGATTACAATATATTATTTATTAATATATACACATATAAGAAAACATATATGTATATATACATATAGAACTGACATATGGCACAAAATGAATACTATGCCAGGTATAATAAGCCCTTGGACCTGGCGAAGTTCATGAGTTCGGGAGTTGTCAAACTACTATTTTCTCAAAACATGCATAAGTATCGTATATTTTACAAGAGCGTTGATAAATGTATGCTATTCATGATAGATATTAACTGTTCAGTTTCGGAAAAGTTTGCGATATTATTGGAAATATTGTTAAGCTTTGTAGAGTAGGCCTAATTGGACGTTTTGTGATCGATACATGCTGGGTTCATGTGAAAATCATGGTTTCCCCTACTATTATTCGGCAGGTAAATATAATATGGCTAAGCAACCTCGCTAATCATAAGCTTCATTTTATTTTAAACCCCCACCAAGGTTCTACTGCAGCAATCAACATGTGAGTACAACTAATAATATTAGCAGTAAATATTTTGAATGCATCTCATCAACCCGTATCCTGTTAAGTTAATTTGTTTAAATTTTCACCCACTTGAAGCTGTAGGTCGCGGCAAAAATTACTCATATTTGTTTAGTACGAGCACAGATATTTGCAAATCTTGATGTTTAGACACCGATTTCATTCCGTATAACAGTGATTATGGTTGACTAATACAACAGATTGAAAACGACAAATTCGTGATCAGGGTTAATAAAGGATTCACTAACCAAGCTCCATCCTATCTTGAGTGTTTCTCTGAGTTCCTTCCTGAATCCACAAGGATAGACTCTGTCCCAGAATGCAGAACACGGCCAAATTCCTCGATCATTAGTTTTCCGTCTGTCACTGCCATCCATGTCAGCTAAAACACATAACAGCACATACTGAACACATTAAAATGACAACCCCCATATCAATGAAATAATTATAATGAGTAACATCAGTACAAGTGGTAAATCAATTTGTGTAACAGAAATCGCTTAGCCTCTAGTAGGTAAAATCAATCATACCATCTGTGATCAATTATATAAAAATCAGATACCCTGTGGAGTATGAATGCATCTTTCTAAACATATTTTAATTAAAAACGGAGCCGTGTTGTTCAATATTTGACACACGTACCTGCTGGAAAGTGGCGGGAAGCCAATAATCGCGATCATTGCCAAAAAACCCGAATGTGTCAATGTATCTTTCAATATTTAGGATAATTTGTTTTTTAAGTTGTCTAGACCAAATGTTCTCAGGGCCAAAGATCTATATAAAGCCAAACTTCCAAATATACTAGAACGCAAAGCTGTTCAAGAAAGGTTGGCTGAATACCAGCTGAATCACTGATATAACTTTATTTGAAGATTTTGCTTATTGATAATGGTGCTCCCATTGAAATTAAACGTTAGATGTGTATGACCAGGCAAAGCAAGAGTGACAATTTTAAAGGCTGTGATATAGCTATATAAACTCAGAGTCAACAAGTTCTTAAATAACAAATCAGACCTACTGAAGTTTCCGCACCCACTTGCTTTTAAACAGCATCTAAAGCGTGCAGCATTTGCGAAAACATCAGACAAGTCAGCTGAAATCACCAAGCCTACCCTCAAGCCTGAGGACTATGGATGGGTTGTGCAAAATGATGAACAGATTCCAGTTAAATCCAGAAACCCTCCATGACCAACACATATGACACGCATGGTCACATGTGGCTGCAAGACGTATTGCAATAAGAACTGTTCGTGACTGAGAAAAGGAAAATCCCCTGGGTCCGTATTCTCGTACAAGTTACGATAGTATATCGTAACTTGTACGACAATAGGCCTACTATGTGGAGCCTGCTGTGTAGGATGTGGTTGTCATTTTGCACAAAACAAACAGATACTATTTCACCATGATCGTGATAATTAAATAGCACACCTGTCTTATTCAGAAAACGTTTCTGTTAACCTGGGACAGCTACATGTACATTAAGTAATTCTCGAACATGTCTAATGGACATAGTTGTGTGCTGAACAAGTGGTTCTTTTGACAGTATTATTTTCAGTGTTATTACATTTTGTTTAGGCTGATTAATGTGAAGTGATTATTACACTAAATGGCATAACACTGAAAGGGCTAATACTTATTTTATATTCCGTTTACAATCGATAAATATATCATTGTTATCATGTGGAATATTCATGATACTTTCTTAACAAAAGTGATAATTATTATCTAGCGCAAAAACATTATTAAATAGGAATGACTTTATCATGTTTATATTGATTTTTGACCCCGAAAACAGAGGTCCAGATAACTTTAAAAGCAATTATTATCTGAAGCTTTACCGAGATATTGACAAATTCAAGTTTTTCGGCAATAGCCGCTTTATTGATTACCTGCCAATTTCCAGCAGTCGATTTGCAAGGTTGTGCACATAGGTTCTGATCCTAGATATAATTATGTATATATCATTTCGGGTGTCCAACCTTCACAATGCTCATATATTTATGAAGTCAGTGGCTATACTGGTGGAATTAATTATTACAGTGGAGACCCAGAAATCGGCCCACCCATGTGACTGACTGAAAGTGGTCCAATTTTGGTTTCTGATTTGTCAAACCAGCCAATTTTGAAGAGATACTAGTCAGTCTGTTTATGAATATGCCTTGTTACGTGTTGATATCTAGGTCGATTATTTAAAGGGACTGGCCCAGGCTAAACTCATAAAAAAATCGGTGATTTTATTTCGGGTTCCTAATATGACCATATGATGTAAACATGTACATAGACTAGAACTGCAAATTTTTATAATTTTTGTGCTACGCATTCATCAGTTAGACTAGATATAGAGACGAAATTCCCGCATTTCTTATTTTTGACATGGTTGTCAATAATTAGAAATCCGGAATTTCGTCTCTATATCTAGCCTAACTGGTGAATGCCCAGCACAAAAATTATAAAAATTTGCAGTTCTAGTCTATGTACATGTTTACATCATATGGTCATATTAAGAACCCGAAATAAAATCACCGATTTTATGATGATTTAGCGTGGGCCAGTCCCTTTAACTAATGTATTCAATGGGCCTATGACGTCAATAAAAATATAAAAAAACACACAATTAAAAAAACTGTTTCATTAAATGCATGTGAAAATATGTATGAACAAATAGTATACATATATTTATTTCTGTGAAAAGTCTGTAAACTGAAAGTCTATCAGCCGTGAATAACCCTATGACACCCAAAGTCCCTTATTATGTCAATATTTTTGCCATAGCTTTAATACAAAAGATTGCGTATTCGCTGGCTTCATTTTTTAAAAATTGATTACGAAGTGACATTTATCCATTTATCATATTTGTCAATACAACAGTATTGACAAATAGATGTGACAAATAGATGTGACGTACGCTTCTTATTTTAATAAAACTCGGGTGTCATTACGTTCCTAGTGTGATAGTATCGTCGTTTGCTTAGGGTGATCATCAGGCCATGGCAGCTGTGAACGGGAAATCAATCAGCCGTGGTTAACCCTATGTAAATTACAGTCAATTAACTGGATATAATTAATAATTCCTCATGGAAAAATACATCTGATAATTATTATTCCGTTAAATATGCGAAACTAATACAGAAAATCCTGACGGAATTGTTATGGTTTGTTTCACAAAATGATTTTACATTACAATTTGTAAGTCTTCTGGGATCGCAAAGGTGTAATCACGCTATACATGTTATACGCTATGGCCTCTCATAATTATAATGACAAGTCAAGTAGACAAAAAACAGCCTAGCGAATTATAATCTTCTCGAAATTATGATTATGTTATAAATATGACAATCGCTTGTATTATAGTTTCATATGTCAGTATTTATTTATACGCTAGGTCTATCTGTATTAAACACATACATAGACCCCGTTATCATGCGTAAATAAATGATCGTTGCACGCCGAATTTTATTTATGTCAGCTGGTGGAAAATCAAAAGAGTCTTTGTAGAGAATATGTTATTTATATTTCCAAGATTCATATAGAAAGTGAGTAAATTTTTCTCACTTTGGAACCTAGGATGAAACGATTTCGACGTTTCAATCTGCCTTCAGCAGATCTTGATCACGCAATGATCAGGGTGGGTGATTCGGCTTAGGTGGTGGTGGTCGCGGAATGATCTGACCATAGATGGGTGGCAGCTGGTAGCCCTGGTCTCTGTTCATGAAAGGTGCTCTCTGCTTGATGTGGATAGCTTCCTTCACCTTGCGTTTCATCCAGTCCTTTTCTCTGTCTAGGACTCTCAAATTATCCATGGAGACACTGTAATGCCACCGGTCACTAATGACACAAAGCCAGTGCTGTTTATCGCCGTATTTGCGATCTTTATTTAGTCTATAGCTGCCAATCACTAAATTAACATCTTCACTTTGACTATGCGAGCATCCATGGTAATTAATCATGTACTTGATATACAAGTTATAAATATTATAATGAATGTACCGTTATGCTCTGCATTTACAAATGAATTGTCTGCTTGAATTTGTTTCAGTCTTTAAATGCCAAGTACATCAATAAGAGCTTGTTTATTTATAATTCGATTATTCTTATTATTCTTAGATAAATTAAACAGCTATTATCAATATCCATATTTTATTGGCTATTGTAAGTATGTGATATAAAAACATAGATGCGGAAATTATATCTATGTGCATAAGCACACTGCGTTATTTCAATGGACATTTTACTATTGTTTTTGTACTATTTCTATTATATTTTATTATAATGACAATATTTTTTTTAGACCTATATGAAATTTTATTTTGGTTAGATTATATAAACACGCATCGGGGTACTGGGATGATCGCTAGTAGTAGTATTTTTAGCCCCCATCCGAGGAGGGTCATTAGGGATCTGTTCCGTCAGTTGCATGCTGTATTGTTATGAGGTTGAATTCTCATTTTTTTAGTTTATGGTTTGTTCGTGAAAGTTCATATTGTGGTGAATAATATTACCTAATCACCCTGGCGAGCATAATAATAAGCAAATTAGACACAGAATATATATTATTTTAACAAAAAATGATCATGTTTTAAAGCTTAATTAGTTTGCTGTGCTCAGGTAAGAATAGCTCAGAATAATAGGAATCTACTATAATTATGTATTTTAAAGGTCAATTTTAAAGATTCATGAACTTTGCTCATGAGCCACATGGACTTAGTGATGCTAGCTATATCTGGTTCATGAAACACCCGAGTTCCTGGTCGTTCAGAAACAACCCCGATGTCAAGAACAAGGCACTGGAATTTCAGGTGAGAGTTCATGAACGTTGTCGTGCAAGAATTTTTGTTCAGGAATGTTCATGAACAGTTCATGAACACATTTAATAAAAGTTCATGAATGTTCATCATCTATCTGGTTTCTGAATTATCTTAGTTCATGGACGTTCATGAACAAGTTGACAGTTTATTTTGAAAAAAAAATATTTTCATGAATTTAATGAATGTCTTATTTGTTGTTTAAGAATTTTCACGAATAGTTCATAAACACATTTATTGAACGACCATGAATGTTCATTGAGTATCTGGTTCATGAATTATTAGTTCATGGGTGTTCATGCACAGCCCAAGTTCATGAACAAGGTGACAGTTCATGAACAGAATACGTTCATGATTCATGAATTTTCATAAAGGTCTCATTTGTTGTTCAAGAATGTTTATGAACACTTTTACAGCTCATAGTTTTTTGTTCACGGACAATCATGACCTATTCATGAATGTTCATGAACAGTTCTTAATCATCTCACGGGGGTAGAAATGAGGAAAGCCTTAACACAAAAGTAATCCCCCACACGATGATCGATAATTCCTTTATGTCACACATTTAGGTCCCTATATCTGTTTTGAACGGAATCGATTTAAAAATGCTCATTAGTGTTAGTTTAAGTGAAAAGGAATTAGGTCATACTTACCACAATTGTGCTTAGTATATTGTTTGTTCACTCATAAAATTTTATAGTATTATACACGAGCTTATTTAACGTATTAATACGATGTATTGGTGTTATTTGGAATATCAAATCAACCGATTCGTAAACCTTTCGCGGAAGTTCTGGAGGAGCGTATATTGTATTAGCTTCTGCTATTGTACAATCCCCGTTAAATACATTATGTTTATACCAACACGAGTTCCCCTGATTTGATACTGACATCAATCAGTAGCGGCGCCAGCAGATAGGAATTGGTAGCGGGTGCACACCTGAAGAGGCCTCCATATAGCGTGAGGGCAACTCACAGTACAGCAGCGCAATGCAAAATGGCAGATACAGAGGTTTGTTGTCGAATAGATTCTATAATACATTTTTTTTATTCCACGTGTCAAAACAAGGAATGTATCAAGGGCCTTCCTTTTCTGTTGCTGCACAATTTGACTTCCTTCAGGAAACGACCAGGCTTTTCCGCCCTAGCTCCTCGTTGAACGGTGACTTGTTGACGACATATGTGCTCTTTAACCTAAACATGACATTGGTTATGATTTGTCTTGTGCACAACTGAGATCGGTTCTTACGAAGAATTAAGCACGTTAGCGGTTAAACAATTGATTGATTGATTGATTGATTGATTGATTGATTGATTGATTGATTGATTGATTGATTGATTGATTGATTGATTGATTGATTGATTGATTGATTGATTGATTGATTGATTGATTGATTGATTGATTGATTGATTGATTGATTGATTGATTGATCGATCGATTGATTGATTGATTGATTGATTGATTGATTGATTGATTGAACCCTGCGTTTCAGTGTCACAGCATTAACTTTGCCATATGAGGTCAGTTACTGAGCATGGTCATTATTTATTTTCAAAAACGTTCAACGAGGCGACGTTTTATATGCTCAATAAATCAGTATATAATTATGTGGAAGTTATTGTATTAGCTTCTGCTATTGTACAATCCCCGTTAAATACATTATGTTTATACCAACACGAGTTCCCCTGATTTGATACTGACATCAATCAGTAGCGGCGCCAGCAGATAGGAATTGGTAGCGGGTGCACACCTGAAGAGGCCTCCATATAGCGTGAGGGCAACTCACAGTACAGCAGCGCAATGCAAAATGGCAGATACAGAGGTTTGTTGTCGAATAGATTCTATAATACATTTTTTTTATTCCACGTGTCAAAACAAGGAATGTATCAAGGGCCTTCCTTTTCTGTTGCTGCACAATTTGACTTCCTTCAGGAAACGACCAGGCTTTTCCGCCCTAGCTCCTCGTTGAACGGTGACTTGTTGACGACATATGTGCTCTTTAACCTAAACATGACATTGGTTATGATTTGTCTTGTGCACAACTGAGATCGGTTCTTACGAAGAATTAAGCACGTTAGCGGTTAAACAATTGATTGATTGATTGATTGATTGATTGATTGATTGATTGATTGATTGATTGATTGATTGATTGATTGATTGATTGATTGATTGATCGATCGATTGATTGATTGATTGATTGATTGATTGATTGATTGATTGATTGATTGATTGATTAATTGATTGATTGATTGATTGATTGATTGATTGATTGATTGATTGATTGATTGATTGATTGATTGATTGATTGATTGATCATAATATATATTTGTACGAAATGTTCTTTGTCTAATGCAGTTGTACTTGTGAAGCAATCGTCCAGAAAAAAAAGATTAAATAAATGCTTTAATCTGCAGTCAGCATATAATAATATTATTATATTATGGGACTCAATCTCCAAATGCACATTACATACACTATGTTACAAAATTAACACCCATCGCAGAAAATCTGCACAGGGTCATTATGACCTTTAGCAGTGTTGACGTTTTAAGTAAATGAAGAAGTATAATTTAAGGAAACATGCCGATTATATTGGGCAGCATACATGATGCAATTACAATGAATGTCAAGGCGAGAATATTGTTTGTTTGAGTTAGTTTTGCAGCAGATAATGCTATGGGCACATTGAGCTTTGCGGATTAGTTTATGATGATGTAACCAGGTACGGCACCGACGCTATCAATAAATGCGGATTTATTAATGAACCCGGGTTTATAACCCGCTAACGGATTTATTTTGAAAAAATGTTCTTGGTAAATGCCAAGTGCTTCAACAGGTTCAAGAGCATGCAAACTCTCTCTGCAGAGTAACGTCTATTTATATCCAGCTAAGATTCTTAATTATGTAAACCATAGCATTATTCCAGCGATATAATATAAGTTTGAATATTTAAAACAAATGCGTTGATTTACTTCGCACTACTCGAACTGTGAAGCTCCGAAGTGAAAACGTGGAGTGTTTTACTGGTCCACAATTATAACATTTCTCGTATTAGAAATAAGAAGCCACATGGAATCGACACTAAATGAGTGATCAGATAGATACTTAATCCAGCTGCATACCTCCGCATCTTTGTTTCTACAGAGAGCTCAGAATTAAAGTGGGGGTGACAAGTAAAAAAAAATCAGTTTGTGGTAATATGAAGGGGTTTAACATGAAATCGATTTTATTTAAATATGTAAATTAAACTTAAACAGCTACAACAAGTCCGGTTAACATTGTGGGCTGTACTTATGTCTTATATAATTGACTATCGCCATTTTTCTGATCAAAATAACACATACCGGGTTCATTTGTGAATGCGGGTTCAAAATTAAACACGTCCATGGTCGTTTAATTTGTTATTGCAATTCTTCCCATAAAAGTTTGCGATAGCAGTGAGATGGGCTGCGACCTGTCGTGATTGGAGATGACACATCGACATGTCATAGCACCTGCCTCGCCTGCACATCAGACTGCGCTCACATCAATTCATTTCAATCTCTAAGAAACAAAATCTCATCTAAAATGTATGCAAGCTATTATGGCTGGCAATAGATGTGTTTACGAATTCACCCGCGGTCTCAAGATGCTAAATCATCTTTTCATTCAACTTCCACATAATTATATACTGATTTATTGAGCATATAAAACGTCGCCTCGTTGAACGTTTTTGAAAATAAATAATGACCATGCTCAGTAACTGACCTCATATGGCAAAGTTAATGCTGTGACACTGAAACGCAGGGTTCAATCAATCAATCAATCAATCAATCAATCAATCAATCAATCAATCAATCAATCAATCAATCAATCAATCAATCAATCAATCAATCAATCAATCAATCAATCAATCAATCAATCAATCAATCAATCAATCAATCAATCAATCAATCAATCAATCAATCAATCAATCAATCAATCCATTAATCAATCAATCAATCAATCAATCAATCAATCAATCAATCAATCAATCAATCAATCAATCAATCAATCAATCAATCAATCAATCAATCAATCAATCAATCAATCAATCAATCAATCAATCAATCAATCAATCAATCAATCAATCAATCAATCAATCAATCAATCAATCAATCAAACTTCTATTGCGCCCACATACTCATCGGACCGAGCTCAGAGGCGCACAAATCCTTAACGTGATCATACGTCATAATCGAGGCCAAAGCAGGTTCGTCAACAGGGAGCCGGGCTGCTGAGGAGCTAGGGTGAGAAAGCCAGATCAAATAGGTGAGATTTAAGTAATTTCCGGAATGCTAAATTTTTTTCGGCATTACGTATTGGCACAGGCAGGGCGTTCCATAAGGCTGAGCAGATATAGAGAAAGCTCTTGACCCAGTCTTAGTTTTTATACGAGGAACAACAAATCTATTTGACTTTGTGGAGCGTAGATATTTTGAGAATTTTGGACGAACAAGTAAGTCAGCCAAATATGCAGGTTGGTTGTCTTTCAGGGTTCGGAAAGTTATTGTGCATATTTTAAAATGATTGCGAAACTTGACAGGAAGCAAATGTAATCGTTTTAGAATAGGAGTCGAACGACTAAAACGTGGGGCCTTGGTTACCACTCTTGCAAGGCAGTTCTGAACGCGTTGTAATTTAGCGATATTCATTTCTGGTATATTGTGAAAAAGTGAGTTACAATAATAGCTTGCTACTGACCAGTGCCACTGCAATTTGCTTGTCAAGATCTCAGGACAGACTTTTTCGAATTCAACGCAAATCACGGATACAAAAGGAGCATGCCCTACATGTTTCAGATATGTTTTTTTGGAAATTTAAGCTACTGCCGACTACTACACCAAGATTTTTGGATGATGCAGATGGATTTGTGTCTTGACCTGGAATTAAGCATGGGAAATTATTTAAGAATTTTCCTCGCTGCAGTTTGGTCTCAATGAGAAGAAATTCTGTCTTACTAGGATTAGGCTTCAGCTTAGACCCTGTCATCCAGGCCGACACGGCCATGACACAATGTAGCAGCTTCTCAAAAGATTCCTTAGCGTTGGAAAGGGATAGAGACATGTAAACTTGAGTATCATTGGCATTAGGATGGTGGTTTATCTCAAAACTAGAGATGACAGCGCTGAGTGGTGCATGTGTAGTGTATAGGGTGAAAACACTGGTCCCTGCACAGAGCCCTGTTGAACTCCATATGAGAGTGTGACTTTATCTGACAGAGTGTCTTTAATTTTTACGGATTGGTGCCTATTTTGTAAATAAGAAGAGAACCAAACTTGAGCCTGCCCAGATATTCTATACCAATCTGAAAGTCAATTTTTAATGTAGCATGCCCAATAGTGTCGAAAGCGGCCGACAAGTCGAGCAAGGTCAGAGGGTAGCGTCTATTTTGTATGTGCCATGTATCAGGTGTAGAAATGAACGGTGATGACAAAATAAAACTAATGAAAGCAGCTGGGTCATGTAATTAGCAGCCTCTAATTCCCCTCCTAGTGAAAACGAGGACTGAATCAGCGATACATAAGAACAAATGAATGCAAACGTCATAATTTTATAATCATAAAGGCATCCGGTAAACCATCATTTTTTCTTATTCTATTATTTATTGACCTCGTTATACACCAGTTCACAAGATCACGGATATTTCTTGACGTGTTGTCTTCATTAGTAGAAGTGTTAGCTTTTCTAAGATCAGCAGATGTTACGTCAGGTTGAAAAACATGTGATTTAAGGCTGACCTGGGAAAAATGACCTAGTTGAGATTATTACTTTTTTTTGGTTCACATGGTTCCCTAGTTAAAATTTCCGGAGGGTATGCAAAAATTAAGCCGGTGGCTTTTTATAGTTAGCATAATTATGCTAGTTAGCATAATAATTAGATGATTTTCGTGTAATACCCCATTTTCAGCTAATTTAAGGGCGCTGATGTCATTTTTGGATGTATTTTGTCATTTACAGGTCATCTATGCTATTTTTACCTTACATTTCAAGATCAAAAGCCTAATTTCAGGGTCAAATGAGATATTTTAACAAATCAAAACCAAGGACAAGTGTAATATACCTTTTTGGAGTAATTTTGACTGGCTAATCCATTTCTGGCATTATTTTGGTAATTCAAGGTCAATTTCAAGGTCAAAGGTCCATTCCAAAGTCAAAATGCAAAAATACAAATATCAACAAGTTAATAACTCATTTTGTGTGTGTGTTTAACTGGTCCAGAGTCATTTTTGATAGTAATATAAGGCCATTGAGTTTATTTTTGAATGTGTTTTGTCACTAAAAGGTCATCTAGGTGTTTTTGCCATACATTTCGAGGTCAAAATCTCAATATCAGGGTCAAATGTGGCGTGATGTTGACTAAAAAATCCATTCCTGGTACAATTTTGATGACTCAAGGTCAACTTCAAGGTCAAAATTGATTCCAAGGATAAAAATGCTGAGCAACCAATAGCAACCAATGTAATAACTCTTTTTCATGCGTTTTTGACTAGAAAAGCCATTTTTTGTACTATTTTGGTAAAAATATTTTCCAATTTTTAAAATGAAATAAACAACCAACACGTCCTCATTTGCGAATCCACTTGTATAAATGAAAATTAATAAACTACAAGTAGAATATACAACCTCGCCATTCCACGTAGTATAACCATGATAACTGAGTATTATTTTGCAATATTAGCAACGAAAAAAAATATTCATCCTAGAACAATGTCGCATTTTTAAGAACAGTCTGATATATTTTTAATTTATACCGGCGCCCAAAATTTTCAGTTTCACCTTCAAGCCAGGGGTTTGCTCAATAGTCTTTATACAATCAATTGTGTAATATTAAATTCTATGATCTATGAGCAATGTTCATATCATATGTATAAAAACTTATAGTAAACGTCATTGTCATCGTCCTCGTCATCATCTTCCGCACCAAGAGGACGTTTTGTTAGTGTATTTATATAAGTGGGCCCACCTTCCACACTCACAGTGAATGCTTCCGTAGTGTGTGGTGATGATGCAAGCTGAGGACAACCATTTCCATCTATGCGCCGCTGCCACATTTTTATTCTGCATTCGGTCATTGTCTTGCAGCCGGAAAACAATTGTCCATATGCTGTGCTGATAAATGTAGTGGCCAGGGCCACTACGAAAGATCACAATTATGGTTCCCAAGAGATGAGAGTGAAATACTTGTTTGCGCAACTTTTAGCACTTTTCCTTTTTCAATTCGAGAGTAAGATGACACAGTCTCCGCACCTGAAATGGCATGCATAGCCAAATTATCGTCAGCAATAAGAGAGTGTTCAATGCTAGTAGCACTGATATCAATCACTGCCCTATCATGTATTGGAGATGTCATGATGACGGGTGTCAAACACTTCATTAAAGGGACTGGCCCACGCTAAAATCATAAAAAAATCGGTGATTTTATTTCGGGTTCTTAATATGACCATATGATGTAAGCATGTACATAGACTAGAACTGCAAATTTTTATAATTTTTGTGCTGCGCATTCATCAGTTAGACTAGATATAGAGACGAAATTCCCGCATTTCCCATTTTTGACATGGTTGTCAATAATTAGAAATCAGGAATTTCGCCTCTATATCTAGCCTAACTGGTGAATGCGCAGCACAAAAAATATAAAAATTTGCAGTTCTAGTCTATGTACATGCTTACATCATATGGTCATATTAAGAACCCGAAATAAAATCACCGATTTTTTTATGATTTTATCGTGGGCCAGTCCCTTTAACTGTAGATATGTACTAGCATGGCGAACACACCAGTGTCATCCGAAACAACTTTGACAGCGTGACCTAATAGTGAAGCAGCAATAGCCTGCTTTACGATGATACCATCGGCCTCTTCTTGTTGGGACTTTAAGTGTTCTCTGAAGATTTGTATACCTCTGTTCATTTCAACAAGCACGTCCTCCACACCATCTATAATTACGGAGCCCATAAAGGGACATTAAATGTGGTGATTTTTTTTATTTCGTTTGTACGAAATGATTTCGTTTGTACGAAATATTATTTCGTTTGTACGAAATACCATTTCGTTTGTACGAAATGATTTCGTTTGTGCGTACAAACGAAATATTATTTCGTTTGTACGAAATACCATTTCGTTTGTACGAAATGATTTCGTTTGTACGAAATATTATTTCGTTTGTACGAAATAATATTTCGTTTGTACGAAATATTATTTCGTTTGTACGAAATATTATTTCGTTTGTACGAAATATTATTTCGTTTGTACGAAATAATATTTTGTTTGTACGAAATATTATTTCGTTTGTACGAAATAATTTGTACGAAGTGACCTGGGTCTGTCACTCACTGACAGGGTGTTACGGAGCCCATAAAGGGACATTAAGTGTGGTGATTTTTTTTATTTCGTTTGTACGAAATAATATTTCGTTTGTACGAAATATTATTTCGTTTGTACGAAATATTATTTCGTTTGTACGAAATATTATTTCGTTTGTACGAAATATTATTTCGTTTGTACGAAATGATTTCGTTTGTATGAAATATTATTTCGTTTGTACGAAATACCATTTCGTTTGTACGAAATGATTTCGTTTGTACGAAATATTATTTCGTTTGTACGAAATAATATTTCGTTTGTACGAAATATTATTTCGTTTGTACGAAATAATATTTCGCACAAACGAAATAATATTTCGTTTGCACGAAATATCATTTCGTTTGTACGAAATAATATCTCGTTTGTACGAAATATTATTTCGTTTGTACGAAATATTATTTCGTTTGTACGATATAATTTTTCGTTTGTACGAAATAATCTTTCGTTTGTACGAAATATTATTTCGTTTGTACGATATATTATCTCGTTTGTACGAAATATTATTTCGTTTGTACAAAATAATTTGTACGAAATGACCTGGGTCTGTCACTCACTGACAGGGTGTGGACCTGGATCTTACACTTACTAACAGGGCAGAGTGAGTGAATATTGTTTTACGTCGCTTTCTGCACAATCATGGCAATATCGCGACAGAAGGAAGCCCGAAGCCGGGACTATGCCCTACTCTTATTTCAAATGACTTCAAGGGTTCTTTATAGTGCACGGTACCATAGGCAGCACTGTACATTCTATTCCTTTGAACAGTTTGGAGCACTGTATATGCACAACCACGATGACAAATCTCAGGCCCGACCGGGATTCGAACCTGGTACCTCCAGGTTACAAGCCCCAGTCGATACGAATGAGCCATCGGGGCCGGCCACTAACAGGGCGGGGACCTGTGTCTGACACTCGCTGACATGGCGGGGACCTGGGTCTGACACTCACTGACATGACGGGGACCTGGGTCTGATACCCGCTGACAGGGCGGGGACCTGCGTTATGACATGGCGGGGACCTGGGTCTGACACTTATTGACATGGCGGGGCCTGGGTTCCCGCCCCGTCAGTGAGTGTCAGACCCAGGTCCCCGCCCTGTCAGTGAGTGTCACCCCCAGGTCCCCACCCTGTCAGTGAGTGTCAGACCCAGGTCCCCGCTCTGTCAGTGAGTGTCAGACCCAGGTCCCCGCTCTGTCAGTGAGTGTCAGACCCAGGTCCCCGCCCTGCCAGTGAGTGTCACACCCAGGTCCCCGCCTAGTCAGTGAGTGTCAGACTCAGGTCCCCGCCCTGTCAGTGAATGCCAGGCCCAGGTATCCGCTCTGTCAGTGAGTGTCAGACCCAGATCCCCGCCCTGTCGGTAAATGTCACACCCAGGTTCCCCCGCCCCGTCAGTGAATGCCAGGCCCAGGTCCCCGCCCTGCCAGTGAGTGTCCCACCCAGGTCCCCGCCTAGTCAGTGAGTGTCAGACTCAGGTCCCCGCCCTGTCAGTGAGTGTCACACCCAGGTCCCCACCCTGTTAGTGAGTGACATATCCAGGTCATTTCGTAGAAACGAAATAATATTTCGTAGAAACGAAATAATATTTCGTACAAACGAAATAATATTTCGTACAAACGAAATAATATTTCGTACAAACGAAATATTATTTCGTACAAACGAAATGTTATTTCGTACAAACGAAATGTTATTTCGTACAAACGAAATATTATTTCGTTCAAACGAAATATTCTTTCGTACAAACGAAATAATATTTCGTACAAACAAAATAATATTCCGTACAAACGAAATAATATTTCGTACAAACGAAATATTATTTTGTACAAACGAAATATTATTTCGTACAAACGAAATAATATTTCGTACAAACGAAATAATATTTCGTACAAACGAAATAATATTTCGTACAAACGAAATATTATTTCGTACGAACGAAATATTATTTCGTACAAACGAAATAATATTTCGTACAAACGAAATGTTATTTCGTACAAACGAAATCATATTTCGTACAAACGAAATAATATTTCGTACAAACGAAATGTTATTTCGTACAAACGACATAATATTTTGTACAAACGAAATAATATTTCGTACAAACGAAATATTATTTCGTACAAACGAAATATTATTTCGTACAAACGAAATAATATTTCGTACAAACGAAATAATATTTCGTACAAACGAAATAATATTTCGTACAAACGAAATATTATTTCGTACAAACGAAATATTATTTCGTACAAACAAAATAATATTTCGTACAAACGAAATAATATTTCGTACAAACGAAATATTATTTTGTACAAACGAAATATTATTTCGTACAACAAACGAAATATTATTTCGTACAAACGAAATAATATTTCGTACAAACGAAATAATATTTCGTACAAACGAAATAATATTTCGTACAAACGAAATATTATTTCGTACAAACGAAATATTATTTCGTACAAACGAAATAATATTTCGTACAAACGAAATGTTATTTCGTACAAACGAAATCATATTTCGTACAAACGAAATAATATTTCGTACAAACGAAATGTTATTTCGTACAAACGACATAATATTTTGTACAAACGAAATAATATTTCGTACAAACGAAATGTTATTTCGTACAAACGAAATAATATTACGTACAAACGAAATATTATTTCGTACAAACGAAATAATATTTCGTACAAACGAAATAATATTTCGTACAAACGAAATAGTATTTCGTACAAACGAAATGATTTCGTACAAACGAAATAATATTTCGTACAAACGAAATAATTTCGTACAAACGAAATATTATTTCGTACAAACGAAATAATATTTCGTACAAACGAAATAATGTTTCGTACAAACGAAATATTATTTCGTACAAAGGAAATAAAAAAAATAACCACACTTTATGTCCCTTTATGGGCTCCGTAGGATAGCCCACATGAGTGCAGATACGTTAAACACAATTGTATCTGGGACATCAGCGTTTCTCTCTGATATGACAACTTGCGGGGTCTACTTCAGGAATCACATTGATTTCTCATCAGGCATTTTGACCGAACATTGACGGAGAGTATGCAACAAGCTCGGTGGATAGCACAGCAGCTATGTCAATGTTATTTCCACTTGCTTGAAGGCCAATTACACGTGCATATATGAGTCATTGGTGATATAGTTTTTGGTCCCCAGATGCGATATTCTTCTTTTGGGTCTGCATTGTGCGTGTACCATTATATATTTTCCCATAGAAAGAGAATGGCCAGACGGATTTAAAATTATTTATCATTTCTGTTTCTATTATGACAGAATCTTGGCAATTACCATGAAGGCGATGCAAATTGTCCCGTGACGATGTTTAGAAGTCAACCATCAGGGTGAGATTTTGGTTTCAATGGGTCAATTGTTAGTCCCAAAGTTTGTAGGCCCGGTCTTCGGGGTCAGACTGTATCCTTGCTTCAGCCTCTTCCTTGCGGTACTCTTGTACTTTAGAAGGTCTCATAGTACTAAGTTTGTGGACATCAGCTGAGAGCTCACCAAATATCGCAACGCTTAGGACCCATTCAATCATCTGTCTTGGGTTGATAGTCAAGCCAGTTGCTCCCCCTATCAATGTCCCAACTTCATATCTATAGGTAGGCCTACTTTCCATAAACATGTCTGTCCATACACCATTGTTGATCCCAGGTATGTGCCGAAAACTGCAGTCATTGCGCAATCTCTCCATCATGGATGTTGGCAACGATTCGTGTGATGAACATAAAAAGTACCATAATGTTGAGTAGTTATGGCATACAGCACTAAAGAAGTGAGGAAACATAGATTCAGCAGCTGCTAAATGTAGTGGCATATCTGATTCATGTGCGGCGCGAGCGAAGGTCATCATGATGATCACAAGCTTTATGAGGTTATCGGCCCATAGTTTACATGTTTGACTGTGTCTAGCCCACATGTCAAGACATACAATTAGATCTTCCATGTTCTATACCTGGTCAAGAACATTGCTCTTAAGTTATGGACGCAGCATCTCCTCTGTGATCATTCGCAGAACACAAGAATGCTGTGAGAACTTCTTTCCCAACATAATGTTGTCGACACTACCAAATTTTCTAGTTATAATTTATCGAATTCCTAATGAAGCTAGAAGAATACAAACGGAATGTATAAAGGCCATTAGCATGTGCAGGCCACCCAACATCGGAATATTAAAGAGGATGACGATGGTGACCTTATATAACTTCTGATCCACAGTGAAGACCAACACTGTTTGTCCAGGTTTATCAACAAGGGATAACCCCTTTTGAATAGCCGTAAGCATATTATTTGGATCATAGAGAACCTAGTCAATAAGAGGAAGATAAACTATATTTGCCTTAGGTGTAATGCCAAAGCCAGCATCTCTGAGCATCCTCGTGTTATATCCGTTCGGACATTTGTCAGAATCAGAGACGATGTTCCTCAAAACATTTGAATTATTAATCATTGACCTGTGTAATGCTAATAAGCAAGAAATGACAATGATGGTACATTGTTCAATCCTACTTCAGATGGCATTGGTGGACTCTTAGGTCCCTTGTAAGTAGCTGTGCTGATTTTGTATTCTATCGGTTTGCTACGATCTTCTAATAGTTCACGTATAATTATCCTGTGAGTGTAGGTTTAGGTAGACGACCCTTGTTTATTTTGAGCAAGGATCATGCCCAACGTGGTGTCATTCCATTAAGGCGCGGGGCATCGGGACGTATGATATTTTAGCGTGACCATCTGGACGAAGTGCATCGGGGAGAATAATATATGTAACTACGTAGAATTAATATATTTCAACCTAAACTCTCTCTATAAAAGGTACATTTTATGTAATACTTAACCCATACAAATTTTGCATTTTAATCAAAAAGTGACCTTTTGATAGTCATGAAAATGTCATTTCAAATGAGGAGCAGGGCGCTTACCATTATACATAAATTTAGTCACACATAACTATATATATTAACGTGATGGATATTATATTAAATAATCAAATATTGCTATTATAGGTACGTGTGTGTATTTTTGGGATGAATTACACATTATTGCCAGATAATGTGAAGTGATATGCTAGAACTTCGTTTATACTTAATAAAGGGAGGCAATGCGATCATAGCAATAAATAAAATCTCATCGTGGAAGGACAAGTACGTTCACATATTACAATATCATTCTCTGACTATTTTATTCAAATTTATTATGACTTTTAAATAATTGTTAAAGACGATTACCAGTGATTACATTGACATGATATATTATGTTAATGCATTTTTCACAAAGGTATGCTCCTTGTCCGAATTATGCTCCTCTTCTTGTTTATTATGTTTGGACTTTTTGGTCCAAATATATTAGGTTTTATTTGGATCTCGACACTTTTATTATTCTATGTCGAAGGCTATTTCTCTTTTTATCCAATCGACTTCAAACCTTGGCACAATCTTTAGGTTTTGGGGGAGGTGTCTTTTCTTTTCTAAGAATTTCCAGCTGTTCTTCTGGATTTATTCAGGATTTTCTGGATCACTAAGTGCTAATTAATGTTTGGCCAATGATGCACATGTCGGGACATATAATGCGCTATTTCTCCCTGAGTTTTTATCCAGTCAACTTCAAACTTTGCACAGTGATCCTTTTGTTCTGGGGGTGTGTGCTATGACTTTTCTAAGTCATACGTCATGTTCTTCGGGACTTATTCATGATTTTCTGGATCACTATGTGGATCGATGTTGGTACAACAATGTACATGTCGGGAGAAACCCATGAATGAATCTTGGCCAGTCAATATAGGGGCCCATTATCAGAAGCGACACGACAGACTTGCACCCTTTGAGCACCCTCTACATTTATTCAATTAAAATACAGAGGCCTATATCCAATAATGTTTTAATGCGGGGCCAGCGTCGCAGATAGTTGCTCAGCATTGACCCAACATTAGGTGTTTGATATGTACAGTAGAACCTTTCAAATGCTACATTATAACATTGAACAACTACATCAAACACGAAGCGTCGAGGCAGTGTTGTTTTAAAGTTTGGCAGCGTCGCAGACAGTGATACACCATTAAACCAACAAAGAAGTCAGAATACAGAAACCTAAAATTGCAATCAATCTCTCAAAATAAAAATAACCCAATAATATTTAAAATGGTCGCCAAAAAACGTACAAAACGTAGTCCAAACATAATTGTTACTTGAAAAGTCACAATTCCCCTCTAGTTTGAGCTTTGCTTCAGTTATTTTAACGATATCCTCTACAAAAACAAAGTCACCTATTTGAACCACTGGCGACAGTCCCGGATGAATGTACAACTGTTGTCTGCAAAGAAATGTGTACACCACGCACGCTTCCTCACTCACTCTAGCTATATATACTATGGTATGCAACTCTTTTTGGTCTCTCATTGACATAATGTTTAAGCAATCGGGAATCCTGCACCCACATTCTCTTATTATCGACCGCCAATGCATACACGACAAAACCATAAGAGGTGTACACAAAGTGTCTGAATAATAAGTTCAAACCACCATCGTTCACACTTGATTACACCAAAAATTGTTGAATTGAAAATTGCACATTCCTCGCGATATACACATTAATCCTTTATTGATGTTCACATGCGATTAGATATACACATTATCCAGCCAAAAATTTACAGAGCAAAGGGAATAACTGTAATTGATTTAAATATAAAACTAAATGACAGCATGATTGTTGAATTTTATTCGGTGGGGGCCCTGGTGCGGAAGTTAAAGCTGCATTGGTTGGAAAGTCGGAGATCGCGGGTTCGAAGCCTACTCTGCCCACGCTCAATATTGTAGGGATCCTCCGTGCCCGAGAGGTAGCGTGCTCTGCCTCAGACCGCCAGGGCTCGCATTTCGAATCCTGTGTCTGGAGGGCAGTGTCATCGCACCATCCTCAGGAAATTCACCTGGCCATTTCAGCCTATATGTGCACAAAAGTGGCCTAACATCCTATTCATTTAATTGGTTTGTTGAATTTTACTCATTTCTCTTTTAATTTTATTATTGCTCAGATTTAACTTTAGGCTTATTCGATTTATTTAAAAAATATATATAATCAGTCTAAAATATGGAGCTTCATCTACACACACCAGACAAAAGTTTGTTCACCTCCAAAGAAAATATATTTATGATGCTATATGAAACATAATTAGTGTCACAATGAATGTTTAGTAGAGTAGCCACGTGATCATAAAATGCTGCTCTCCTGAGCATAAGGAATACAATGTTCTGCTTTTGCAGGACAAATTCTGTCAGAACTTTTGAATAATGCAGCTTTAATTTCTTCACATGTGATTGGTTCTACCCAACCTGCGTCCTTTTTCATCCAACTTCAGATGTTTTCATGAAGATCACTTGAAAAAAGACTGAATAATCCAAGTTGTGACATTTTGTGGCCAAATTGACCACAAAATGTTGTTTTGTTGTCAGCATATTCAATCCGACATGTAAACATATTCACCATTATTTGATGACGCAGAAGAGATTGCTGTAGAGATGCTACCATGATTTTTTGAACATTTAAAACGGGTATAATATGGAAATATAGGGGCGTATTTATGACAATGTGGCGAGGAACGTGCAGTTTTCAATTTGACATTTATTTGTGTAATCAAGTGTGTCAAGCTGGTTTGACATTATTATTCAGACAAATTATGTGATCCGATCTGGTAAAATGAGTCGGAAGTCGCTCTTTGACAAACGATGTTGTATAAGGCCCTTAAAACCCAAAATGATCTTGATTTGACATATTTGCATTTTTTACATACATTTTTATTTTCATATCATTACTTTCGAATCCTAAAATTATGTGGCAGAGAAATTGATGTACATGTTTAAAAAAATTATTTAAAAAATATCTGTTCTTTTAATTTTAATCCCAATTACACTTCAATCAGTGATATTTGGTTCTATTTATATGTTGCTATGGAAACGGTCGCTATTAAGTGAGAAATATTGATACAGTGAAAATTTCTTGCTTCCACTTTCAAAGTGTACACAATATTAGACCTATAGGCTTACGTCTATTATTAAAATAATGGGGTTGAAATAAATATTTCTTTTATTTCTTTATCGTTAATCCAATTGTGTGTTCTTTTCAAAAAGTTGCCTTTCTGAACTTCGAAGGCCATTTTCTCAAAATGACTCAATTTCACACTTCATATTTCGGTTAGTTGACAGAGTCATATTTTCAGAGCTAACCATGCTAGAGAGTTGTGTGATATACCATTTTAAAGGTAATTGTGTGTAGATTCAGGATCTATTAATATTTCCGATATTTCAATATGCCACGGCAGACTCATTTCGCCAGATCACATATAGGCATTGTATAAGCACATATAGGCATTGTATACACTCAGACATTATGGGTTTGCCGTAATGCTTTGACAGGTGGTAAACACGTTGTAAATGCCTGGTATTTATCAAAAATGTACTTGTGGACTGTGAATGTGGATTATATAAGATATTTACAATCATTCATATTAAATATATAAATATGTCCACAGAAAAGTGCCATCAAGATACTGTGGTGTCATTGTCGCCAAATGGTTTAATACGCGAGATGAATGTGGAGGTGCAGACACATTTTGATAACAGTCGATAATGAGAGAATGTGGAGGGCGGGATTCCTTATGGCCTAAACATTACGTCAATGAGAGGGCGAAATGAGTTGCATACAATAATCATCTTTATCTATTCAGTTGTCTGCTACCGGCAGACTCCTGATGAGTACAGAACCCCCCTCCTCCCTGGCTAACTCAGACTCCCCAGACGATCTGACCTGAGTGTGACCTCCACATTTAACTGTCAGTAAACCAGTGACGTCATAATGAATATTCATGTTGTCCTGACCCCTCCCGTTCGTACACTAGTAAAGCACACCTGTTGTCAAGGTCAGACCAATGGTCTGACTGTCAGACCTGATGGGCAAGGTGACCATAGTATATATAACTAGAGTGAGTGAGGAAGTGCGGGTGTGTGTGTACACATATATGTGCAGACAGCAGTTGTACATTTTTTTCGGGACAGTCGCCAGTGATTTGAACTACAATGCATTTGTTAGCGGCGTCACGTTATAAGTGTCTGATCATTAGGCCCTATAATGATCTGCTCCTACTTTAAAGTGTGTGTTAATGAAGGTGTGACAATCCAAATCTATGAAACGCAGTGACGTCACTGGGTGAAAACAAGGCTATATAACGTCTCACCACACCAAATACCCGTCCCATAGACTTACATGTATTATGACCCATACACTCAGGCCACCCAGCACTCTTTAAGTACAGAAATGTAAATAAACCTATATATTATTTTAACCACCAGTCTGTTCTCTTTCAATCTAAAAAATAAAGAAGGCATGTTTGACTGACATAATTTTTTTTATTTGAGCCCATATTAACCTTTTAGCCCCACTCTCCCCTGATCGACTCAGAAAAAAATTGACCTTGTTTTTCAGAAGAGCCTTGTTACAGCCATCGCAAGGATTTCCTGTGAGATCTATCTTTTATAGTTTTGATGCTTTTGCTACAACAAAACATCACAGAATCGACTTAAATTGGTATCAACATGATACATCCGTAATAATAACCACAGGAGCTGCTGCAAAGAGCCACACTTTTTAAAAAGAGACTAACTTTCTTATTCTTAAACTTTATAATGATATGCGCGAATGAATTTGTGTGGTGAGACCTTAACACCCCCTTCCCCATACTTCATTCTGTGAAACGCAGTGACGTCACTCGGTGAAAATAATGTTATATAAGAACCCTCCTCCATACTTCATTGTATAAGCCAGCTTGGTGAAAACAAAGGAAGTCGAGGTCATTGAGTTTCACAGAATTAAAAACATCACCAAGAAGATGATGTGATGGCGGCACGTCTAAATTTCAATCTCTGAGAGAGTGTGTGTAGCCTACGACAGATATATTTGTGAAAGGAAATGGATCACGTAAAACCATATTTTGTTCATTTTCAATTTTAGTCTTGTCATATTCAGATATGGATTGACAAAGCGTACAGGCCAAACCGCACGACACAAGAGACCAAATGTGTACACATGTGTCCAATGAGCCGATAAACAAAGAAAAAAGAGACTCAACTCCACCAGCCCGGTCACCCATACATTGCTAAGTCATAAAAAATACGTGAATATCTTTCTAGTACGAGCAGCAGCAAATACCTTGATCCAGATAAAAATGAAGTATATCAGACGGACATGATTGCCATTATGGAAAAACATAAAAAAAAATTGTTAGAAAGTTTATTGTCGGCAATTGGTCAGCTAAATGAAAAATTAGAATCTCGTGTCAAAGAACTGGAACAAAAAAACAAACACAGAGTTGAAAAAGAAACTTGATTGTGGAGAATCTTACTTCAAGAGACTTATATCCATACAATAATCGCAGATTGTTGAGCTGGAACAGTACTCATGGTACTCGAGGCGGACTAATATTAATTTGTTTGGCGTGACTGAATCTGCAGGACGAGATAAAGAAGATAAACTCAACGTGATCAAGGAGAAAGACGATTTGGACGTAGGAAAGGACATAATTGTAGCCCACAGAATTCCCTCTAGGAGCACAGCAGCACCTCGGCCAATTATCGTGAAATTCTTGCATCCCTCTCCATATCAGACGATTTGTGTTTCTGTATACAGAACGTTTTAAACAGAGCTAAGCATCACGACATGGTGAAAGATGCGTGGAGTTGGCGAGGTGAGATTTTCCACCAACTCTGAACAGATAAGACAGTTGAAGTTTGGTGAGCCCGTACGCTCAGATCGATCAGGTGTATAAACATTGAGCCCATTTTACAGAAATTAAACAGTAATACACCCGAAACAATCATAGTTGGTGATTTTATTATAGATCTTTTAAAAATTAATACCAACGCTACTTTTAGCGATTTTTTCGATTTAGTAACCACGCATATTTCTATACTGAAAATAACCTTACCGACACGATTCTCTGAAAGAACAGCGACATTAATTGATAACTTCCTCTGCAGTTTCAAACGTAATGGTAGTGAAGAATTCACCGGTATTGTTACTTCACCACTATCAGACAATTTCCCTTATTTTATATTTTTGAACGTTAAGACAAATAAATTACCACCACCTAAATACATTGCAATCAATACAGGAGGTGAATATTTTGTCAGACGTATCAAAGCGGACATACAAATAATAAAAAAAGATACCTTAATTGATACAGATGAAAATGCTAACCCTAAAGAAAATTATGATTACAGTTACTGATGATTCAATAAGGAATCATTTACCAAAAAAATCAAATTAAATAACAAAAGGAATAATTAATTCTATAAAATTTAGGGATAATCTATACGTAACACCGTAACTAATTTACGTGCATAGGTATAATACAATCTTAACCCGTTTGTGACGAGGCCCGGAGATCTCCGTGATTTAGGGAGACCATTCAGATACGAGCCCCGGAGATCTCCGGGTCTGATTGCATGAGATAACTATGACGTCATAAAATAATCGTTTCAGAAACACAACAGTAGCATAATAATCTCGTGTTCAAAGGGTTAAATCGGAATATTCGTATGGCCAAAAAACTAGTTTATTGTTCACGCTTTGAAAAACATAAAAATGATATAAAAAAACTTGGTTGAATACTAAAGAAATATTAACAAAGCAGGAAGCGACTAAAGGATATCAGGAATTTTTCACTATTAATGGTAAACAAGCGAGCAATAAAGCTACAATTGCATTATAATTTATTACATATTTTTCACAGATTGGACCTAATTTAGCGCAGAAAATAATATTAAAAAAATGCATCAATTAAAGAAGCAAATTAGTCCTATTTAAAAAAAAACCTGTTATAATCAATCGATGTTTTACAACAGGTGTATTTCCAGAAAATCTAAAAGTTGCTAAAATAATCCAATTGTTCAAGAAAGGAGATCTTCACTTATTGAAAATTACCAACCTATTTCATTACTCCCTGCCATATCTAAAGTTTTTGAGAAAGTTATACTCAAACAACTCAATATTTTGTTTCAAACAAATTATGTTATGAAAACCAGTATGGTTTTCATAAACATAATTCACCAGCGCTCACTGCTTTACATTCAATTGACAATATTATTCAAGATATGGACATAGGCAAAATTCCAATTAGCGTTTTCTTAGCTTTTTCGAAAGCATTCGATACATTAGATCACACTATTCTTTTAGGAAAACTGAAATTTTACGGTATTTGTGGTAATGAAATAAAATTATTTAAAAAATATTTAACAAATAGAAAGCAATACGTTCAGTTGGAAAGTACAAAATCATCATTTGAAAACATATTAACTGGCGTCCCACAAGGGTCAATTTTAGGTCCGCTACTTTTTGTTATATATATGAACGACATATCATCAGCCAGTACATTTTTTAAAATGCTTATTTACGCTGATGATACTACTCTCTATAATGTTGTTCTGTTCATGATATGAATAATATAAGACGCCTACGTCATAAAATAATAAATTGTCCATAAATGTACCTAAATCTAAATACATGATCTTTCATGTTCACCAGCGAAAGATAAACTTTCCTAAATTAGAAATTGAAGATGTTGCTATTACCTATGCTGAACAGTTTTCTTTTCTTGGTATAGCATTAGATAAACATGTAAATTGGAACGCACACACTGATAACAATTCAAATCAAATATCTAGTGTAATAGGCATTATAAATGGAATAAAACATTTTGTACCTCCAACAATTTTAAAGACTATTAATAATACTTTGATTTTACCTCACTTGCATCATGGGATACTGTTATGGGGTCTTAACAGCGAACGCATTTTTAAATTGCAAAAGAGGACTACATGGGCTATTCGAGCCGCAACCTGTAGTAAATATAACTCACACACAGAGCCACTGTTTAAAACATTAAACACGTTAAAACTTCAGGATATACTTCGAAAACAAAAAAATTAATTCTTATACCGCTTATTGAAAAATAATGTACCGCTTTATTTCAGGTCTAGGATTTGTCGGAAAATTGCATAACTATATTACTAGACAGAAGAATAAACTTAGAGTTCCACAAAATAAAACACGAGTTTGCCAAAAAATGCTTTCGCTACTGTATTCATGTGTTATACAATACAAGTCCTAGATCCAGAGTAGATAAGCTGTCATCACACAGTGAAGATGGATTTGTTTTATGATAAAGTTTTACAGTATTGACATGTTGTTTTGATGTTGGGTCAGCGTCGTGGACGGTGAGCCAGCATTGGAACACCATTGAGTCAATGACTCTTGTTTTCTGCGTATGTGAGACCTGTGGTGAGCTCGAGGTGGCCACTGTATCCGGCACTGGGACACAGCGATTCAGGTCTGGTGTTTTCTGGACTGTTGTGAGGTCGTGGCGAAAGTTATTTGCCTGTAGGTACAGTAGGGTCATTTCTGCCACCGTATATATAATGTGGCAGGTACGACCCTTGGGTGCCGTAGTGGCGATGTGTACAGCACACAGCAAACACGATAAGCTCATCCGGTGCCGATTTAGTTTTGCGCCAGCGTCGTAGATGCTGGCCCATAATTGTTCCGGCGCTGGGTAGATGCCTCGTGTTTTCTGGGTGGTGGTTACTACAATGTTGTATGTTGTGTTTAAAAAAAAACAATTATAATAACGTTGTTTTGTGCTTAATCTCAAAAGAATATTCATTATTATAAAGGGTGGCCCCTGTGCTAGAGACATACATTTATCTTAACTAGGTTCTCCTTGTCAACTTCATATCTTTTTATGTTATCACTGTATATATAAGTTTTTGACAAAATAGATTAATCCTAAATTAAGAGGTGAATAGCGGACGGTTTGAAACAACAACTTCAAAGATAACAACATATTTAAGTATTTTTTTAAATGTAAGTACATTAAATAATGCCAAATATTCTATTGACATTATACCTGGATAATTATATAAAGCGGAACATTATTTGCCAACTGCAGACAAATCAAACGTATAAAAAAAAAACCCAAAAAAACCAAATAACTAATTTCATATAGCGTGTTTATTCAACATAATAATGTGTATATAGTTTTTTTAACGAATTAATGGGTATTTTAATTACTCCAATAATTCCCGTCACTTAGTTAAGATTGAAAAAAATAAATGACGGAACTAATTAACTAACAAAAAATAATAGATTTGTGGTTACTGGGTTAGATAGTGGTATGGCGTAAGCGGCTTAACAGAATTACGGAGTAGTTGTTGAAGTAACAATTTTAATAGTTAATTTCGTTTTAAGTTTATTTAGGTTATGAGATATGAAAATCAAAATTAAAATGATTAAATACAATAGTTGACAAATACAAATATCAAAGTGAGAATATTTAAAGTAGCATTTGTAACATTAATCGTATTCAAAAGAGCTCAGATGTTGCTTTGCTTCTCTTTAATTAGTATTTATAGACGAAGTACCAAGAATTGCATTATTGGGTGATAATGTGCAATTGAACACGGATATATACACATGTTACTACAATAGCAATATTTTATTAGTTAATACAACATCCATTACACTCATATCTATAGTCATTATTGGTGATATAATAAATGTATGTATAATGGTTAGCTGCTCTTCATTTGAAATGACATTTTCATGACTATCAAATGTCACTTTTTAATTAAAATACAAAATTGTATGGGTTTAGTATTATTTAGAATGTACCTTTTATAGAGAGAGTATAAGTTGAAATATATAATATTTATACTTAGTTACATATACTATACGCCCCGATGCACTTTGTCCAGATAGTCACGTCAAAATATCATACGTCCCGATGCCCCGCGCCCAGATGTGAATGAATACCCAATGCATGGCACATACTCATGCAGTTCTGGGAAGAGATCTCGCAATAAAAGTTGTCACAACAGTAATGAATAAGATGTTTGTCTCTGAGCAATTTGATTAGATATTTGTTCCTTTATATATAGGCCGTAAATAGTTTTCATGTCAAGATTAAATGTTAACAGATCTTTAATGATATCAGATCACATTGTTTTGTGTTACATTTGCATCATTCTATCAAAATTGTATCAGAAATGGTTGTTTCAGTTAAAATGAAGTCTAGGCGTAATACATTTCCTCTTGTTTCATTCCTCTTAAATCATTGCTTACTTGACCTTGCCATTTGCGTTTTGACCTTGGCTATGACCTTAGATAATCGAATTACTACCGAAAATGGCTCTAAAAACACACACACAAAATTTTTTATTAGCTTGTTGGTATTCGTATTTGATAAAAATCATCTTTTGGCATTTTGACCCTGAAATTGACCTTGAATATGACCTTGATTCGCCAAAATAATACCAGAAATGGATTTGCCAGTCAAAATTACACTTTGTTCGTTAAAATATCTTATTTGACATTTATGCATTTGACCTTAAAATGGATAGCAAAAATATCTTAGATGACCTCTAAATGACAAAACACATCCAAAAATGACACCGGAGCCCTCAAATTAGCCGAAAATGAGGTATTACACGATTTGTTGTGCTGATTGACAAAAAAGTTTTAAAATCATCAAATTATTATGCTAATAAGCATAATTATGCTAATTATAAAAAGCCACCGGCTGAATTTTTGCACACTCTTCTGAAATTTAAACTAGGGGACCATATGAATACAAAAAAGTAATAATCTCAACTAGGTCATTTTTCCAGGTGTGTCTAAAATTCAACTTGACCGCACTGTGAAACAACCAATCCATGAACCATAATTAGTGGAGAAGGGCACATTATGTGGTGGTCTTTGTCAGTGGTAATGATACAACTGAATGAGAAGGGTTTGATTGCATGTCAGAATTGCTTCAAGTTTAGGCATATAGTGCTCCATAATTCTTCAGTGCAGATTCAGACGTCTAAAGTCGATCCCAGCGCTGATAGAGTAAACAATTTATGATGGCCGTAGACTCACAACATAAGTATTCTAATGGAGCGGTAAAAGCTAATTAAGATTATAATGATTTTAAATTGAAAATAACCATTTGGTCGCCATGGTTTATACAAAAATATTTCATCGTTGTAGGGGTTAAATACCTGATATTCAGCGAGTGCTCTGCAGTCCGTATACAGCCTGTATAAGTGAAGCTAGGTGAGATAATGAAGATCTAGTTTACAGGAGTCAGATATATTAATGATAATGCCGTCACATGAATCATGATCTGCGTCATAAGCAGTGAATCACAATTATAAACCCGCAGTATTGGTACATTATGTCATATACGTCTTCATCATTGTCAGCCCCTATGGCAAAGAGATAATGTACTAAACCATAAAAAAAAACTGAAACGACAGGAAATAGACATTTACATTTTGAAAGTCATATTTAACAAACGCAAATGATTACATTTTTAAAATCCAAAACTTAGCGTCATTTTTTTGGCAGGGTCTATACGTCAGCCAGCCGACATATAAGGCCAATAACAACATAATTCATCATTGATCACTGAGCCGGTGGAATGTCCAATTTTATTTGAGACGGATCATACAGTATTATCTTTTAATTTTAATTTACCTTCTAAAGTTAGGCGTCAAATTCCAAGGACTGTGCACAATTTCAAAAGGTCTAACTAAATTACGTGGCCTCATTTCAAATGGGTCGTTATATAACGACGTGTGCACATCTAGTGACATCAACGAAGCATGGCTCAAATGGAATGAACGTCTTACTGACATGGTGAACAATTGTATTCCACGAGTAAAAATAAAAAATAGTTCAACCCCTCCATGGATTGATGGAGATGTCAGACATATTTATAATTGTAAAAGAACTGCTTGGGCTGCAGCGAGAAATAATAACAACACACATTTGTGGTCTAAATTCAAACGGTTACGTAACCACTTGAAAAATACTATTAGAGATAAAACGTCGTTTCATGATCGAAATGTCCGAGAACATTAAGTCAAATGCCAAACGTTTCTGGACTTTTTGTCGTCTGAAAACAAAATCTCGACTTATGCCAGCAGTTCTCAGTAGCGGTAATGAAGAGGCTATATCTTCTGATGATAAATCTATTATGCTCAATAATTATTTCCACTCTGTTTTCAACAACGATACATCTGACACTAATCTTCCAGAAGTTGTTGTACATATGAATTCAAATCTATCAAATATTGTATTCTCTGAGAATGATGTATTTCAAGTGCTTAAAAAGTTGGATATTAACAAAGGAAGTGGCCCTAATGACGTACCTCAATTATTCTGATTTCTCATATGCAGAAAGATGCATACAACTTTCTATCCTACCACTTTGTTTTCGCAGGGAGATTATTGATCTTTTGTTATTTTTTAAATATTTAAATAGTTATTTTGATTGCAATTTTTCTAGTTATTGCGAACTTGTCGGTTCTTTTTATAGTTTAAGGTCCTCTAGCAACGGTACATTGCTGAAATTACCCAGAGTCAAAACTACTGTTCTCCAATCTTCGTATTTTTTATCGCCTAGTACGTCTGTGGAATTCTCTGCCTCGTGATATCCGTGAGGCAAGCAGTGTGTTTTCTTTTAAAAAGTATATCAATAACCTCTATTTTTCAAGATTAGCCAATTTTAATAATAACGAACGCTACACGTGGAGTTTGGCGTGTACTTGTAGTTTTTGCCGTTCATAGTACTCTTCTAGTTTTTTCTCATACAATTTTATTTTTCATACATTCATATCTAATCTTATATTCTCTGTTTTGAATGTGTTCCATGTACTGTTATATGTTATGCTATATATTGTTGCCGTCTAATATATTACAGTGGTTTTATTATCTGTTCATAATTCTTTTATACAATATGTTATATATTTTATACTTTTCCGTAGCTATTTCTAAAATTTTATATTTTATCTTATATACAATTGTTCACATCACAACAATGAAGTCTTTTATATATACATATTTTAGCTGTCAAGCATGGTAGAGGTCGCATGCGACCTTTTCTTGGCAGCTAAGTACAGTGTTTTATATGTAACTATCACAATCATATTTACTATGTGTGTGTATATATATATATGTATATTTCTACTGTACATGAAGCTAAATAAATAAATAAATAAATAAATTCGTCAGCTTGGCTGCTACATAAGAATAGTTATGCAGTAATACGGCGGCTGGCTGTTGCACATGAAATTCTTTCTCCTAATTCAGCAGCCGGGCCGTTATATAAAAATAAGTTATATGTTACATGGCAGCTTGCTGTTATATTGTGTATTTTATACTTTTCCGTAGCTATTTCTAAAATTTTATATTTTATCTTATATACAATTGTTCACATCACAACAATGAAGTCTTTTATATATACATATTTTAGCTGTCAAGCATGGTAGAGGTCGCATGCGACCTTTTCTTGGCAGCTAAGTACAGTGTTTTATATGTAACTATCACAATCATATTTACTATGTGTGTGTATATATATATATGTATATTTCTACTGTACATGAAGCTAAATAAATAAATAAATAAATAAATTCGTCAGCTTGGCTGCTACATAAGAATAGTTATGCAGTAATACGGCGGCTGGCTGTTGCACATGAAATTCTTTCTCCTAATTCAGCAGCCGGGCCGTTATATAAAAATAAGTTATATGTTACATGGCAGCTTGCTGTTATATTGTGTATTTTGGCACACTGTACGGCAGCCTGGTAAATGGAACGTCGATTATGATTGGTCGAGAGCTATAAGGTCTCACGCAACTAATGACGGCTGGCATAGGACATTATTTTCCGTGGCTTCAATCAGATATGGGATGAATTCCATAATAAGAATTGAGGAATTTTTTTTTTTTTTGTTTTTCCTACCATTTTTTTCGGATCTGCACATTTATTTTATTGCAATACATTTTTCATTGATATTTCATCGCTTTCCGTGACACCTGGGTGCTCATCCTCAATAATTGAGTAACCAATGGAAAATATTGAAAAAAGTGGCGATGGATGGATGGGATGCACTAGGACGACTGCCTACCGTTCATCAGCGCTTAAGTAGGCCTACCGGTAGCGTTGAAGTAACTTGATTAACGACTGAAAACACAAATTCTATAATAAGTGATTTAACTTCGATCTATCGCCAACAATCATCATCGATTGCTGCTAGACTGAAGACCGACTAGGCAATGACTGCCAGAGTATGCTCAAAGTACAGCAACATACGATATTGTAACACTAAACCCCAGCAGTATTTTTCAATCAGTGAGGTTCTTTTTTTCGAAGATAATATTTTTTCAAAGATTACACAAATTCTCAAAGTATCTTTTCTTAATAATAATTTTGTTTATATTGTGATGTTATATAGATTTGAGTTAGAAACACTGACATCTGCAAACCAGACATCTGCAAACACATTAATGGAAAATATGTTTTTTATTCGCACTGTATTGAAAACAGATAAAGGATCACTCAAGTTGGAAATTTGGGACAATAAATAATGCAGCGGTCAAAATTATAACATACGTTTGTTTAAAAGACATGTAAAACATTCTCTGTAAATACAACATTGGGCCACCGAACCATTTGCCAACCCTTCTTAAGACGACATTTGGCCAACAAACTGATATCACCTGGGATCTGGCAGCCGGGCTGTGGATTAAAGTGAGATATGTCCTCACCTGGCAGCCGGGCTGCTGTGTAAGGTAAGAAATGTCCTTATCTGGCAGCCGGGATGACATGTAAGGTGGGAGATGTCTTTATCTGACAGCCGGGCTGCCGTGTCGTGTAAGGTAAGAAATATCCTTATCTTGCAGCCGGGCTGACATGTAATTAAGGTGGGAGATGGTCTTATCTGGCAGCCGGGCTGACATGTAAGGTGGGAGATGTTGTTATCTGGCAGCCGGGCCGCCATGTAAGGTGGGAGATGTCTTTATCTGGCAGCCGAGCTGCCATGTCGTGTAAGGTAAGAAATATCCTTATCTGGCAGCCGGGCTGACATGTAAGGTGGGAGATGTTGTTATCTGGCAGCCTGGCTCTATTTTAGCCTCTATTGTTTTGGCTCTTTTTAATGAATTTACAGAACGTCTCCTTTTCCTAATCTTCTATTTCTGTCACAAATTCGTTATAATCATTGAACTTGTGTCCTTCAATGAACCGCGCCATTGGATGCGATGCTTCGCATGTGTTATAATATCACTGTGATCATAGTGATGTTATGTGGCCTGTGATTGGCTGCCGTGAGCTGATGTACAACGGGAATCGGATGGTTGTTTGGTATATAGCCTATTCGCATTTTTATTTTTTTACATTTGAAGGTCCTTGTGGGACCGCTGAATACAACAATCGACGCTGAATGTAAAAAACGTTAAATGTCATAAAAATCGGTTGAACATTTAACCCTTACCCTCAACCCTTCCCCGCGTTGTAAGAGTAAAAATATTTATAATGGCCGTAGACCCATAAGATAGGTATTCAAAGGAATCAGAAAGAGCTAACGAAGACATTTATGATGATTTCAAAATGGAATTAATTCAGCCCTTTAAGAGTTAAACAAAATACGCTAAATGTAAAAAAATCAAACCTGTTGATCAGGTCACCTGGTAACTGCCGCTGCTTTACTGAAATAATTATGGCCAAAAATGTACATGGCCTATGTGCGATGTTGGTGCAATTTGGTGTATTAAGTATATAGTGTATTAGGTATATATAAATTGCAACCTATAATGTACACCCAGCAAACACAAAACATTTGTATAACATTTGTACAACGTCGGCCCAACGGCTTCGACGTTGGTTCAACATTGTACAAATGTTGTGCAAATGTGTTGTGTTTACTTGGCAGTTTGTTTTATTACTAAAACTCACATACGAATAGCTTATATATACCATGGATAAAATAGAAGAAGTCGCTTATGATCTCTCCGCCATTCACATGTCTAAGACTTAGAAACTGTTTTGACAATATCAGCCCTGAGCCCCAGAGGATTTGCAGTTTCAATAGGTGAAAATTATTCCTGATAGCTGATACGATATTATATGATATCCTATAACTAAGGAAACATATCAGAGATATAATTTGAATTGTAATGCTTCATGGATAGGTGATACAACATATTAGAAATTCATAGTTGTCTATAGTTTGCCATCTAAAGTGTATATACCAGAGTTATCCTTGATAAAGTTCTTGGTTACAATGCGCGCATCTCGTATTTGCATATTTAATTATATATCATTATTAATAACCTCGTAGGTCGTGAGTCTACTGCTAATTAATCAGCTGTTATCATGTATCGCTGTTGTCATCCCATTCATCTGGACTATTCTCAGCTGTGAAGATATAAGGATACTCCTGTGTGATAAAAAACATAAGCATTCAAACGAAGAATTAAACAAAATGTTCCAAAGCTGTCATATAAATATTACATTTCAGAATTCATGCTTTAGAAACATACAATATTAAACCTGGTAAACTTCCCAGCAAACAACAGACATTGACCCAATGTTGTTTTAATGTTGGACAACCATCCGTGACACTGGACCAACATTTAGACAACATCGTGTCAACGGTTCATGTTTAATTGGTTGGATGACTAACCTCAGTGGGACACGTGTAATTTGTGTTATCTTTCAAATCATACGCCAGCGGCTTATGTCCGATAGGGGTGAACTAAAAACAAATGACATATTTTTGTGTCTCAATATATTTTAGATCACTCACTCACTCACTCACTCACTCACTCACTCACTCACTCACTCACTCACTCACTCACTCACTCACTCACTCACTCACTCACTCACTCACTCACTCACTCACTCACTCACTCACTCACTCACTCACTCACTCACTCACTCACTCACTCACTCACTCACTCACTCACTCACTCACTCACTCACTCACTCACTCACTCACTCACTCACTCACTCACTCACTCACTCACTCACTCACTCACTCACTCACTCACTCATCTTTATTTTTTAAACAAGGCCCAATCGAAATATGGCATTTATAACTATTTCTAAATTAAACATTCTGACAAAGCGTCAAGCCCAACCGCCAAAATTGTGAAATGTTAAACACAACGCCCCAAATATATGACGAAAAATATCTAGAATATGCGAGATCACTTTCTGCGGTTACATTATAAGGCCATAGGGCTCCTTTGTCCTGGCTAAATTATACGGACAAGATAATATAACATGTTACATGTATTATACTGTCCCGTAAAATACAACCGGTCGAGTTATGTTAATATTATGCGGTTCAGTGGCAGATATACCGACTTCGGAACCTGGTGAGCCATACTGCTTATTGTTGTTATTATATACTGTACATATGCATAACTCGAAGCTGTTCCAAGACCTGGGGTGCGCAGTGCTGCCTTTAGTAGGCTACTGTACACTATGATGTCGAGAGGGACATAATTAAATCCAGAATTGAACCAGTATTGTGAGACAGCGCTGAGCAAATTTATTTACAGGGGACCCAGCTAACACGAGACAATTCACCCAATGTCGACTCAATCTGGGCCCATCGTATGCTACGCTGGGCCAACATTGAGCCAACTTTGGTCGAATGTCTCGTGTAAACTGGGAAATGCAAGCTAAGGCTCTACATTTCACTTTAGTAAAAATAATTACCATGGTGTTCCACAGCATGAGCGCCATACCATAGTGACCCTTCCTGTTTAAATGAAAACAATCTGGCGCAAACATCGAATTATCCCATACACCATCATCCTGAAAATATATGTTATAATTATCTGTTTAATAAAAATTGAAGTCCAGAACTGCTGCCTTTAGACTAGGCCTACATGTCAAATGGTCTGCATTGGTAACTACTGCCACTGGCACAGACTGTTCACTTATTTTTTTTATATTAGGATCGTTGTATAATCATTCATGGTAGGCCTATATCTAATTGTTCTGGAATGCCGGTTCCAAGTAAAGTAAGTATAGGCCTGGTCGAATAGACTACACTGTAGGCCTAGCCTATAGAGTAGTGGGCCTACAGGCCTCTCCCCAGCAAACACAAAACATTTCTGTCTAACACCATTTGCATAGCGTCGGCCCGACGTCTTCGACGTTGGTCCAACATTGTACAAATGTGTTTACTGGGTCGTCGACGTGTCCGTGTCACTGTAGTCTAGGCCTAATACTAGCTAGGCCTAAGGTAATAGTGTTAGGCTACGGTAAGGGCCTACTGTATGGTTAGTGCCTACTGTTTGTGTTAGGCTACCCTGTAGCCTACTGTATGATGATCTATAGGCCTAACTATTAAAATAGAGTTAGTCTATGACAAATATTCTTGTCAGTCACATATAGAAATAATTTATCAGATTTAGATATATCATAAGTAAAAATAGGCCTTCATTCCTTAATTCTAAAAAAATCCATGATCGGATTCGAACATGGAACTCTGGCTCTCCAGGCATGTCTCCTTACCACTGTACCACGTGGATACTTGTAGACTATGTGGTGCAAAGAAAAGACTCCGCCCTGGGCGAGGGGCCACTTCGTGGCTCCTGACGCCCAGGGCTACGTCCAATAACATGAGAATCCAACACATTTCAATATCCAAACTTGATTCCTATACTATTTTGTGTGTGGTGATTTGTGTAAAGTGATTCACTTTAACGTATTTTATTTAACTTTCTACTACTAATAATTGTTACAGGAAATATAGTTGTATGGCCTACATTGCATGTCGAATGCAATGACTAAGATAGTTGTTAGACTCCATTAGCTCTCCCGTCTTGTTTTTGAGGCACATGGCATAATATCTTGATTAACAAATCACAATATTAGGAATGCTCCGAGTTCTCCTTTGATATATTACATTTACATTTTTGGTAGGTTTTCTAGTATTATATAAATCAGGTGATCTCCATTGACCTTAAAGTTGGAATGACAGCAACAGATCAAATATCGAGGTGAATACAATAATTATTAAGAAGACATTAAGGGTTCTTAGAACTAGATTATCAGACCTTTGGCAAAATAATATGGTTTAAATGAAATGTCTAGAAAAACTCATTTGAGGACAAAACAATCGACGGCCAAAGCAACATCGATCTCAGAAGTGGCTATCATTCTGTAAAGTTAACAAATCGGAATGTATTGCTTGAATTTCGATGAATGACAACACGTTGGAAGATTTATTCATCCAGCAAACAGAATAACCAAGGCTGTTTTTATGTTAGGCCAGCGTCTGCAATGCTGGCTTGACATTAACCCTTACAGCGCGGTGATATACTTTATATGTCAGAATCTGACGACTGTATACGTCAGATTCTGACGTCGAAAGTCGATCCCCGCACTGTGAGAGTAAAAATGTATAATGATCGTAGACCCATAACATAGGTATTCAAATAAGTCAGAAAGAGCTAACTAAAGCATTTATGATGATTTCAAAATGAATAAAACTCTTTGGTCTTCATGGTTTATATACAAAATATGCAGCGCTTTAGGGGTTAAACCACCATTGTTTTAACCCTTGAAGCGCTGAAATATTTATTTTAAATTTTCAGTCACTTGAAGTCATGTCTCGCTACCGCGATACAGACAATTTATGTTGTTCGTGAAATTTAAGCCCCGATATGTAGGCCTATAATGGTTTAGAATGGAATGCATATTTTACTGTGAACATCTCGTTATCAGGGGTTATGCAGGTCCTAATAAAACACAGAATGTCTAGTGCAGTCGACATCCGCGTTTTAACCCTTTAACCGCCGGTGTCGATTACATTCGGTTTTTCGCTTTTTATTATTATATCAAGGACCACTTTTTAAACATGTTAAAGATAAAACGTGACAGCAATCAGCAAGATTCGAAAAAAGTTAGCCTTCATGTTGTCAAATCTAAATATTTTTCACTCACTTGAAGTTGTGGATCGCGTCAGCGAGACACAACTTCAAGTGTATGAAAATTCTAATTAAATAATTTGGCAGTTAAAGGGTTAACGTCCCGTGTTTGCTGGGTGCAGACAGTGTTCTTACCGTTGCCTGCAGTTCAATATTCACCAGGTGGTGCTGTAGTGCTACGGTAAAATCATCGCGTTCAAATATACCTGAGTCTACCAAATCTTTTAAACCAGCGTAATAAGCTAACTGTAAAGACTTTAGTACAGCTCTGGTTGTGTCGTTTACTGCTCCCATACAGGCATACCTAGCAAAAAAAGAATACATTAGTATATTTCTAAATAATAATACAGTTCACGAAAGAGTGAAAGAGAACAACAACATAATGGCAATAGTTGCTGTTATAATACGTGATTTTAGTTTTTGTGTGCCACTGGTTCAGGATAAACATTGATGCCGCACGAAAAAAAGGGTGTTTTTTATATTAGGGGGTGAGGTAGGTTTGACAAGCCGGTTAGCTTCCATATCCATCAATATTGATGCGTCCAATTCTCGCTAAAATAAGTATTATTTTTAGTCGCAACATAGTAATAATTATATACAATTAGCTCTCAAGAGCTAGTACAAGCGACATGTAAAAATAACAAGTAAGATAACAAGTAAAACAAGCCGATTGGCTGGCAGGCAGTATTGGTATTAGATTTCGAGATAATATAAAGCAAAACGTTTAGTGTATATGAAAACATAAATTACATGGGTAAAAATTATGTTAAAAACGTTTGGCACGTATTCATAATTAAATATATGTATATTCATAATTTATCAAGGGACCTACATCTATTATACTTAAAAATTCATTAGAAAAATATACTCGCAAGCCATCTTTGAAAGTTTTGAGGTATCTGCATCTGGTTATTCTCAATTCCTCTCGCAAAGGGTTTTACATGCTTGGGGCCAAAAAACAAAAATAGTTTGTTCCATGTCGCACCCTCTTCATGAGAGGAATTTTTCAATGTATTGCTTAACTTGCGGGTGCGACAGCGCTATTCAATCAATTCCTGGGGGTAGGACGGTGCTGGATCATTAAAAATTTGGAAAGTCTGAATTGCAATGTTCATTTGTCTCCCAACTTCTGTGATAACAGACGGTTGAGCAGTATTATATTGAAAGTGGCTGAGGATGAGCGATATGACAGACCAAATTTAACCATGCTGCTAAGATCAAAAGACAATTTTCTCAGAGCGCTCAGTTGTCTGACAGCTTTCTTAGAAATGTATTCTGGTGTGCGTCGAAATCTCTAAAATTTCATCAATATGAATGCCTAATAGTTTTACTCCTTTTTCAGGTTTGATCGCTGTCGCAAATGCGTCAAATTGGCTTAAAATCAACATATCTTCAGTTAGTTTTTAAGGTGGATGGTGGTAGACTTACAGCTTAAAAATTTGAGTGTTTAAGTAAAATTAAGGGATTAGATTTATCTGCATGAAAATTACTCGAGATTGCACATCTTATATACAAGTATGTGCTGTATTAATAAAGCGACAACTCGCGTCAGTTGAATACAACTTTAGGTAAATTAACATTATTATAGCTACGTTACCTGTGTATAATATCACACACAACATTTCGACTGATGTTGGTAACTGCAGACACGTCAAACATTGGCACCAGATTGACAAAGACTCGAGGAACATGATTCATCAGGATATGTAAAGAACTGTTAACACTGGCCACGTAATTCTCCGCTGAGTAGGGATTCTGTAGAATAGAGTACAGCAAAATCAATTTACAAGTGACATTTTCTTAATTAGATACTATACTCATCAACTTATACATCAATATTATTAGCAGCGCATTCAGTTGATAGCCACACAATATTAAAAATGGCTTTTTTCTTTGCATTTGAGCCTTCGTAGAAATTGACAACATTCTGGGCCACAACCATACAGAGAAATGCACACATACATGTAATACAGCTAATTGGAAGAAGCCAGGCACAACACAACTTGAGTGTGTTTTTTAAATTGGGTAAATGATACCACAGAGGTATTGACTTCCGGGGTTTCAATTCCCAATGCTTTGCTACCCAACAAGAACTACTACTTCAGTAACTAAATCGTCAGAATCATTCATGCCTCATACCACCACGTTAACATGATTATGGTTACCGAAATAATAGAAATAGACACGGCTATTTAAAGCTGATACAAAAATGGTAATGATGCATGAGAATATCAAATAGGCCTACAGCAAGTATGTAATAATTAATGCAAATAACAACAATGTGCAAACATTGTGAAGACAATATGACATAATAACTATTATGACCTGGTAAATGTTGAGAACTACAATTAATTATAGTTATTACATCATTTTTTAACAGTCATTTTAAATAGTTATTTTTAAGCCTTCAAATGAATTCTTTTTTACTGGAGAGATGATTATATATTTGCTATTTTTTTGCCTTTAAATGTTTGTATACAAAGGACGTTAATAATACACGTCACTGTCGTCTTCAATCTTTAATACGTTTTTTCTCGAGAAAGTCAGACAAAAGTTAGCCATTACAATGAGAAAAATATGAAAATCAATCAAATATAAATTTTTTGTTCGTATATTATATACATTGGCCTTTGTAATGCGTTTTGCATCGTTTAGTGATTTTAACGGTAACTTGTAACTGTATTTTGTTAGCTTCATTTTAAATGACACTTAAGTGACATATAGACACCCTCTAACTACGAAAAATCAATCCAGGCTGTTTGTTTTATCTGCGTTCATTAATTTCTAACATTTGCCTTATTTTTTATAAGCGCATATCGGGATGTCAAAATATATCTATAAGTTATATAAATTATATATTTTAATTCAACACTGTAAGTGTCGGATACGACCCTTTAAATCGAAGACACTCTGGTACATATCGTCGCCTCGGAGCTAAAGGATCCTATCTGACACTCGTCAGAGTGGCAGATAGGATCCTTTAGCTCCGAGGCGACGATATGTTAATTTTAGAGTTAATTGACTTTTACTCTTTGTTGCTAATGAATTTGAATTGAGTAGCGTGTTTTGCACAACAGAAAATCTCAACTATTAAAACATTGAACACATGTACATTTAGAATAAGGATATAGAAAAAACTTTGAAAACTTGAACGTACTACGCAGACATTATTTGTCATAGTAGTGGTGAGAAATTTGTGTTGGTAATGAATGCATTAAGCTTAATTGCTTTTTTATTTAATAATTATACAAAACACATTTTATCTGTACTTAATAGTACTTTCAAATGTTACAAAAGCTACAACAAACACGTCTTCCCAGCATTTAAGTGATCATGCACAAAATACGCGAGATTGACAAAAACATCAATTGAAAATGGTACTTGCGATTTTCTAATATAATTACAATGACTTATTCATCAATAATATGTATCTGTTATGCATTTACATGCGATCTTGATCATAACATCGTCGTTTACCCCTCGCTCTGCCCTTTTACCCCGGGTCCCTAGTAGGGGTTAATTTACCGAGCACTTGGTCAAATTTACCCCCATGCGACATTTACCCCCTCGTGGTGCATATGGGGTATTTCGTTTTTCAAATTTACCCCCACGATACCTCTGGGGTTTGTCCAAATCTCCGGTTGGTGCATACGGCCCCTGACTGTCACTTATCGGGTGTCACAGCATGTGATCCAAACTGTCACTCATCCTGTGTCAGGCTGTGATCCAAACTGTCACTTATCATGTTTCAGCCCATCAAACACACTGTCAGTCTTATCCTGTGTCAGCCTGCCAATTAAACTGCCACTTATTATGTGTCAGCATGTCATCCAAACTGTCACTTATCATGTGTCAGCCTGTCATCCAAACTGCCACTTATCCTGTTTCAGCCTGTCATCCACACTGTCACTTATCCTGTGTCAGCCTGTCAACCACACTGTCACTTATCATGTCTCCGCGTGTCATCCAAACTGTCACTTATCCTGTGTCAGCCTGTCATCCACACTGTCACTTATCATGTGTCAGCCTGTCAACCACACTGTCACTTATCATGTCTCCGCCTGTCATCCAGACTGTCACTTATCATGTGTCAGGCTGTCATCCAAACTGTCACTTATCCTGTGTCAGCCTCTCATCAACGCTGTCACTTATCATGTGTCAGCCTCTCATCAACACTGTCACTTATCCTGTGTCAGCCTGTCATCCACACTGTCACTTATCCTGTGTCAACCTGTCATCCATACTGTCACTTATCCTGTGTCAGCCTGTCATCAACACTGTCACTTATCCTGTGTCAGCCTGTCATCCATACTGTCACTTATCCTGTGTCAGCCTCTCATCAACACTGTCACTTATCCTGTGTCAGCCTGTCATCCACACTGTCACTTATCCTGTGTCAGCCTGTCATCCAAGCTGTCACTTATCCTGTGTCAACCTGTCATATATACTGTCACTTATCCTGTGTCAGCCTCTCATCAACACTGTCACTTATTCCGTGTCAGCCTGTCATCAACACTGTCACTTATCCTGTGTCAGCCACTCATCAACACTGTCACTTACCCTGTGTCAGCCTCTCGTCCACACTGTCACTTATCCTGTGTCAGCCTGTCATCCATACTGTCACTTATCCTGTGTCAGCCTGTCATCCATACTGTCACTTATCCTGTGTCAGCCTGTCATCCACATTGTCACTTATCCTGTGTCAGCCTGTCATCTAAACTGTCACTTATCCTGTGTCAGCCTCTCATCAACACTGTCACTTATCCTGTGTCAACCTGTCATCCACACTGTCACTTATCCTGTGTCAGCATGTCATCCACACTGTCACTTATCCTGTGTCAGCCTGTCATCCACATTGTCACTTATCCTGTGTCAGCCTGTCATCTAAACTGTCACTTATCATGCGTCAGCTTCTCATCAACACTGTCACTTATCCTGTGTCAGCCTCTCATCAACACTGTCACTTATCCTGTGTCAGCCTGTCATCCACACTGTCACTTATCCTACGTCAGCTTCTCATCAACACTGTCACTTATCTTGTGTCAGCCTCTCATCAACACTGTCACTTATCCTGTGTCAGCCTGTCATCCACACTGTCACTTATCCTACGTCAGCCTCTCATCAACACTGTCACTTATCCTGTGTCAGCCTGTCATCCACACTGTCACTTATCCTACGTCAGCCTCTCATCAACACTGTCACTTATCCTGTGTCAGCCTGTCATCCACACTGTCACTTATCCTACGTCAGCCTCTCATCAACACTGTCACTTATCCTGTGTCAGCCTCTCATCAACACTGTCACTTATTCTGTGTCAACCTGTCATCAACACTGTCACTTATCCTACGTCAGCCTCTCATAAACACTGTCACTTATCCTGTGTCAGCCTCTCAACAACACTGTCACTTATCCTATGTCAGCCTCTCATCCACACTGTCACTTATCCTGCGTCAGCCTCTCATACACACTGTCACTTATCCTGTGTCAGCCTGTTAGCCATACTGTCACTTATCCTGTGTCAACTTGTCATCTAAACTGTCACTTATCATGCGTCAGCTTCTCATCAACACTGTCACTTATCCTGTGTCAGCCTGTCATCCACACTGTCACTTATCCTGTGTCAGCCTGTCATCCACACTGTCACTTATCCTGTGTCAGCCTGTCATCCATACTGTCACTTATCCTGTGTCAGCCTCTCATCAACACTGTCACTTATCCTGTGTCAGCCTGTCATCCACACTGTCACTTATCCTGTGTCAGCCTGTCACCAACACTGTCACTTATCCTACGTCAGCCTCTCATCAACACTGTCACTTATCCTGTGTCAGCCTCTCATCAACACTGTCACTTATTCTGTGTCAGCCTGTCATCCACACTGTCACTTATCCTGTGTCAGCCTGTTAGCCATACTGTCACTTATCCTGTGTCAACTTGTCATCTAAACTGTCACTTATCATGCGTCAGCTTCTCATCAACACTGTCACTTATCCTGTGTCAGCCTGTCGTCCACACTGTCACTTATCCTGTGTCAACCTGTCATCAACACTGTCACTTATCCTGTGTCAGCCCCTCATCAACGCTGTCACTTATCCTGTGTCAGCCCGTCATCCACACTGTCACTTATCCTGTGTCAGCCTGTCATCCACACTTTCACTTATCCTGTGTCAGCCTCTCATCAACACTGTCACTTATTCTGTGTCAACCTGTCATCAACACTGTCACTTATCCTACGTCAGCCTTTTATCAACACTGTCACTTATCCTGTGTCAACCTGTCTTCCACACTGTCACTTATCCTGTGTCAGCCTCTCATCAACACTGTCACTTATCCTGTGTCAGCCTCTCATCAACACTGTCACTTATCCTGTGGGTCGACCTCTCATCAACACTGTCACTTATCCTGTGTCAGCCTGTCATCCACACTGTCAATTATCCTGTGTCAGTCTGTCATCCACACTGTCACTTATCCTGTGTCAGCTTCTCATCAACACTGTCACTTATCCTGTGTCAACCTGTCATCCACACTGTCACTTATCCTGTGTCAACCTGTCATCCACACTGTCACTTATCCTGTATCAGCCTCTCATCAACACTGTCACTTATCCTGTGTCAGCCTCTCATCAACACTGTCACTTATTCTGTGTCAACCTGTCATCCACACTGTCACTTATCCTGTGTCAGCCTCTCATCAACACTGTCACTTATCCTGTGTCAACCTGTCATCCACACTGTCACTTATCCTGTGTCAGCCTCACATCAACACTGTCACTTATCCTGTGTCAGCCTCTCATCAACACTGTCACTTATCCTATGTCAGCCTCTCATCCACACTGTCACTTATCCTGTGTCAGCCTCTCATCAACACTGTCACTTATTCTGTGTCAACCTGTCATCAACACTGTCACTTATCCTGTGTCAGCCTCTCATCAACACTGTCACTTATTCTGTGTCAACCTGTCATCCACACTGTCACTTATCCTGTGTCAGCCTGTCATCAACACTGTCACTTATCCTGTGTCAACCTGTCATCCACACTGTCACTTATCCTGTGTCAGCCTCTCATCAACACTGTCACTTATTCTGTGTCAGCCTGTCATCCACACTGTCACTTATTCTGTGTCAGCCTGTCATCTATACTGTCACGTATCATGTGTCAGCCTCTCATCCACACTGTCACTTATCCTGTGTCAGCCTGTCATCAACACTGTCACTTATCCTGTGTCAACCTGTCATCCACACTGCCACTTATCCTGTGTCAGCCTCTCATCAACACTGTCACTTATCCTACGTCAGCTTCTCATCAACACTGCCACTTATCCTGTGTCAGCCTCTCATCAACACTGTCACTTATCCTGTGTCAGCCTCTCATCCACACTGTCACTTATCCTGTGTCAGCCTCTCATCCACACTGTCAATTATCCTGTGTCAGACTGTCATCCACACTGTCACTTATCCTGTGTCAGCCTGTCATCCATACTGTCACTTATCCTGTGTCAGCCTGTTAGCCATACTGTCACTTATCCTGTGTCAGCCTGTCATCCACACTGTCACTTATCCTGTGTCAGCCTGTCATCCATACTGTCACTTATCCTGTGTCAGCCTCTCATCAACACTGTCACTTATCCTGTGTCAGCCTGTCATCCATACTGTCACTTATCCTGTGTCAGCCTGTCATCCATACTGTCACTTATCCTGTGTCAGCCTCTCATCAACACTGTCACTTATCATGCGTCAGCTTCTCATCAACACTGTCACTTATCCTGTGTCAGCCTCTCATCAACACTTTCACCTATCCTGTGTCAGCCTGTCATCCACACTGTCACTTATCCTGTGTCAGCCTGTCATCCATACTGTCACTTATCCTGTGTCAGCCTTTCATCAACACTGTCACTTATCCTGTGTCAGCCTGTCATCCACACTGTCACTTATCCTGTGTCAGCCTGTCATCCATACTGTCACTTATCCTGTGTCAGCCTTTCATCAACACTGTCACTTATCCTGTGACAGCCTGTCATCTAAATTGTCATTTATCATGCGTCAGCTTCTCATCAACACTGTCACTTATCCTGTGTCAGCCTCTCATCAACACTGTCACTTATCCTGTGTCAGCCTGTCATCAACACTGTCACTTATCCTGTGTCAGCCTGTCATCAACACTGTCACTTATCCTGTGTCAGCCTGTCATCCACACTGTCACTTATCCTGTGGCAGCCTGTCATCTAAACTGTCACTTATCATGCGTCAGCTTCTCATCAACACTGTCACTTATCCTGTGTCAGCCTCTCATCAACACTGTCACTTATCCTGTGTCAGCCTGTCATCAACACTGTCACTTATCCTGTGTCAGCCTGTCATCCACACTGTCACTTATCCTGTGTCAGCCTGTCATCAACACTGTCACTTATCCTGTGTCAACCTGTCATCCACACTGCCACTTATCATGTGTCAGCCTGTCATCCACAGTGTCACTTATCCTGTGTCAGCCTCTCATCAATACTGTCACTTATCCTGTGTCAGCCTCTCATCAACACTGTCACTTATTCTGTGTCAACCTGTCATCAACACTGTCACTTATCCTGTGTCAGCCTGTCATCCACACTGTCATTTATCCTGTGTCAACCTGTCATCCACACTGTCACTTATCCTGTGTCAGCCTGTCATCCACACTGTCACTTATCCTGTGTCAGCCTGTCATCCATACTGTCACTTATCCCGTGTCAACCTGTCATCCACACTGTCACTTATACTGTGTCAGCCTCTCATCAACACTGTCACTTATCCTGTGTCAGCCTCTTATCAACCTGTCATCCAAACTAGCACTTACTGTCTACATGTGATTGTATCTATATATATCCCTGTCATCCACACTTTCACTTATCCTGTGTCAGCCTGTCATCCACACTGTCACTTATCCTGTGTCAGCCTGTCATCAACACTGTCACTTATCCTGTGTCAACCTGTCATCTAAACTAGCACTTACTGTCTACATGTGATTGTATCTATATATATCCCTGTCATCCACACTTTCACTTATCCTGTGTCAGCCTGTCATCCACACTGTCACTTATCCTGTGTCAGCCTGTCATCCATACTGTCACTTATCCTGTGTCAACCTGTCATCCATACAGTCACTTATCCTGTGTCAACCTGTCATCCACACTGTCACTTATCCTGTGTCAACCTGTCATCCAAACTAGCACTTACTGTCTACATGTGATTGTATCTATAGATATCCCCACTGCAGCCAGTTATTTTTCTACGCCTCTATTCAACTAGCCGGTTCCACTAGACAGGCCTATATATTTATACCCTACTCACCAGCCACTCATAGAAATATAATATAGAAAAATAAACTTCCGTAGCTGTGCTCCGAGCTCACAGACGCGACAAAACCCAATCGTGATCCGATTCATAGTCATAAATCCGTTTGGTTTTGGCGTTTGCACCACCAAACTGATTCGAACTGAGTCGAAAAAGCCTGGACAAAAATAGCTTTTTAATTACTTTCTGAAATTATTACTGTTTTCGCACTTACTGAAGCTACGGTTGCTACAATAAAAAATGCCCTGTTACGCACATCTCTACTCAAACTGAGCCCGATGTAAACAGACGGGTTTCACCACACTGACCGATAAACGTCATAACCGTTTCACAAACGATGAAGGTGTTAAAGGTTTGAAACAATTCCTCCAAACATGATAACGTACTATAAATAATATAAAGGCTGTATACAAAATAGGTAGATATGTATGATATATTACAAGCTTGTATATAGGCGTCGATAATGAAAAAACGCAATTTCATTGTAAACATGGTAAACCACGAAATATTAGCCTTTTTTATTCAGTTTCATGGTTAAACCCGTATAATGTGCCGAATAATTTGAAATAGATGGCTCAGGCATCAGATCAGTCAAACCAACAAGTAGGCCTACTAAAACATACTTTATAATACATAGTTATGATAACACTGGTAAGACCAAAACATGTAAATAACCGCTGAAAATAAAACAATATAGATAAACCATCAAATGGTTTACCATGGAGACACGACTAGAATCAGCTGTATGACAAAAATCACTTACTTCTGGATCTCCTATGCCATGATTACAGTAACGACAAAGATCGTTTCCTCCCATAAATAGAGTGACAATCTTCCAATCTGTGTCCATATTTATGTCCACATTTCTCCTCATCAACTCCACCATTTGTAAACTCTGTTTCTCAAGATCACTATCATAATTATAAGGAGAGGAATCGACTAACTTATATTAAAATTATATTGTTCATACAAAATAATTTTATTAGATTAGCTTTAATGAATAATTGTTAGACATTTCACTCTTATTATTCTCATTTTTTTTAGAATTATATGAGAAATTATTTATTGACAAATGATTCCAGAACATTAACAAAAAAATGTTATTATTATTGTAGACAGATGCTACATATAGTTATAGTTGCATATGATACATTGTCACTACAGCACGATTTGAGGTCCTGTGGTCATATTGTTCTTTTTTGACAGCACAACTATTAAAATGGTGGAAAAACTCAAATATGTCAGCTGAGGCAGTATGGACATCTGAACCTTTTTGCATCGTTAGAGGGGGGGAGGGGGGCGTGGCGCAATGGTTAGAGCGTGGAGCTTTATCAATATCACTAGCTGGCGTGCGGTTTCGAACCCCGCTTGGTGCAGGATTTTCAGAGAAATATCATGTTGTTTTGATGTTGTGTGCTTGGGTAAGACACTTTACCCTTACACGCTTTACTTGAATCAAGTGTAAATGAGTACATGGTAGGGCAGAAATGGCAATACATTGTGTACGATAAGTTCAATGCACAAAAATGGCTGTAGGACTGTATGCTATCCGTGGAGTTGAAATCGCACATGATACAGTTGGTAAATGTAAAGTCGGCTGATGAGTCTTCAGTATATCAAACTACAAATATGCACATTTAACTTTTACAAGGTAGTGCATTCATCAATTTTTCTAATGTTAATTTACAGGGTCCATAGATTATCGACTCCATGTTATTGCTTGGTTATGAGGTTGTAGGTAATAAAATGTGCCGTTCGGAATAAAATCAGATAGTCTTATATATAATAGTTATACGGATATCCACACCTGGCACATTCCAAAATATTCGGTGAGATAAAGCTCATCAAGTGATGAGCATTAATGAATGTTCAGGAACATTTATGAACAGTCATCATTGGTTTATCAAGCCAGTTCATGAACACAGTTCACGAACTGTTCATCAAAAACAGTTCATGACAAAACATGAATATTAATGAACACTTGATGAACGAATTTTGTTCACGATTTAGTTCTTGAAGTTCATATGGAGAGTTTGATGAACAGCAATGAATTTTTATGAACTTGGTAGGATAAATGCAGTTCATAGTTTGTTCGTGAAAGATCATAAACTTGATAAGTCATAATTCGGCTCATGGCTATTTCATGAAAGTTCATGAGAGACAGTTTCATGAACTTTGTTGAATTATTAAGAGCTTGATAAGTGTTAATTCGGTTCATGGCTAGTTCGTGAAAGGTCACGAGGGACGGTTTCATGAACTGTGGTGAATTGTTACGAACTTGATAAGTCTCAATTCAGTTCATGGTTTGTTCGTTAAAGTTCATGAGAGATAGATTTTAATTCTACTAATTCGACATCTTAGCTCTCAGATGTGCGTTGGGTTGAAAAACAGATCCCCACGCTATATTGCATACATGTATTAACAGGGAGAGCTCTGACTCTTAAAAACCACTCGCTTAGTATATATAGTTTTGTGATCAGGTTACTTGAGCTCATGCAGGCAATGACCCTTCAGAACCAGGTCACTGGTGACAGTTCCGGGGCCTGTCATCTGTGATTGCAGATGAATTTGTATGTATCATTAAACCCAGCATCAATCAACCTGTATACTGCATGTAGACCTACACATGACTAGATGTTGATTTGCATCATCCTAGTCTTATGATTATGGAGGAGGCTCTTGTCGTGGCTATTTACAGACACCGCCCGAATGAGGGTTTAACTTACATGTTTGACCCACCAGGATGAGCTCTATTCAACATAGACAACGGGTGGTAATTTGGAATAGAGCATGTGGATCCGCCATTCAGATTGGGATTATACTTCTTGAGCACATCTAAATAAGAAAAAATATTACACAAACTTAGCCTGTTATTTAAATTGTAATAACTTAAATAATAAATATTATTATAAAAAAGGTTAATTAAATATTTATGTCTTAGCATGAACAATTGAGATTGATACTCAGTGAGATTTACCTGCTTAGAGGACATGGTTATTTATTTCTACCACACTGACGTCGAGGACAGTGTTTCTGGACAGTAGGATCATTTATCTGGACATGCCTCGTCGGGGCAGTCGGGCTATTTAACATGTCGAACATTCGGGACGGCCAGACTAATCCGACTTTTCGAGAGGTTCCGATATTGGGAAAGTTTTGACTTTGAACGACCCAATTGATCTGTAATGTGGGCCACTATGATGCTGTCTTGCTTTGACCATGACATTACCAAGGCATCATTACAGCTGACAACTTACTTGGCATTGTGAGAATACCTTCTGATAAACCTCCTTCGACACCAACGCTGATAAAAGAATAGTTCATATATGACATTTAAAATCTGAGAAAATGTAGCGTAGGCCCTATGTAGAATGTTTCTAACGCAATAAACAACAGACATATTCACCAGTGCTATGATAAACCAACACTGCGTCTTGTCTTTGTTTGATTATCGTATGATATATAAACTCCATCAGTCACACAAGCTGCATATCTCACGCATTACACATTTAAAAAAAGATCAGTACGTTTGTCGAGCGTCATTAATTTTGACAAGATTTCCAATAAACCTGACAATTATTATAATGTCACATTTTGGAAAAAATAACATTTGTGTCGATGTTCGTCAATTAGCAGCAAGCATGTGAACTTATTTTGCCGAGCTTTAGTTTCGATAAGAATAAGGTCTAGTGGGATTTACACGCCTCCCAGCATTCGGATTTGAACATCAATAAAGCCAGTCTCGGGAGGTTACAGTACCTGCTGAGATGTGGTATCAGATAAAGAGAGGTATGTATAAGTAAATATCAATTGATTTAATCATTATGTAGAATAATCAGATGTGAATTAGAGCTTCACAAAAGGCAAAAGCAGAATAACCCCCCCCCCCCCTCATGTTATGTGTATGGCATAACGTATAATCGTTGACGATAAGCACCCATAAGTGAGATGATTTAAAAACTTTCTAAAAATGCACATAGGGGCTTACTTGGAATTTGAGAGATAACATGCCGAGAATTTCAACGATTTTTATCTTGTCAGATTGAATTGTAAAAGTGACATATCCGTTTGCATTATTTACCCACCTAACACAAGACATTGACCCAGGGTGGTATAAGCGTTGGACCAGACCGTCTGCGAGTGCTGTTTCAATGTTTGGTAAACGTCTCAATATTGATTCACCAGTTAAACATTGACCCTTTGACTTCCAGGCCGGGGTGCATGCCAGGATCCAGATATACTGGTGTAGGAGTTCTATTTTTCGTCATTTGAAGCTGGAATTGCTAACGCAATTTCCAGCTTCAAATGACGAAAAATACATAAATTTAGTATATATTTGACGAAAATTTGTGTCATTTTATGGTTACGTTCATTGACGAATGACGACTGAAATTTCCGTCATGTATGGTAGTGAAAAGGGTAAACTACAATTCTCACCTCCAGGATTCACCCCTATTTTCATCAGCACAGTCAGCCAGCGTTGCGGCCCCCAAACCGTTACCAGACTGAAAGATTAAATTAGAGTAACTGTATAAACTGATAAATATGACAAAGACTTCTCAGTCATGTGGTTACATTTAGTCTATACTTTTTTGTTACGAGAAAAAGCGACTGACACTTTGTCACGTTTTCTTTTATTTATAAAACCTAATTTTTCTATAATTCATTCAAAATGATGCATCAATATATCTATAAGATAATTAGGTCATGGATAGGCCTATATCGCGGATTAATATTAAATCTTCAATGACGTACATTTTGCTGATAAACAGCTCAACTCATAATCCGAAGCAATGTGAAATATTGTAAATATATAACTCACCGTTATCGAATCGCCAAATGCAGCAACAACACTAATATCATGAGGTTTCAATGCATTAACTGCAAATAATGTAATTGAACTTTGCTTGTCACAAATAGTCTCGATTTCTGACATTTTAATTCCACAAAAAGTAAATTATTGTACATAATCTAGAAAAAGCTAAAACAATTAGAAATATATTAATAGAATGGAACACTTAATGAGTGAAGTGTAACCCCCCTGAAAATTGGGACGTTTTAATTGTCAGGGGTGCTGAAATTAATAATGTGATTATGTTGATTATTTTAATATAGTGTGCTCGAGTGATATGGATGTGTTGCTAATACACGTATATGTAGCCTACTTTAAGAGTTTTTACATATAACATCAGAAAAAATAATGCACGTCTTTCATACTTTGTAACTAACCGTTCACATTTTAATGTTTACATTTCAATAATCTAAGAGGATAATTCACATATATTTTTAATACCCGAAGTGGCTGCTTCACCGTGATCAAATACCGGACAATTCCATTCAGGAATCTGAAAAAAAAATTGCTCACATTTTATCTAATTTTCAGCTTGCTACTGTGCTGAAATATGCGATTACACACGCAAAACAAACAAAAGGAATATCAAATATCCTGACATCAGTAGCAGTCATGAAAAGATGCTGTTGTAATTATATGGCAAACGTAAATATCATACCTTGGGAAAAATCGTTCTAAGTAATAATTTGTTATCCCCAAAAGTTATTTGTAAATTTACATTTGTTACTTGTATACTACTTACGGCTGGTGTTTACAGAGTAGGTATTGGCAGGTGAGTTCACCGCCAGTGCTAGTCGAAATCACTGTTTTATATTTGGGGCAATTCTAATGAAACATTCTGTCTTCTACTGAGTTAATTATAGGCCTATGAATCAGAAGATGCTGAAATATTTGTATATAAACCATGGAGACCAAAAGAGTTTTTTTCAATTGAAATCATCATAAAATGTCTTAGTTAGCTATTCTTTTTTATTTGAATATCTATGTTATGGGTCTACAACCATTGTAGATTTTAATCCTTTCAGTGTGGGGACGTCAGATTATGATGTCTAAAATCCGTCCCCGCGCTGAAAGGGTTAAATAAGCAATGATAATTATAAATATTATTATTATTTTATTAATTCGTCTAGTGTTAATTGTACACTGCATTTGAACATTGATAATATGTTTGATCAATTATTAATTTGGTAAATTAAAAATTATGTCCGATTCTGAAGAAACTTTGATGCCACGTACCGGTGGTGCTTTTAAAAGTTTTCTATTTTCTCGCATAAATTCAGCTTTGAGAGCCGGATCAATGCTCACGTCGTCCATCACGTTTATCCACATATTCACCCATGATCTTTCCGCACTATCCTCAGCTGTAACTGTAAAAAATATTTACTATTCTGACTGTTGCAATATCATTCAGTCTGATAGAATAATCAAAGGCGAGTAAACATGTATGCAATTAAGCTATTTAAAAAAATACAATAACCTTGTAGCGCCGTGAAACACAGAAATATGCAAAAAATCTTCCAAGCCATAACTTGAATCGTGTGAACATAAGGTATTGGCGGAATGAGGATGGACAAGTTGTAGCTAGTGATTTTATAGATTATACATTAGGTTATCATACCATTTTGTCCACTTGAACTATATATCGCAGATACACCGTAAATACACATGTTATAGTGTTTGATGAAGATACATTATTGAGATACACTGTGGTATCTTAAGCGATGCTACTTGACACTTGACTCTGGACCTAGCTTGCGATAATAAAAAAATGTTTTCAAGTAATAAACATTTTTGTGTTATTTTTTATGCGCAAAATGGGCGCAAAAATAGTTGTATTATCACTTATATAGAACAAAATATGATACAACTCATAGAATTGTATTGCAGAGACAAATTTGATGTTGATAATGAGTCAGTCAGTCAGTCAGTCAGTCAGTCAGTCAGTCAGTCAGTCAGTCAGTCAGAGACTGCAAACATCCGGCGAAATTAATGATCGTTTAGATTGGCAGCATAGATAGACTACAGATCGATATCCTACATAACTGATAGACTACAGATAGACTAAATAGGCTCAACAACGCTAATAGGCTACGTGAAGATTTAGCTATTTTTGAAACGTTGTTTAAGGCACTTGAGACCGAATCTGCCTTCAAAATGTGTCACAACAAACAAGATAAACTAAACCGTGACTCAATCCTTTTAGTGGTCGAGACATTATGGCATAAATAAACACTGCGGATGATTCCATGTGCTATGTAAGTTTTGTAAGCATATGCTTAGCGGTGTATTATTGAATTAATAATACACGGTCACGTGATTAAACCAATATTTGCAAAATAAAAGGCTACCCTAAGATTGATAATACTTTGGCTGCGTTCATACTAAGTGATATTATGCACGACTGGTAACAATACATACATGTTTAATAATGACTAGTTGCATAATTATGATGAAGCCAGCTCTAAAAAAACATTAATAAAAATACCAACTAATTTTAATCTCGGTGCAAACAGTTGGAGTCAGCTCAAGATAGCCGTCTCGCGATTGAAGCACCAACATTAAGACACTAGTGATAAGCGTGCCAAGACAAATTACACAGAGAGATTGTCTTCAATATACAGTATAAAAAAACTTACGCTACAAGCCAGCTAGGCTCCAGGTATACCGACTATACACGTCAAATGAATCAACCATATATTGAGATAAAACTCATTGAGGTTATGTTTAACCCTTACAGCGCGGGGATCGACTTTAGTCGGCAGAATCTGACGTCCGTTAGTCGGCAGAATCTGACGTCTGTGGACGTCAGATTCTGACGACTAAAGTCGATCCCCGCACTGTAAGAGTGAACATATTTCTTAAGGCCGTAGACCCATAGCATAGGTATTCAAATGAATCAGAAAGAGCTGAGTAAGATATTTATGATGGTTTCAAATGAAAATAACCCTTTGGTCTCCAAGGTTAATACGAAAGTATTTCAGCTCTTTAAGGGTTAAACATATGCAAGCTTTTAGCATATCCAATAAAGTTTGTTTTAATGGCATGAATGATTTCATTCTGCAATAAATATCATTTTTCCCGTAAAATTTTGACAAAAAATAGAAGTCCCCAAAAAACTTTAGCTACGTTCCTCTCTTTGTAAATTCTGTGCCCATTGCTTGTTCAGAATCTTGTATCAAAGCAAATTCTTCTTGATCCACTCTCCAGATTAAAAACCATGCAAATTGTCGAGAGAGAAATAAAAATATAATGTACGATAACTCATGATGCTAATAGAATTGTTCTTATTTATGATATAATTAGTCAGGGAAAGTTAGAAAAAAACCTAAAACAAATTCCTTACCAAAATATTTTTGTACCACGGTCTTGTATAAGGTCTGGACTAGCCCCACAAAATTTGTTTACTCTGAATATTCATAGGAGGATTTTTAGGAGGGTAAAATCCAAAATGGCCGACGATCTCACAGAAATAACATAGGAAGTGAGACATAATCATCAATTTGCTTACAAATGTGCTGATTAAAGGATTGGAAGATGTTTACAATAAATAAACGACATAAGAAACAAAATGGCGGCCAATTTTTTTATTGATGGAACATTTTTTGTGCCTGTCTGTAGTCTTTGTCTCAAATTAAATTTCATTTCACTTTCCATTTTGTGTTTTTTGAATTTTTAATGTTTCACATTATTTTTGCTATTATTTGAAATTATTTTCATAACTTTTGGATGTGGCTTTGAGAAGCTTATTAGTCTAGTCGAAAAAATAGGATTCCCGTGCACCCTCGGAAATATACTTCTAATTGGTGTATCTAGCTTGGAAAAAAAACATAGAAAAAGATTAGCTATGTTAACAAGCTGAAAAATGTCGCACGTGCCATTTTTATGCAAATTTGTGCCGTCATTACCGAAAAATGTATATTGAGTTATAGCTCGGTCAATATCACAGATAATTTACTGATCATTTAAGAAGTGCGAAACGAGATTGCGAAACAACGAAAGTGCGAAACAGCGAAAGTACAAAACTGCGAAACAACGAATGTACGAAACAACTAAAGTACGAAACAACGAAAGTGCGAAACAACGAAAGTACGAATGAACGAAATAACAAAAGTGCGAAACAACGAAAGTATGAAACAACGAAAGTAGAAAACAAGGAAAGTGAAAGTACGAAACAACGAAAGGAAGATGGCCCTATCCGGACACCATATCGTCCCTCTAGTGCAACAAGGTGCCAAGTATTTTTTTGATTAAAAAGTCACTCTGAGTGCAACAATATGCCAAGTCACATTAGCACATTGTACGGGCCAAGTCAATATTTGATTACTGTGCAACAAGGTGCCATCTTGTTTTTAGTCTTTCTTTCAAACCTCACCAAACTTGTTAAAATGAAAAGCAATTCACACAAGAAGGCCCTAACTTACAATGGCACCTTCCTTTTTATTTTGCATCTTTAAACTATTACGTTTGATCAACAATGTACCAAAGCAGCATGACACATTGTTGCACGCCGGGTGACTTTTCATCAAGCAAAAATGGACTTGGTACCTTTTTGCCCAAGAGGGACGATATATGGTGTCTAGATAGGACCATCTCGCCCTTTCTCACTTTTGTTGTTTCGTACTTTCGTTGTTTCGTACTTTTGCTGTCTCGTACTTTCGCTGTTTTGCAGTTTCGTTGTTTCATACTTTGGTTGTTTTGCAGTTTCGAGCTTTTGTTGTCTCGTACTTTCGTTGTTTCGTACTTTTGTTGTTACGTACTTTCGTTGTTTCGTACTTTCCTTGTTTCCTTGTTTGTTGTTCGCACTTTCGTTGTTTCGTATTTTCGTTGTTTCGTACTTTCGCACTTTCGTTGTTTCGTACATTCGTTGTTTCGTACTTTCGTTGTTTCGCAGTTTCGTTGTTTCGCAGTTTCGCCCTTTTGTTGTTCCGTACTTTCCTTGTTTCGTACATTCACAGTTTCGTACTTTCATACTGTCGTTGTTTCGTATTTTCATTGTTTCCTGCTATTGTTGTTTTGTACTTTCGTCGTTTCGTACTTTCATTGTTACGTATTTTCCTTGTTTCGTACTTTTCTTGTTTCGTAATAAATAAATAAATACATTTGAAAATCATACATGCGTGGTGGAGAGGCTAACGCTGCCGTCGATCACGCCGCAGCTCTGGTGAAGATGCTAACGCTGCTTCCGTCACGCCGGAGCCCTTATGGTGAGCGTTGCCGTCCATCAGCCCGGAACCCTTGTGGTTAGCGCTGCTGTCCGGAACCCTAGAGGTTAACGTTGACCTTCATCAGGTCGGTAACATTGTGGTTAACGCTGCGGTTCATCACGCCGGAGCCATCGAGGTTAATGTTGCCGTCCATCACGCGGGAGCCCTGGAGGTTAACGCTGCCCGGAGCCCTAGATGTTAACGCTGCCGTCTATCACGCCAAGGCCCCAGAGGTTAACGCAGTCGTCCTTTACGCCGGAGCCCTGGATGTTAGCGCTACCTTCCACCACGTCGTAGCTCTGGATAAGGTGGTCGCCAGGGTATGCTTCTGTTTGTGGACACCCACATACATCCACATACCCACAGGGAGCTAGTGGTTATAGTAGAAGGCAAATAAAAATAAAAGATTGTTTTGCAGTGAAAAACAGTTGAGCCTGTACCCTCTTATGTTGAGCCTGCGGCATTTTAAGTCGAATAGACTGATTGATTAGGTGATTGTAAGCTAAATCTGAAGCGGGTTCGATTGTTGTTTGCTTGGGATAGCTAGCCTTGGAAGTAGTGTCCTGGCCTAATGACATTGTCAATCACTAAAATATTAAGCAAAAAAATGAATCTAATTCCTATGAAAGGTGAGTAGACAAATTTTCTCTCTTACGAAGCAGCCTGGCATAATCACTGTTTCTGGTCAGTGTACCTGCCAAATCACTGATGATTCTCAGGTCGATGTGCTGATACAGCAGAAGTGACTAAGGTGAAAAGAGTAGCTGCATGCACCTTGTCCCGCCACTAACCCTGGACTTCCGCCAATCTCAAATGGAAAAGTCTGAGTTTTTAGATGTAGGCTACCAATATTCCAGCATACTCTTTGTATATCCACCAGTCAAAAGTTTAATAGAGTCATAGCCTTAGGCGGACCCTTTTTATATTGTCCCAACTCCGTCCTGTAATTTCGCTCAAATTGAAGATAGACCATTTCAGGGGCGTCGGAAGCTATTTATATGGATTATTCCGGAGTAATGTAAATTGCAATATGAGTGTCACTGGTTCTGAATTAAATTATTGTTTTTTAATTGAATCAGGCCAATTATTGGTCCGGCAAAAGCTCCACAGCATATAATAATGTGACCGGCCACGCGAAAAGGGCAGTGAGGTAAAAAAATACCAAACTGACTTTTTAGTTCTTTTGAGTTTTCTGTTTCATCACCTGAGATATATTTTGAAAAATCTGTATTACTTTTGTTTTTATGAGATTTTTAATATTTTAAATTTAGTTATGTGTATATGCTAATCCCGGCTGATGATTAAAATTAAGTTTTAAATGACGTTATAGCAGTCCAAACTTACAGGCTCAGACTGGGCCAGTCCATCCAATTACACATTCTGCACGATGAAAACAAATTTATATAAACGAGCAATTATGATAACCAGTGACAGTCGAAGCCAAACTAAATAATGATTGGAGAAGCCAAAACACATAATGGTTGGTCATTTACTACATTTGGGCTACTATATGAATTTCCTACCAGCTGGGTCCGTTTGTCGTAAAACTACTCTTATTACATGTCTTTCTTCTTCATCGTCAGTGGAAGCTACATGCCATTATACAGTGCTCAGCAAAACACGGGAGAGATCGCATCGCTATAAGAGTATAAATAAATTAGGTTGTGAAACAAATTGTGTCTTGACTTAACATCAGCGAATGTTGCCGCCTTTCCACCAGAGAATACATGATGCCTAATTATGCTCATCTAGGAAAATACATCAAACTATCATTCAAGAGCCTAAGTGAAGGTAAGTCACTGATTCAATAATAAGTTAAAATGATATTATCTCAGAAAGGAACAAACACAGTTTGACACAGAGCGCATTCTACGATCTGAGTACGCCTACGTAGGTGGCTCACAGGAGACTCCCAACATTTCCGCAATTTTGCTTGAATACATTGATGCAAGTACCCTAGCCCCAATATTTATGGTTGAACCAGTGCTGTTTTGATATTAGCCGACCGTCTACGACGTTGGCCCAGGATAAAAACATCATTGGTTCAGCGTATCGTGTTTGCTGCGATTTATCACGCATTTTATCATTTCATCAATGTTACCTGGTTACAGTGGTTATTTGTTTTTAATTTCAGCCGTCGCAGAGTTGTCCTGTGCAAAAAACGAGATGGAGACTCAGCTTTGTCAAAACAAGGGAGAATGTCAAGTGAATGTCATAAATGACGTCAGAGAGCTGCTCTGCAAGTAAGTAGAAAACCAGCTAACACCAGTCATTGATCCAATTTGGCCGGATGTTGGACTAGGCCGGTTCGCAGACGGTGGGCCAATATCCATGATATCTGGCTGTTATTGGATCAGCGTATCATGTTAGCTGGGAAGTCATGAAACACTAGCGTTAGTAGAACAGACATTGGGAGATTGTGAGGGCGATCATAACATTTCAACTACACAGATATTGCGGGCTATGTGGCGGGGGCCCTAGGGTAGTGGTTAGCACCGCTGCCTTTCACGCCAGAGTCCGGGGTTCGGTTCCCGGTCTCGGCGGTTTGAAAGAAACAAAAAATGTTTCTTCCCCATCCACGTGTGAAAGTCAGTATTGTGGGGAGCCTCCGTGACCGAGAGGTAGCGTGCTCGGCCTCAGACCGCCAGGGCTCGAATTTCGAATCCTGTGTCTGGAGGACAGTGTCATCTCAATCATCTCACCATCCTCAGGAGGTTCTCCTGGCCCAGTTTAGCCTATATGTGCACAAAGGTGGCCTAAAGCCCGATTCATTTCATTTTTGCGGGCTATGGTTTACTATGATTTGCCAACCCACAGTGAAATAAAATTAGGTCGACACATGTTTTTAAATTAAACAATATAAATGAAGCAAAAGCGCAATATAGATTTTCAGGTTTAGGCCTATAATATTTACTCATATTTGTTTTCAAAATTACCACATGGCACATCTGATCCTACAGCTGAGAGTGGTTCTGTATGCATTTTTATGTGTGCAGCAAAACTTGGGTTATTTTCAATTACTATATCACCTGAAGGTAAAAATAACGAGGGTAGACATTCCACAACCCGACAATAAAGGAGAATCCAAAATGGCCGCCAAGATGGTCGCGGCTATCAATATTATTACTATTTCAGTGGCACATAATACTAATACTAATACTAATACTAATACTAATACTAGTAATAGTAATAGTAATAGTAGTAGTAGTAATAATAATAATAATAATAATAATAATAATAATAATAATAATAATAATAATAATAATAATAATAATAATAATAATAATAATAATAATAATAATAATAATAATAATAATAATAATAATAATAATAATAATAATAATAATAATAATAATAATAATAATAATAATAATAATAATAATAATATATAATAATGTGAAAAAAAACACTACTAGAGGTACCGCGTATGACACCAGAGATGATTGTCCCAAATGTTTATGTACAGATTATATATGCGTGCTTATATGTCAAAAACTATACTCCAAGCAGGGGCTTATGCAATATGGATTCCCCATTTTTGCTGTATTATCAGATTATACAATGCCAAGATGAAAAAAAAGTTAGGGGATTCTGGGCTTCCTCTTATAGCAAGAATCATATCACATGATTGAGATGGACTAAATGTTACTAGCCACTGGTTTACCAATTCCACCATTATTTTTGGATCTGCTGATAATATTACGTCGTTTCTTGCCGAATTATTCATTGAAATATAAATCATATTATCCTCTGCAAATAAATTTTAGATTTTTCGTTTATGTATATTAATATATCTTTATGTGTATGTATTTATTTTCATCTATTTATATTGAGAATGGCACCGGGCTAAGCCTTGTGGTACTCCTGCAGTGATAGTAGTCATACTAGTATGTTCACATTTGACAACGACGCGTTGCGCGTTGTTACCTGTTTGTACAGCTGGTGGAGAGCCAATTGTTGAGATCACAACGGACAGTAGTGAAACATGTGTATATTCATTACACAGGTGTTAATTTCCTCTTTTAAAAAATGGTTAAACATTGGTCCTCTTCCATATACCGGGGAATATATCATCGCATAACGACTTATTGAATAGACAGGTCGCGGGTTTGGCAATATAAGTATAGTTGTTATTTATTACATCCACTACCTCTTGAATCCTTTAAATGTAAAAACAAAACACAGAAAATTTCATTTATCGAATACTCGGTTTCGGGAATAGTTGCATTATATGTATCAATAGTGGGATAATATAAAGCGAGTTACCTAATCAATTTGACTCTTCAGTTGAATTGTTTGTGGTATTACCGTTATCAACAATCATGGCAGGAATAGAAGAAGTCTTGTCTAGCTCATAAATGTTTCAATGGTATTACGTTGATTTACTGTACGAGTGTAGCCGATTCAGCGTTTCAGAATACCGAGTTGTAGGCCTACTTTGAAACTAGTTTCTGTCCCCCATCGGTCCAGTTTCAACCCCTCATGTTTTTAGATTACCTCGGGGGCGTACTGGTGTTGAAACTATAGTTTCGGCGTACCGGGGAGGGGGGGGGGGAGTCTCGCTGAAACCAATTCAAGACCAATTCACCCCCATCCCCTATGTACATACGCCTACAATCGCCGACTTTTTAAATAATTCCAAATATTTCAAGCAATTAAAGTAGCAATACGCCCGACACATTTTTTCGAAGACGGGAACATTATGTGGACAGAGCGTCGTGAATCAACACGTCGTATACGTCTGATGTTGATCGGACGTATGCTGGTTCTCTATTGTCAGGTTAACTTGGAAATAATTTCAGATTCCACCCGGGAGTATACTGAACAGGGGATAAACTGAAACAGTTCCAGCGGTGTAAATTTTTTTTATTTTTTTTTTAAATTTGTCCCCCCTCTGTGCGCAGAAGGAGAGACATAGGTTTACTTCTAACCGCTCATTTTTATGTCACATCAGTTTTGTGTCTGTGCATTATGTTCTCTCCGTCTATCATGCAGGCGGTCAAACACGAGATGTTGACCCAATGTCGGGCTATTGTTGGCTCACCGTCTACGACGATGAGCCAGCATTAGCCCAGTATTGGGTTACCGTGTCGTGTTTGACGCCACGCTGAATGTGGGCCAGCGTCACAGACGGCTAGCCAACATTAACCCAGCTTGTTCAAAGAATGGTGCAGGTATTACAGCCAGCATGAAGTAGGCCTACTGACTATGGTTGAATGGACACTAACCAGCACCAGACATTGGGGCGGTGTCGGCTTGCACTGCCTCACCCTCCCAGCAAACACGAGGCGTTGAACCAGTGCTGGTTTTATGCTGGGTCAGCGTCACAGACGGAGGGCCAGGACTGGACTAGCATTAGGTCAACGGCTCGTGTTTGCTGGGAGTGTTGACAGGCCACATTTGTGTTTTGCACATCACCAGGTGTGAATATAATAAAACTGTTGCCCAACTGATTGAGCCTAAAGACGATTTAGTTACTTCATCTTCCCAGCAGCAAGTCTTGTCACTGCGAGATCTTAGGAGTAGCGAACCTTACGGGGGGAGATGTTGTAGATATGAAAAGGGCTCGTCGGCGACGGAAATAGGCCTCAGCCTCTAATCATCGTTTAAAAGTGAAAAACATTATTTAAATTGTCCAAGAACTGGTTATGAGTAACATGCATATTACAAATTTGAGCAGGATACATGGGAGACCTTTGAAGTTATCGCGCCCACAAAGCAAGATTATTAACGTCAAATGTCAGAATCGAAATAAATCGGTCATTTTGATTTTCAATGATCCACCTATCTAGCACTGATTACTGTGTATATTACAGATATTGTAGTAAATGATGGTCGCAAGTCAGCATTTTTTTTTATTTCAGGAAGTTACCATTAAGAGGGTATATATATATCCCTCAATGAAACCATACATTTCGTTTTATAATATTTATTGGACTGGTATATAATGGAATTTTGTTCCAAGGGCTGATGTAGGAATGCTGCGAATAGATTTAATGAATTATCCATGTGGAATTTTGTTGGCTATTTGTATTTCATGTGTTTTTCTCTAGCAAAAAAGACTATCTTCACCCTAAAAAGTAAACCATTTTTCGCGCGCAGCTGCTCTAAAACTATATTCCTGGGGTTTCGAAAAGGGCGCAGCCCCTCCGCCGTAAACGGGGATGGCATACGGTTGAGACAATGACGGTTGAGACATTTTGCTTCTCCTGTGCACGTTTGTGTTTTTTGGCCGCCATCTTGAATTTATGCAAATATGGACCGAATGTCCGGTACTTAAAAACATTGAAATCATATTATTTTTTTCGGATCAGAAAAGTTAAAGAAGTGTACAAATGATATTCCAAATTATGCCCATTTTGAAGGCTAGAGCATCTAAATATCTGGCATAGTTTGTCCTGTATGAGGCATATTAAAGGTAATTATGGCCGATAATCGACCATTTTGAATTTGATGGAGTTGAAAATTTTCAGAGCATATCCCTACCTGAAACCACACATTTTGCTTTGTAGTAATGGTCTAGCTATATAGCACGGTTTGTCAGATATTAGGCATATTACAGTTAATTATGGCCGATAATCGGCGATTTTTAATTTGGTCAAGTTTAAATTTCTTAGAGCATATCCCTACCTGAAACTGCATATTTTGTTTTATAGTAAATTAATGATCTAGCTACCGGGTCGGGTTTTCCAGATATTACGCATATGAAAAAAACAATGGCCGATAATTAGTCATTTTGGCCGGCATGACCTAGTTTCTGTCCGAATCTTGCCCAAATTCAAATTCATCCGAACTATTGGTGAAATAGATATATGGTAAAAATCTTGGAGCGAGACATAGAAAAATGTTGAGTGAATTTGCCGCAGGTCGGCCATTTTGAATTTGATCAAGTTGAAATTTTTCATGGTATATCCCTACCTGAAACTGCACATTTTGTTCGATAGTAATGGTCTAGCTATCTGGTCTGGTTTTCCCGATATTACGCATATTAAAAAAATTATGGCCGATAATCGGACATTTTGGCCGCCATGACCTAATTTCTGTCCGAATCTTGCCGAGCTATTAGTGAAATGGATGTATGGTATAAATTTTGGAACGATACGTTAAAAAATGTTGAGTGAATCGCGTTAACGGGAAAAATTGTCGATCTAAAAAAAGTCAAGCTCATAGGGGTCACAGAAAGGTCATATGTGAAATGAGTCAAGCTTTAGTAATGATTAACCTCTATGTGAAGTTTAATGTGCATTCCAGTTACGCGAAACAAGTTTTAGTGCTAAAAGTGGCGGATAGACGGACGGACAGACCCCCGAGAGTAGACTTGTGCAATATTTTACTTCAGGGGTGATTTCTGAAATGTGGGTTGACCAGGTGGTACAGGATATACTTGGGGGTAGTACCTTTTGGTCACCCCACATATATGAACGCCGAGAGTATAGTTGTGCAATTTTTTACTTCGGGGGTGATTTCTGAAATGTGGGGTGACGAGGTGGTACATGATATACTTGGGGGTAGTTCCTTTTGGTCACCCCCCATATATGAACGAGTTCACCCCAGATTATTGAAGAGGGGGGGGGGGAGTGGATAGGATTGTCTGCCTGACTAGCATTTGTCTGTCTAGAATGTTAAAACGTGTCTATCTAGTCAGCCAGTGATATTCTCATCGAAGTTCTTTACCATATTGTGCATAATTTGTGTAATCTAAACAGATTCTCGCTCCACGCCTCTATTTTTTCACCAGCTGCGATTCATGTTAAACATGCTCACACAATTCGCAACAAGAGCAAGCGCGAGAATGGCCGCCACAAAGTGGATAACATTTGTGAAGGTACAATTTGTCAATGTCAAATATGTTTGACAAGCTTCCTAATCACTATTAATCTTGTTATTAATAATATGCATGAAAAATCTGCCAAATTATAGCATTCGCAAAGTGAAATCAACGCTGTAAAATCTGAAAAGTGCACATTAAAAAATATTCCGAAAAGTATCATAAATATCGAGCTTGTCCGGTCATAAACAACATTTGTATGCCAAATTTGAGCAGGATACAGGAATAACTTCAAGTATATTGCATTCGAGAGGTAAAATGTATGCCGTAAAATAAAAATAAAGTTGGTCATAGGTACTTCACTTATAGAAACAATTAAGACATCAATATGTTCACCACTTGTTTATTTAAAACATTTCGTCTTAATACAGCTTCCTCAGAATACAATGTCGGTGGCCAGTTTTATACTATACAGTAACCATGCAATGCAGTCATTGACCATTGACATTTCATCGGCTTCCTGAGTGAAACATCTCCATTTCAATTTTTTTTCTAATAAACTTATTTCATAGTGCGATTAAAATGTTAAGGACCTAATAAGAGTGTGATTTTACATTGTACTTCCTGCTAAGTTCTATAAATATCTGATTATTAAAGTCGTTTTCAACAATGTTCAATTTTTTTTTTATTTTCTAGTTTGGATGTATCCGGGTGATAGCGATCCGGAGGTTGTCCTAAATTTAAGTTTATTTAAGTTACTTTCATCCAAATTCTGTAGTGTAGGAGTCGCCCACCCTGCAGTGTCAAACACATAATTAGTCTAAAATATTGCTAAAATATTGCTATTTATAAACATAGTGTAAAACTAAACATAGAAAACATATGTGGTTTAGAACACATTCTATCTAAAAGAACTAGTTCAAGAAGAGAATTATAGATGTAGGATCATTCCATGTGAAGTCACCTAGAGCTTCCCAGATGACCACCTCAGAAATTCACACTAATTATTCTTGTGACATGCTTGTGGTAGCCTTGTAAAATCTCAGTTGCCAACCCCCATTATTTTGGCCAGTGGAAGGCTTTAAAAATTGACTTCTAGTCCCCCAATGTATTTGTCGCAAGCATTATTGCTTTTCATTCCTTTTCAAGGCCTTATAAATGATTGAACCTAACTGTGAATATAAATATGAAAATAAACAGACTGACTAACTAGAACTCATATTTTCCATTTTTGGTGTCATATCATTTGTGTAGTGTATATTTGTGGAGCAAAAATATTTTTCAAAATGGCATTTTAGCTAAAATTGTTTTAAAAGGTTGACAATAAAAAGGACACAAATCTGACATAGAACAAAATATCACGGTTACTCCAAAAGTAGATTGTTCAATGGGTATATGTAAAGTCGCAAGTGTATTTTCAAATGAATACTACTAAAACATGAAGATGTGTGGTAGTCAGAAGTTTCTAATAAACAACCAAAAGCTAAATATTGACATATGTGCTTGGCCATATTTCACATGTGGGCTACTATCTAAATTTGTGAAGATTTGACCACATTTTGTTCTGTATATGTCTTGTGCACTGTTAAGTTTTTTTTCATCTAACTCAAAATGCTTCACACTAAGATATATGTTACCATGATAAGGCCTTCGAGAAGCATCAAAACAATGCATCAATGCTCGCGACATATACATTGGGGCGAATCATGGTAACAGACAGACAGACAGATATTTTATTGACAGAAATAAAAGTCATTACAGACTTTTTTGTCATAGTAATAAGAGAGATATATGTACATGTATATACAAGAATGTTAGCTTGTTAAAATCATATAAGACAATATACATGGTATGATAAACAACTAAAATCATGTTAGGGCGTTTTTTTATTTTTAAAATCTTTTTTTAGTAATGTTTTGATCTCTGCTTCCTCTTCAGCACTCCATTGATTTCTTGATGTTTCTGCATGTTTCCTTCTTTTTGGGGCACAGTGCTTTTGGGGCTCATCATCATCATCATTATCGTCATCACTAAAAAATTCCGCCGCTCGTTTAAACACCGAGGTTGAAGCTGGTGAAGAACTGCAATCAAGTATTGTAAAAATTGTACAAGCATTCCAATACACATGTATATACATACAAATGTAGAGGAGAGTTGTAGATCCCATACTTGGACCGTGAAAATCAAAGTCAATGTTCACAGCAATTCGTCAGCTGTAAAATTTAGTTCTGATATAATTTTGAATGCATTTTTTTGGTTGAAATCACATGCCAGATGGTGGGGACTTTATAGAGTGTACCTTCTATTTGAATGTCTTCCTATGATTTGTCAACAAATTGTTTCACGACACCAAAACCTTGTATCAGCCGGAGCTTCGCCACCTGCATGCGTTCAATGACATCACTGGTGAGGCGATAATGTAGCTTATGGACAGCTAGTGTGTGATTGAAGTGCTCGGTTATTCATTCCAGTTGGTGTGGTTTTGAGTCGAGGACCTAGAAAAGAGTGCAGAAGCATGGTCTAAACTGGAATAAAAACCTGTCAAGCAAAATGTTGTTGCATAGCAGGTGCAATAATGTGGTTACTCATCATATATTAGATAATGCGTGAAGCAGTCAACATTATGAGAAAGAAAGACCGAGGGCGCAGCCCGAGGTCTTTATTTGTCATAATGTCGAGCTGCTGAATTCATTATCGGATATAATCACTCTCCCGACGGTTCAAAGAAACCCCCCTCTACCAACCCTGTCTGGAACCCTGTCTGGATAGACACTTTTTTCATACTATTTTAGGAAACAAGTTAAATAAATGATATCAACGTTGTTTTAAACTTGGCCAATAACATAAACGTTGACCCAGTCTAGATAATTTAAACTGGCATATTAATATGACCTACAGCTTTCACGTACCTTGGCGAAAAAAATGTTCATGATTTTTTTTCCAAAATCCCTTAATATTTTAATAAAAAACTATCCTTGAAAACAGCGTTTTTCAACTTGCTGCTTGGTGAAAACACTGTTGCGTTCTCTATCAGTCGTCAGGGTCACCAGTATGGGCGTGTGGGGTGGTCACCTGCGTGAGAGTAGTGTGTTGACTCGTTGAAGGGTGAACGGCAGAAACCACCTAACACTCGCCAATATATCGGAAACTTCATCTTTCCCCGTCGGATCGACGGTTCTGATTAACTCACAAAACTCCTCTTCAGCTTATCATGTTTATTGGTCTAGACATCGAATAACAGCAATGTACAACCCCGCGCATGACACGTCTTAGTTAAACTGCGAGCGGGCGACCAGCGGCACGTCCGCAGTCGCTGAGAGTTCTATCGTAATTGCGGGAAAAGTACTACGGCCGCATGGGATTCGGCCCCATGCACATGGCACTGAAGTACCAAAACAAGGCAGTCATCTCCAGTCTCATCGCGTCCGGGAGAGCAGGGACGACTGCCACAGTAAACAAGCGAAGCAGGGATCCTACAGGTATACTACGGCGCCACAGACAGAGACAGCGACAGAATGTTTGCCAGTGTTTCTGAGTTGACCTCAGATGCACTCTACATTATTAAAAAATAATCACTGGTAGACGTTTAATAATGCAGGATGACATCTAGTCCACTTGTTTTTTGGCTAGATAATCCCGTCTAGAAACAATAGAAAAAGGAGGGGGCAGTGAGTTTTGCATATTTAGTACATTGGATAGTAGGCCTATTAATATAACTCAAAACCTCTTTTAAAAACATACACACAAAATGTTTTATGCACAATTAGGCCCAAATAAAAATATATAAACCCATACTAGACTTATGTTAACACCAGGGTTCAATGTTGACACTGGTCCAGCTCATGTAGGACTGGCCCAACGTGTAAGAACACTGTTATTTGGAATATTGCAATATTACAGTACATGTTCGCAGAAACCTTCCATAATGTGGTAAATGTAATTGAATAATGGCAGCAATTTCAAAATGGTCTTACTTACCTGAGTGACAGTTGCCATGTATTTCCGGAGGTTTGTGCTGGTGATTCGTTCAGGCTTTAATAGCACTGCACGTTGACACGCCTTAGCAAGTGCCTCATAGGTTCTGACCACAGTGCATCTCTCACCTGAGGAACACAAAAATGTAGCACATAAGCAATAAACAACTATGATTATTTTAATTTAAACTGTTATTAAGGGGTGAATGATGCCCAATAATCACATTGATGTCAAACCTATAATTTCACCTTATAAAAATACGTACAGATTGATAATAAACAAGGGAACACTCGGGAATAGCCCACAGCCGAGGTATGATAAATTGGGGAAGGTGAAGTTGATTGTTATCAAGTAAGTGACCACGCAATGAAATTAGGGACGCACAATCTGATATATCGGACATTAAATTTTTTTCATCATTATTGAACTTGTCCGGGACATAAAACTTGTCGAGTTATTGTGTCTGCAAGGAAGTTAACAGCGGACGTCAACACCAACACCAATGACGCAAAATGTTATTGCAATAGCCCACCTCTTTTAAAAAAGTTAAAAGACGGGCTAAAAACGAACAAAACATTAACAAAGTACACACCTTAGGGCTGCATTCCCATTAGCAAAACCGGTAGAGCCGTTTTCAACTTGCTAAAAGTGGCCTAACCATTCAATGAATTTGATATTGGAGAACTGTTCTTGTCACTAAAAATGCATTACACCAAGATACTTTTAATAATGAAGGGCACAGAGATCGACATTATGAGTATTTTTCATATTTATTGTTACAATACATAAATAAACTTAGATGTTTAATATACCTGGTCTAGCAAATAAGTAGGGATTTTTCGTTGAGAGTCCTGCTTTTTGTCGTATTTTATCATCTGCGATATACTGCGATGCATTCTTACATACATCTGGTATGATAACAGGTACTCCACGACCAGTCTGAAAAAAACATACTACATTCTCACATAAATAATTTGGATATTAAAATAACATACTGTCTAATTATTATTTGTTTAAAAAATACTATGTGGGGGTCTCTATATTATGTAGATAGACACTTTATTGAAAACTAACAGTAACTGGTTGCATATAATAATGTTTAAGACATAAGGTTATTTCAATACTTGTTTATTTAACACGTTCCGTTTGCAAAGCTTTTTCCGAATGAAAATACAACAGCAACAGTTGTATGTTGGGTTACACACAATGTTTTAGGGTTAGTACGTGTTTGACATCAGCATTGAAGTGAAATTCTCAGTGGTTGAAAATAGAGCTTAGAATGAAATGATTTAGGATTAAAATAAATGAAATCACTGGTAGTCTGGTGCGATATGTCAGAAATATGCCCAAAATTAAAAGTTCTTGCCAAAATTGATTTTATTGTTTTTTTGACTTTATTAGGGGTCAAATAGGCCAGAAATATTGGGGTTCAATTTTTACCGCCCCTCAACCTCGTTTTATGACACATTCAAAATGGCCGCCATCGTAATCACATATTTGGCTATAACTTGGGCCCTAGCATAGCTAGAGTCACGATTTTGATGTCTATACCCATGTTTTTGGGTAAAAGTGCCCATAAAAAATGTGGATGTCTCTTAGATATTATAAAATTAACGATAAAACACATTTTTGATACGTTTTCGGTCATTTTTTTCGCGAATTCAAAAAAAACTAAAATTCAAACATTGAGTGTTGTTTAGTGTGTATTATGATAAACAGTACATTGTTGATGGTTTCTGAATGATGGGTGTTCCGTTAATGGACCACAAATAGTTGACCAAAGTGACGTAAAGCGATTGTAAAAACTGAACAATTTCAATTACGATTTTGATGCATTTATTTAATTTTAACATTTTTACAACAGTCACAGAGGATGATTGATATTGACGGTAATGTGTCTTTCACAAACACATTTGTTAACTTAGAGAAGTGGGTGGGATGGGTCAATGTTATTTGAAATAAAATAAAATTAGCACACATTATGAGCAAATTGTGCGTTTCAGCAATGTTTCATATTTGCTAAACAAATGACCAGAATTAATCTTGGTGGGTTTCTGAATGATGGGTGTTCCGTTAATGGACCACAAATAGTTGACCAAAGTGACGTAAAGCGATTGTAAAAACTGAACAATTTCAATTACGATTTTGATGCATTTATTTAATTTAAACATTTTACAACAGTCACAAAGGATGATTGATATTGACGGTAATGTGTCTTTTACAAAACACATTTGATAACTTTGAGAAGTGGGTGAGATGGGTCAATGTTATTTGAAATAAAATTAGCACACACTGTGCGCAAATTGTGCGTTTCAGTAATGTTTCATATTTGCTAAACAAATGACCAGAATTAATCTTGGTGAGTAATTATGGAGCATCCCACCCATCAAATTATTAGATTTTTAGCTTTTGTTTTTCTTAAATCCATAAATGATGCGCTATTACAAATAAAAGGGGAACTTTTAATTCATCACATCCTATGAGAGATATCAGCGTATAGATTCCAGCCATAATTAGAGGGGCATAGAGGATCACAGCAAACATTCAATGGCTTGGTTCATTTTCTTATGCGAAAGAAACAAGCAACTCACAACCACGAAGATGTTTCGTTAGGTATCAGTAAATCAGTTTCAATCTAAATACAGGAAAAGGGTAACGTGATATTTTTTCAACTGGACAACATAATCAAAGATAGTCTGTTTACATGAGACGCCTTGTAGCCTACCACAGATCATTAAATTAAGTATCATGTTAACAGATACACTTGAATGTGTTTGCATATTGTATGCTCAGTAGTAGATCATTATGTTATCCGGTAAAAAAGTGATAATGCCCGCGAGACACAACATCAAGTGGTTGAAAATTTAGATAACCTGCAAGAAGTCATTCTAGAAAGGCAGAAGTCAAGATTGCAGAAAAAACTGATGAACACTTTTACTAAGTACTATGTATGTACATTGTCATCCAAACCAAGTTGTTTAAAACTGGTTCCCGTTGAGTTGAGTTTTCTGTAGATTAATGCAAGTGACACAATTATCAAACCATGAGAGTAGCTCATGAAGTCAGCAGTTTGTAAGATGTCCCAATAATAGGCCTAGATTTAGGACCGCTTTATTGGCAGTCCACGGATCACGTGCGAGTGATTACACAAGGGATGCTTCATTATGAACAAAGAGTAATACAAAAACCACCTCGGGCCTATCATTTGGTGAAGTCAGCACTGGGTACTATGGCTAATGATGTCTCTCTCTGGGTTACTTCTACTCTTGGGAGCATACTCTAGAACGCCTTATTGTGACCAGAGGTCGTGTGTCTAAAACTCTAATAAGTTGAGCTTGTACTATTTTCTCCAGGACAGGTCAATTCACTTTCTTTCTGCACAGGATACACTAACAGGAGCGTCATTCTTCAACAGGTGTGATATGAACCAAATAATATATTCTGGTCAAATACTGACAAATTCTGAATCTAATACTCATGCATTAACTGATTAATTGGTGATTTGAGGCATAATTAGATCAAATATGTACTGCAACAGAGTAGTCCAAAAGTAATATTTTTTGTAATGCCACAATGCTATACACAACAGAATATGCTTGGGTATGTCCATTCACCGTCGGTGGAAGCTTTTACTTTGTTGCAAATCAGTTTTAATATTGCTCAGCAACTTTGTCGAAAATTGTGGCATAATTCTTCTTGAAATAGGTTTTTTGAAAGCTTTGTACATGGGCTTATCGCAGATGATCTAATATCTTTACCACTTTTTGCTAGATAACATATCTATCTATTGAGCACACATATGAAAAGGCATTCAGGTGTACCTCTGGAAAGTTGGTTGGTTTCTGTGATGATGAAGCAGCTTGTATAATATCTCTTAACTGGTCTGTGAAAGTAACATTAGCTTCACAGATTATATCCACATATATTGTTATTTTAAATAGCTTATAAATTATAGTCAACACACTATTTTCAACTTGAACTCGACGGGGCCTCAACTGTGATCACCTAGTCATATTGAGAGGGAATAGACAAGGATATTTCTCTGAAAGACCCCTGTGAGATCAGCACGGTTCAAACCCGGGATGCGTGCATGAATGACGTGGCAGTCCGATATTCTATCGATGCGCTGCCTCTCCCTCTCTAAATTTGTACATCGAAAGCCTTGGAAGCATGGACGAATTTTTTATGTTAAGTGTACTAATCCTCTGGCTTAATCAGCTAATGATAATTCCAGCTTTACGGTGGCAATTATTCTTGTTTAAAAATCTAGAATGGGAGATGCTCACCTACATGAGCTACACCTTATGAGAGCCAACCACATGTCATTGGGAGACAAGACCTGCTTTATCAGATGGCCAGACCTCCCACCATAAGAACAAAATGTGTGGGAAGTGAAATATAGCATGTTCATTCCTGTCAGATGTCTTAGTTCACCTGCGCCAAGGGTTGTTATTGAGCTCAACAAATATTGATGCAAATAAGACTGCCATAGTACCAGATATAGTTAAAATGCTCAGCGTTGCAGACGACTCCTGTACAAATGCAACAGTGGGTTATATAACAATCAAACCAGGTAGTGTGGCTTGTGTCATTGTGAACGACAGTCAGCCATTTTGAAATTTAAAAATTATCAATATGTTAATATACAAATCAAAATCACTAAATTTGAACCTAAACCTCATTGTCTTTTTGATGAATCAAGCTATTGAATGCTTGTTGTAATCTGCTTAAATGTCAGCTGTGGTAATGCCCCGTCCTCCTCCACTCTATTCCACAATAACAGAGTTTGTAGGTATACGCGATACAGAGACTGTAATCATTGCGCGGCCGGGCATCCTTGTTAGAATACAGATTTATATATTAATTGGTAATACTCGCTTTGCATCTCATTAGAATATTGCCTTGACGCGGAGATTTAACTGTCAGTATTTAAATTGTTTCATGAAATTGTTGATCTAAGAGTAGCCCCTGCATCTCGGCGAATATGTCAAATTATGACTGAAATTTAAACTTGTGCATCGTTTAAGAATTTTAAAGAAACAAATCTGAAAATCCAATAATTTTGCCGTGGGATGATCATGATGCATGATGCAATGATCATGATGATTGATTCTGATCATTTGTTTGACAGCACATGAAACATTGCTGAAACGCACAATTTGCTCACAATTTTGTATTCATTATGTATTATTTTTCAAATTTCGATCGGACCTTCATCCCTCCCATCTACTTCTCAAAAAAGTGCGTACTTTTTTGCAAAAGACACATTAGTTTTATCAATTTTCCTTTGTGACTGTTGCAAAATGTTTATTTGCAAATTAAGGAAATGTACCAAACATCGTTATTGAAGTTGCTCGGTTCCTATGCTATCACTTGTACGCCTTCTTGGTGGAATATTTAGGGTCCATCAACGAAACATCTACCATTCAGAAACCATCAGCAATGCGCTGTTTATATTATAATACATACTAAACAACGCTTCCTAAACAATTATTTGAAAATTTGAGTTTTTTCATATTTGCGACAAAAAATGACCGAGAACGCATGAAAAATGTGTTTTATATTTAATATCTGAATATCTACAAGACATGCACATTTCATATTGGCACTATTGGATTCCTCATACCCAAAAACATGGGTATAGACATCAAAATCGTGACTCTAGCTTTGCTAGAGGCCAAGTTATGGCCAAATATGTGATTTCGATGGCGGCCATTTTGAATGTGCCATAAAACGAGGTTGAGGGGCGGGAAAAATTGAACCCCAATATTTTTGGCTTATTTGACCCCTAATGAAGCCATACAAACAATAAAATCAATTTTGGCAACATAAATGGCCAAAATGACATACCGCACCAGACTATGGCCTCTTTTCACTCAATACTGTTTTGTTCCCGGAGCCGGCCTCAATGTGTTATACTCTACCTTGCCCCTGATTTCCATCACTTTCTGAGTTTCCTGGAGTTTTCTTTCAAAATCAGTAAGTGTTCCAACCATTTCAGCACGTGCACCCTCACGTTAATACATGAGGAGCTAGTTGGGAATATGTTAATCTACGAACACCCTGTACATTCCTTAAATTCAAAACGGATTGATAACATGATTGAAATGTACATATAAAAAGAACAATATAAATAATTTATTATATACTTGCATGCCCCCAAAATATACGAAAGTTTTACAGCATTTTGAGTGCTTTGGAACGATGCAAAAAAAATTGTCATTTGTTGTGATTCACTACCACTTTTTAAAGTGTCAAATGTAATATTTCAACCCTTGAAGCGTTGATTGCATAAACCATGGAGACTAAAGGGTTTTGTACAATTTGAAAAAATCACAAATGTTTTCGTTAGCTCTTGCCGCTTTATTTGAATACCTATGTAATGGGTCCACGGCTACGAAATATCTTAATTCTTTCATTGTGGGGAGCATTTTTATACGTCAGAATCTGACATCTACAGACGTCAGCTTCTGACGTATAAAGACGGTCCTCGCGCTGAAAGGGTTGACAACATAACAGGTGGTGTATAGCTACCTGGTTGATTCTATCTCTCCGGTCCTCCTTCTGTTGTAAACAACTAATTTCGCAGTCACAACCTCACACATATCAAGATAGTGAGCAGTGTCTACCATGCTGTAGTCCATCTCCTGTAGGCAATTGTTTAGATGCTTGTTCAACTTTTCAATGTCTTCTGGCTCTGGCAATATTTTTGCTTTGTTAAAATGTCTCTCGTTTAGTAAAACACGGGCCAATTTTGTAACCCTGGTCTCCCAGAACACTCCTATTAGCTTCAAAATAACTTTGGCATCTTGTTTGTCTTATGTTTGCCCATTCTGTATAGCCAGACCGATCTTAATGTTGGCCATTCTCTTTATATCAAATCCTAATTTAATAGCATTGCTAGGACATTCCAACTCCTCCTCATCATCCATATCTGGAGCAGCTGTTAACAAGGTGGCACCAACCAGTGTTTGAAAATGCTGTGGATGAAGATAGTCACTCTTAGAATCTTTCTCCAAAGGATTCAACTTTCTCAAATTGACTAGCAATCTTGCACAAAGTCTCATTATTTGTGACGTGTATTTGCCCCTTTTGAGGTTGTTGCCGAAGTTCTTGTCCATCCACTGATTTCCCAAACAGACTATCAAATGATCTTTACTGGCTACAATCCCCACATGGTCATGCAGCATGACCTGAAACACTTCTTTCAGAAGTTTTTTGCTGGCTGAAGGGTTGATTTGGTGGCTGATTGTGTTCTTATTTCTGCGGTTGAGAGTACATCAGATGGGTTTTTAGGGCTAGACTTCTGATGTTTCCATAGGAGTTTAGTGGACACCCATGCCAGGCAATGTGGACAAGGGCCGTATTTGGATACACTGAAGTTATCAGTGGGACGCCTTTCAAGTATGATTTCCCCATTCTTTCCATCAAAATTCTTTATGATTTGCATATGGTTAAACTTATTTCTCAGTAGCGAAAATGGCGTCTTTCTCATCCTCTATCTGCCGCACATCTGATGAGGCCTTGTGTTTTCCTTTCTGGTTACCTTTCCCGATGAGATGCTGGGCAAAGTTTGACACAGTCTTACAACATATTCCACAATATTGGAATGAATTGTAGACCCTATCGTATTTTTTCTTCTTACCACTTTTAGTGGTGTTTGATTTCATCACTTTCCTTATGTACAATGCAGGATTATTAGTATCTCTCATTACATCTTCATCAACACGATCAGACAAATCAGACTCTGAAGCCGAATCAGAATGAAATTCAATATCAGATTGGGGTCGAGACAATGAAGTATAAAGTGGGAAGACCTCACTGCTATCTGATTCACTACATGAACCTGCCACCTTCTCATCAAGTAAAGCAGCAGAACCATTGTCAGCTCGATTTTTCACATCACTTTTTAGCCAGACAGTCAAATTAGTTTTCTTCACATGAGATTCCTTCTTACTTTTTATTTTTACTAGATTTGAGCCCCCGTGAACCGTGTCAGTAGATGATTCAGACTCGTAATCATCCTCACCTAATTGATACTCACTACCAGTACCACTGTCCTCCTGATCTGACATGCTATCAACAGAATAGCTAATCGATTTAATCTTGCTACTCCTGCAGGAGTAACGAGATTCACTCTTCCGATGGAAAACTTTTCAGGTTCAAATAACAACAAAAATATTGTATTATGTGCTCCTCCATAAACACATAATACAATATTATTTCATTGAAGTGACTAAAATATATTACCTGTTGAAACTGCTTCAGCATCAACAACCGCATTCGACAATTCCTGACCATGCAATGGAGACTTGAGTGGCGATTCCCCCTGCTGTGCACTCTGATTCCCAGTAAGGATGGACGGGTAAGCAACAAGAACAGACGTCTCCCCTAGAACAGCAAAGTACAAAATAATACTTTGTCACGTATTAAAAAAGTCCCTGCTAATCACAAAAGAAAAGAGAAAACTGGTGATCACTCAAGGTGAAGATATTCAACAAAAAGTAGTAAAATTACTTTGCCACACATTCCCAGTATCAATATACCATAACTAGCCAATGCTGAATTTCACGGGGTCACAAGATCTGGAATGCTGGAGAAATGTTGCTGAGAGGACAAAATGCTTGAGTATAAGTGGAAAAGAGCTGTCCACTTTATTTATTAAATTTTTTATTAATAAAGTACTTCAAATCTCGCTGAAGTACCAAAGCCAGTGACATATATATATCATGATTATTCAGGTTCAAAAAATAGAATCCTCCGTAAACACATAATACAATATTATTTCATTGAAAAGACTTAAATATATTACCTGTTGAGACTGCTTCAGCATCAACAACCGCATTGACAATTCCTGACCATGCAATGGAGACTCGAGTGGTGATCCCCCCTGCTGTGCACTCTGATTCCCAGTAAGGTTGGACGGGTAAGCAACAAGAACAGATGTCTCCCCTAAAACAGTAAAGTACAAAATAATACTTTGTCACGTATTAAAAAACTGCCTGCCAATCACAAAAGAAAAGAGAAAACTGGTGATCACCCAAGGTGAAGATATTCAACAAAAAGTAGTAAAATTACTTTGCCACACATTCCCAGTATCAATATACCATATCTAGCCAACGCTGAATTTCACGGGGTCACAAGATCTGGAATGCTGGAGAAATGTTGCTGAGAGGAGAAAATGCTTAAGTATAAGTGGAAAAGAGCTGTCCACTTTATTTATTAAAATATTTATTAATAAAGTACTTCAAATCTCGCTGAAGTACCAAAGCCAGTGACATATATATATCATGATTATTCAGGTTCAAAAAATAGAATCCTCCGTAAACACTTAATACAATATTATTTCATTGAAATGACTTAAATATATTACCTGTTGAAACTGCTTCAGCATCAACAACCGCATTCGACAATTTCTGACCATGCAATGGAGACTCGAGTGGTGATCCCCCCGGCTGTGCACTCTGATTCCCAGTAAAGATGGACGGGTGAGCAACAAGAACAGATGTCTCCCTTAAAACAGCAAAGTACAAAATAATACTTTGTCACGTATTAAAAAAGTGCCTGCCAATCACAAAAGAAAAGAGATAACTGGTGATCACCCAAGTTGAAGATATTCAGCAAAAAGTAGTAAAATTACTTTGCCACACATGTCCAGTATCAAGATACCATAACAAGCCAACGCGGAATTTCACGGGGTCACAAGATCTGGAAATGCTGGAGAAATGGCGCTAAAATAAATAATGTTCAAATACAAGTGGCAAAGAGCTGACCACTGAGTTAATAAATTATTCATTGATAAAGTACTTCAAATCACACTGAAGTGCCAAAGCCAGTAACATGATATATAATACTGTATATATGATTATTCAGGTTCAAATAATAGAATCCTCCGTAAACACAATAAAATATTATTTTATTGAAATGACTAAAATATATTACCTGTTGAAACTCCTTCGGCATCAACAACCTTATACGATAATTCCTGACCATGCAATGGAGACTCGAGTGGTAATAGTGGTGATGTGGTGATGTATTTTCCTTTGAACAAAAATAGAAAATAACTGTTAGAAGTTGTTCTGGGTGAAAGCAGCCCGCAGTTTCCAAAACATAATTATGACATTGCTCAATATATGTACACATTTAATATGAAGGTCGGCCATCAGCGAAGCTTGCAAGTATTTTTATAAAATAAATATTGTATTTAATTGAAGAGACAAACCTGTGGGTTGATTGCAGAAGCCCTATCAATATCATCTTCAAATTTCTCCAGGAGATTTGTATCGTTTTTTCGATGTGATATCTCTACAAAATCAACGAATGATAATCCATAATGCACAGGAGTTTAAATTTACACATGCCCACCTGCCAATCGTGAGTAATTTAAACCTCGGGCGAGTGAATATTTGCTTAAGACCAGTTTACATTTTGAGTACATGCAATATGTATTTTTCGTGAAGGGATTTGCAGATGGTTCTATGTCTAAAACAAAATTAACACCCTGCAAAAACACATCACAGTGTGTGCATGTTACATAGTTGAGCACGCCCTGAATCTTGAATAAGACATACAATATGCCCCCCCCCCAATCAGAACAAAAGAATAACCGGACTAACAGTTTAAAGGATGTTTGCCAGCAACGTTATTCTAAAATTATCTTTATGACAACAAATGTAATTATTTACAGGAACAAATTCTTAGGCACCTCCATTTTAAAAATTGTATGAAGGTAGCCTGGATCCTGAAATATATCTTTGTTTCCGATTTCACGATTTCAAACTTAATCAGTATCAAATTTAGTCGATAATCACCCAATCGTGCAGTCATTAAAACTACATCAAAAGCCATGCGGTATATTTTACTACAATTTTCGTATATGAAAAGATGAGATTGAGATTAGAAACAAAGATATATTTTAGTATTGCCCAATTATAAAAAATTGTTGGCTCAAACAATCAACAAAGAAGCAAAACATAACAACTTCGTCTATGCTCAGATTTCTGTGAAAAAAAACTTATTTTGTATAAACAAACTTTAACATGAACTTGGAATACTAATACAAGATACAGGGCTGTCAATGAAAAAATTAAAATTTTCCACAATTAAAGTTGGTCATGTATCATGACCTGAAATATAATGGTATACCCCCAACCATCAATGGTTGCGGTTTTGATCCAACAAATGTCCATTTTTTGCCTCTGGGGTATGCTGCGTGTCATGCACATACGCTACATTTTGTGAGTCTGACTATGTGGTAACAACATTATCATACATATAAAACAACATGACATTATCATGATGACTGTGAATACAATTTACTTTTTCATGACAAATATATTTTTTCATGACAATCCATGCATATATAATGCCATATTTGCAATATTTGCTCATGCATTCTGCATAACTCTGCATAACGTCCGAAATTAAAATGACTTACGGTGATTTCGGAACTCGATCATTTCATTATTTACTAATTAGTTCATTTATTTATTCATTCATTGAGTCATTCATTCACTCATTTATTTTCCTACTCATTCATTTCTTCATTCATTGCTTCATTCATTCATTCATTCATTCATTCATTCATTCATTCATTCATTCATTCATTCATTCATTCATTCATTCATTCATTCTTTCATTCATTCATTCATTCATTCATTTATTCATTCATTCATTCATTCATTCATTCATTCATTCATTCATTCATTCATTCATTCATTCATTCATTCTTTCATTCATTCATTCATTCATTCATTCATTCATTCATTCATTCATTCATTCATTCATTCATTCATTCATTCATTCATTTATTCATTCATTCATTCATTCATTCATTCATTCATTCATTCATTCATTCATTCATTCTTTCATTCATTCATTCATTCTTTCATTCTTTCAATCATATATTTATTCATTCATTTATTCATGCAATTATTCATTCATTTATTTACTATTTTTCATTGATTCATTCGTTTATTTACTCATTATTATATTGACTTTGTGGTTCTAAAGTCCATTCATGCAAACCCAGTCGACAGAAGATGTTAAACTAATGTTGGATTAGAATTAAACTAACTTTGAACAAACGCACCTGGAAAGTAGCAGATTTCACCCTTTAATATCAATGGAACGGAAACGTTATTAGTCAATAGTAAAAATTCGGGCACAAAGTCGAAAGGTCGTAGGTTCGAATCCCACATCGGACATGATGGTGATTTTTCTACGGCCGGCCCCAACCCAGGGTGAGTTCGACACAGGCTCAATGGGTAGGTCAAGCCACTGACCGAGATTCATCCACTGAAAGGATGCGACATTGGGGGGCGTCTCGGAGCTATGTTCATCAATACCTACAAAATGAGCTGCCACGCGCCGCTATTCGATTATCATAGTAGGGGGCGGGGGGTTTTTAAGGGGTCAGAAGATGACCTCAATGACCCTGAAAAAAATAAACCCACTTTTATTTTTACTTTTAGCACCCTCAAGATACATAATCAACAATAAAATTAATTTATACACCAACATCGAGCAAATGGGGTACATATAGACATGCACTGTATAGGGGGCTTGCACCACGCTCATGACGCTAGTGCTGGCTTCATAATTTTATTTTCTGTAAACTTGTTCATTTTTTGCAAATTGTAGTGTGTTTAAAACATCAATTTTATATAATTCATATTTAATTTCATACCTTACAATTTTAGGAACCGAAAGTTAACATTTTAATCTGATACTTTACCTCAAAATCTCAAATTGGTCAGATTATGACCATTTTTCATTTTGGAGGCTCTAGCTCAATAGTCAAAACGCGACTTCCGTCTCATTTTGCCAGATCGGGTCACATATATGCAACAAGGCTTTATAAACGATTAACCCTAGGCGACCAAGCGGATAAATATGTATGGCCACAAAATCAAGTGCTAATATACAATGTACATTCAATTCAGTTTAATAATGTACTGAGATTTATAATAGCATATAAAACTGGCCATCACAATATTAAAGGTACTATTTTATTGCAAGGCAAAGTACATATCATAAGAACAAAATATTTGCGAACCGTTGACAGCTCACATATGTGGCTATTTTATCTGTCACTCACAAGCCGTTGACATCTCACATGTCGCTGTTACGCTTAATTGTCGTATGTGTGCAAGTACGTCACGCACTAATAATTAATTATATACCGTAACAAAAAGATATTTCTACTTTTACTTTTTCAAATCCATAAAATATTGCATAATAGCAATGTGTATATATATGTTGACCTTATAGGGTTAATTTTCTAAAATCAAATCACCAAATTCTTTATTTGGAATTTTCACCCAGTTGAAGTTGTGTCTCGTTGACACGATCCAAAAACTTTAACTGAGTGAAAATCATTCACATTTGACAAAATGTAGGTCAACGATTTTGTGAAATCTTGTTGTTTGATGTAGCGTTTTATCCTTAACACGTTCAAAAGCTGGTAGGCCTATTTAACCCTTTGACTTCCAGGCCGGGGTGCATGCCAGGATCCAGATATACTGGTGTAGGAGTTCTATTTTTCGTCATTTGAAGCTGGAATTGCTAACGCAATTTCCAGCTTCAAATGACAAAAAATACATAAATGTAGTATATATTTGACGAAAATTTGTGTCATTTTATGGTCACGTTCATTGACGAATGACGACGGAAATTTCCGTCATGTATGGTAGTGAAAAGGTTAATGTGCTAATAAAAATGAAGAAACGAATATATTCGGGATCGGCGGTTAAAAGGTTAACCTTACAGTTTTTGACATGTGCGTTCTATTTTTTATGCGCCGGTAAGTTGGTTTGATGTATAGATGATTAGTATTGTGTATGTTGTAAGCATGCGGGAAAGGTAGGCCTAGCCCCTATGCGGGTATTTTTTGTTTTTAATTTTGATCACTGACACTAATTACAAATGTATATATCATTGCTGACCAAATGGGTGAGCCATTATGCAGGGTCCTGTTTAACATGTTTAAAACACACGTTCTTACGGGCGATGACATTACAAGTAGAATTGGCACAAAGTTTGCAGCCATGCAGTGCAATCCACTTAGGGGGCCACCATTAGATTCCCAGGGGGGGGGGGAGGGGGCAGGAGTAGTTGTCGCGGGCAAATTATTTATTTCAACCGGGCTCGGCGGCGCGCTGAAAATTTCACATTTTTTGTTACATGTTTATATGGAACAGCTCTTGAAGTAAATTATTAATTTCACGCAGAGTCTAATGGTGGCCCCCTTAATTACTTGACCGGGTTTTGAGAAAGACCAGAACTGGGACACGATGACATTTCACAAGTTGAAGAGTATCTTGTACAGGTTTGGTCAGGTGCCCGATCAAAACCAAATGCCAAGACATTTGATGAACTTCGTCTGCATGTCCACTTGAATGGCCCCTACCCCCACCGCCATGACTAATATGCCACCTACATGGAGGGTTATTCGTGAACATATCAAACGAGCATTCTATGTCGTTCGCAAGGTTGTTGACCATACTGCTAATGAGCTAGACTGTTGTCAGTTTGGATGGGAAAATGCTGGTGGTGGCCCAAAACCATCTAAATGCATGAATCCCTTGCCACCTGATATACTGATCACTTGTAAATGTACAGGTAAATGTGAAAGCAGGCGATGCATGTGCAAAAAATCTGGAGTAAAGTGTGTTATCGACTGTCATAAAACACAAGGTGTCTATTATAAGAATAATATGTAGCTAAGTGTACAAGTTCACAATGCTTCATCACTGAGTAGTACTGTTTATATAGCCCTAGTAATTCGAAGTCCTTTATGTAGGCCTATGTGACAAACATCACGTGTTTCAAATATACGTTGTGAAGCACGTACTTTCTAATGTATGAATCCCTTGCCACCTGATATAATGATCACTTGTAAATGTACAGATAAATGTGAAAGCAGGCAATGAATATGCAAAAAAAACTGGAATAAAATGTGTTATATACTGTCATAAAAACACAAGGTGTACCGTGTACGCATTGTGTCTATTGTAAGAATAATATATAACTGAGTGTATAAGTCATATCACTGAATATTACTGTGTATATAATCTTAGCATGCTTAGTACATCGAAGTTCTTCATGTATGTGACAAACATCATTTGTTTCAAGTATACCTTGTGAAGCACTTACCTTGTTCTTAAATATTTTGATTTTTTATACACACCCTTCCTATCCGATCTTAAGTTGTATAATTATAGAAAAAGTAAATTTTACAAATAATATTTGCTAGTCGTCTGATACTTCCATGAAATTGCAGAGAGTATTTTTAAAGCTAGACCATTTGTCATGTGATGTAATTCACCGCTTTAATTTTAACCAGTTGATTGTGTTTAAAAAGATACATCTTAATTTGCAATATCAAAATGTCTATTTTTTCAACAACATAATGTTTTTGAATGAAAATATCACAGTATTTGGCGGAGGAATCGAAGATAATGGCTCCGTACATGTCATATGGTCCAACATTTGAAATATTCAGTTCAGTTTTGCGCTGTTAGGATTTGACTAGAAAATTACATTTGCAAATTTTCAAGTAAATTAATTCAGAAGTGACGCGGAAAATCATACAATCCCGGCTAATTATGACTTTGGGTATAAACCCAAATTCACATTAAACCAGGATTGCATGATTTTCGTCGATTTCTCCGTCAATTCTGAGCCGATTTTCTTGAAATTTTGCAGATGCCATTGTCTATTCAAATCCTAACAGCATTAAAGTAAGACTATTCGACATAATTATAATAAAATTATACAATTAGTTTATTGGGTTTATAGAGGGACGTCGTAATTTCAATTTATTACATGTCAAATGGTCTAACTTTGGAATACGCTATATATAATATATAAAATACGACATTTTCAGGGCTGTTGGGATTCTTTTGAAAAATAGTGTTTGCAAAATTTCATGAAAATCTGTTGAGAATTGACTAAGAAATGAGCGAAAATCATGCGATCCTGGTTGATCAGTGTTAATGTGACTTTGGGTATAGTGAGCAATATCATAAGATACGCGCTTGAAAAATGATAAGTTTAGGTGGATAATGGATGCTATCTTGGATTTTTGAGATGGGTAGACCTCCGAATTGAAAATGGACCACAGAAATGAGTTTATCGGGTCAAAATCATATAGAAAATTGGTATTACACATGTTTCTAGGTCAATTAGTTAAAAAGTTATATATACGCTAAGGCTGATGGCGGCCATGTTGAATTTTAGGCTCTAGCGGCGTTATGCCACTGATTTTGAAAAATCACCTCCTGAAGTATTGATGTCCAGTGTGACTAGATTACGAAACAAACGGGAAACTCTCTTGCCCTGCTAATTTTTTACGGGCCTATGGGGCTGAGCCAGGACTATATAGGCCTGCGAAAATAGACAGTTGGTATCAGTCTTCAAAACAGGTCAACGCATTTTCCCGGCAGCAAGTCTTGACTCAGAGAGACCACCAGGCCAAGTCTGCGACCTCAGGAGTATCCATCCTTGCGGGGGAAGATGGTTCAACGTTACATCTGCGATAGATAAATCGTTAGATAATAACGAAAATGATAAAAAAAACAGCGCAGGACTATTTTTATTTCGTTAGTTAACCCTAGATATCATAAAGTTATAGGGAGATAATGCTAGTTGGCTTAGAGATCCAAGGGTTAGATGGAGATTAAAGTGTCGTTAGCTGCCATAGAGGGTTATATATGCTAACATAGTTTTTTATTAGTTGCCCTAGAGATCAAAGGCTGATTATTATGGATATTAAAGTGTCCCAATGCCATGTGTTAAATAAATAAAATATAACGAGTGTTATCATTGAAAGTTGAAGGTATGGTCAACTGTCAAAATTCGCGGGACAAGGGTCCCCCAAAATGCAATAGTGCCCGTGAGTAGGCCAAGGCCCTATTCCATAATAAAACTAAATATGCGTTTCCATAGACATCGAGGGAATGGACAACCGACTTCAAATCTCACGACACTGATTGATGTGTATGAGCTTCCGTCTGCGAGAATTGGCGAGAAAAGGGATAGTTTACTTCCGCTGTAAACTGTCAACCATGTGCTTTTTTATTGTTTTTTCATGGGTATGTAAACATTGTGTTGATCACAATTTCAATCACAGTCAAATTAATTATTACCATCAATATCTTTCAAATCTTAACAAATGTATTCAATAAATGAATATATTACAATAGTTCCTTCTGCTTCATTATCCAAAGTATTTAAACATTACAACAAGAATAAAATATCCAAGCCCATAAACTGATAAAGTATCCTTCTCCCGTGAAAATATGTGGACATAGAACATAGACGTATACACACCATGACCAATACACCTATAATTTGATGTCTATACATGTATTAAATTCAATATGACAATTGTCCGAATTAAGGTCTACTGACATGCCGGCTTAGTGATATACTACAGTCAAGTTTGAAACAGCTTCACTTTGGCGTCTAATTTAAATTGTAAACCTCAATTGTCATTGTTTTTAATGTATATATTTAGCATAAACATAAAAAATTACATTATTTTGAACAATTAGTTGATTCAGTAATTTAAATTATGGTGACAAAATAGCCCAAATTACTCGCCTATCGAGCCGATGAAAAACAAAAATAGACAGCATGAAAGGTAGAGCGAAAATCAGCTATCCCTTTTTCATAGTCGTAAATTCACGACAATCTCGCTACTGTCTGTAGTCCATTCCATCGATGTCTATGGCGTTTCATACCCAAAGCCTTAAATCACAGCAAGTTCCAACTTAGGCGACATCTATGAGTTAATAATTCCATCGAATCTCAAAGTCCTTAGTCCTGGATCTTAGCAGGTCGCTGGCCTGCAAACATACTGACTGTATTACTGCGGGTATCTCAAAACAGGTTGACCCCACGCTTGTACCGACACACAGTGAACACAAAACATTTGTATGACTTGATACAATGTTGGACCAGCGTCGAAGACGTTGGGCCGGAATTGTATAAATGTCATACAAATGTTTTGTGTTTGCTGGGCAGGAGGACTGTCTCTCAAACATTGTACATTTCACCAATGTTGGGCCAGCGTAGCAGACGTTGGCCTAACATTAAAACAACGTTGGGTGAGTGTCTCGTTAGAGTAGTATCCAGTCTTGTAATCAGGTTACTGAATCAACCACACTGTAGTGTATGCTGAAGGCTTACACGCATGCGAGTTTAGAACGTGACTCTATCTTTAACCGGTAAAACTGAGGGGGTAATTTGAAACTAGAGGGGGTAACTTGAAACTAGTTTCAGATTACCCCCGGAGGTAACCTGAACAGGTAGGTAATCTGAAACTTTTGCACCGGTTTCGTTAATTTCGCGCAGGGCCCCGCGCTGCACGCTCCTCACATCTGTTCACCAACAGATAATGTGGCGTCTAGAACTGAAATATGATAGCATGCAGCGAGTCTTTTAGCCGAGTGTTGCGATAGGTTTCAGACGCAGGTAATAGACTAGCTGCTGTCATATGAGCAACGTGAAATATAATTTCTGTTTTAAAGAGCAGCTCGGACATGAAATTATGCCAGCACCATGGCTAGCATCTCAGTGCTAGTGTTGGAGCTTTAAAATATAATTATATCATTGATATAATGATTAATAAATATATTATATAGGTGCAGATATATTTTGGTAACGGTCGATAATAAGATAATTTGGAGGGCAGGATTCCTGATGGCTTAATAGTCCGGAAGCTTAGAGAAATGATGGGAACATGCCGGATAAAAGCACCATTTTTTCCAGGCAACCATCAGATTCTTACCTATAATTTTGAGACTGGCGCCAAATGATTTAAGAAGTCTGAAGCTCCTGTGAGCCGTTTTTGTAATAACGGTAAATTATCGTATGTAAAAATCTTAGAAAAAATCACCGATTTTTTTACGATTTTAGCCTGGGCCAGTCCCTTTAAGGACTCAGATTCCTAGCTATATGATTCTGAGACAGGCGCCAAACGATAAAAGGCAAAAGCGCTTACGAGTCATTTTTGTAATAACGGGAAATTGTCACTTGCAAAAATATTTGGAAAAAGCTGTAAGGAATAAAATCAACACATATTGTCTTATTCCACGTGCGATTAATGTCTCAGAATAGTTAAAGGTCATACTTGACAGATTTTAATGTAAATTTGTTGCCATTTTTTAATTTTGGCATGTGGGCAATCGAAATGTGTGTAAAACTAATATTAATAGCGAATGTGGTCATAAAGGTACTAATTTTGAGCTCAAGGTATATTCCAATCATTGTATAAAAATGTTAGATCGAAAACGGGGAATGAACAAGATGAGTATAACGAAAATGGAAACAAGAGTAAATCTTTAATAACCGCATTCTATGATCAAGGAATACACTACTTCGATCTTGCTCCAGCGCGAGTTGCAAAACACATGTTCCATTACCGTGTAAAACTTTCATAGCACCCTAATATCTGACAGAAACTACAATTTTTCAAATTAATATGAGCAAGGCAAGTATAGGCTGCATGGGGTTTAAAGCACAAAAGTCGATACAAAATAAGCTTGATAAAGCGCATCGACAAAAAGTTGAAAATTAAGAGTCGGTGATCAGCAAAATTAAATGTAGGTTCACATATAATTTGCATACAATATATCATCATGGTGATGACATTTCTGTCATGTATCAAAATGTATCAGGAGGCATAAGACACTTGACTACTGTGTCACATTACTACTAAAATTTCTTGCACTGAAAAGTAAAACATTCGGTGCATGTCCATTTGACTTTCTTGCATGAACACCTATACTTTTGAAGCCACAATTCAAAAGTTCAATGCATGTTGTTGTTGTCCAGTTCTTTTGACAGATAATTTTCTGCAGGCTTTTTCACATACTCCAGGTGACTGGTCTTGTCATAAATGACAGAGTGCGGCAGATGGTATTGATGTGCAGATAGATGAGCCCCGATGTCTGCCAATGGATACTTAGTCACCAAGAAAGTGTACTTGCCAATGAGGATGACGACAACATCAGCATCCACAGTGCGCATCAGGCATGTGGTACATACACTCTCTGGAGCATCTCAAGGCTGGACCACAATTATTGTATCTGCCTCTTCGTGATCACAGGCATGCGTGCAGCACTAGGTCACTGCCACTGCTGACTACGGTGGCTCCAGATGTGGCAAAGACATGTTTCCTATCTGGAAAGTAGTGGAGGCAATCTTGTCTGAAACCCCGGTGAGATGAAGTTCATCAAGTGATTAACATTGATGAATGTTCATGAACATTGAGAAACACTCATCAATGTGTTAACAAGCCAGTTAATTTTTATGAACTTGGTAGGATCAATTCAGTTCATAGTTTGTTCATGAAAGTTCATGAGAGTCTTAATTCAGTTCATCAATCAATCAATCAATCAATCAATAAAACTTCTGTAGCGGACCGAGCTCAGAGGCAAACAAATCCTTATCGTGATCATTATCGAGGCCAAAGCAGGCTCGTCAACAGGGAGCCGGGCTGCTGAGGAGCTAGGGTTGGAAAGCCAGATCAAATAGGTGAAATTTAAGTAATTTCCGGAATGCTAAAATTGTTTCGGCATTACGGATTGGCACAGGTTCCATAAGGCTGGGCCAGATATAGAGAAAGTTCTTGACCCAGTCTTAGTTTTTATACGAGGAACAACAAATCTATTTAAATCTGTGAAGCATAGATATTTTATGAATTTCGGACGAACAAGTAAGTCAGGCAGATATGCAGGTTGGTTGTCTTTCAGGGCTCGGAACTTATTGTGCATATTGTTAAATGAATGCGAAACTTGACAGGAAGCCAATGTAATCATTTTAGAATAGGAGTGGAACGACTAAAACGTGGGGCCTTGGTTACCACTCCTGCAAGGCAGTTCTAAACGCGTTGTAATCTAGTGATATCCCTTTCTGGTATATTGTAAAAAAGTGAGTTGCAATAATCTAACTTGCTACTGACCAGTGTCACTGCAATTTGCTTGGCGAGATCTAAGGACAGACTTTTTCGAATTAGATGCAAATCACGGATATGATAGAAGCATGCCCTACATGTTTGAAATATGTGTTTTCGGAAATTCAATCTACTGTCGAATACTACACCAAGATTTTTGGCTGATGCAGATGGATTTGTGTCTTGATCTAGAATTAGGCATGTGAAATTATGTAAGAATTTTTCTCGCTTAAGTTTGGTCGCAACGAGAAGAAATTATGTCTTACTAGGATTAAGCTTCAGCTTAGACCCTGTCATCCAGGCCGACACGGCCATTACACAATGTTGCAACTGCTCAAGAGATTTCTTAGAATGGGACACGGATAAAGTCGACATGTAAATTTGAGTGTCATCGGCATAAAGATGGTGGTTTATGTCAAAACTGGAGATGATTGCGCCAAGTGGTGTAGTGTAAAGGGTAAAAAGCACTGGTCCCAGCACAGAGCCCTGGGAAACTCCATATGTGAGTGTGACTTTATCTGACAGAGTGTCTTTAATTTTTACGGATTGGTGCCTATTTTTCAAACAAGAAGAAAACCAAATTTGAGCCTGCCCAGATATTCCATACCGATCTGAAAGTCTATTTGTTCATGACTAGTTCATGAAAGTTCATGAGGGACAGTTTCATAAACTGTGATGAATTTTTTATGAGCTTCATAAGTATTAATTTAGTTCATGATTTGTTCGTTAAAGTGCATAAGAGATAGTTTCATGAACTTTGATGAATTATTTTGAACTTGATATGTCTTAATTTGGTTCATGGCTAGTTTATGAAAATTCAGGAGGGACAGTTTCATGAACTGTGATGAATTGTTATGAGCCTGAAGTCACAATTTAGTTCATGGTTTGTTCGTGAAAATTCATGAACTGTTGTGACTGATTGCCTAATTACCCTGGCGAGTACGGTGTCAATTACACAATGGCTAATTAACTAATTAATTAGCAAATTAATACGTTCTGAGCTACATTATCAACCTCAGAATACATAATATATTAAACTATTTTTTTTCTTATTTTTCTGTTCTGTTTTGTGTGAATTTGTGAGGGGGGGAAATATCATATTTTGAAGCTTAATTAGCTTACTTTTTAAATTAAGACGTAACCTCAGAAAAATAGTAATCTAAATCAAAATATCGTATGTATTTTAAAGGTCGAAAGATTTAGACTTGGAAGTTAATGCATTTTCATGAACAATTCCTAAAACTTCATAAACATCAACATGAACTTTCGTGCTGCTGGCTTATCTAGTTCATGAACCACCAGAGTTTCTTGTGAATTGTGGACAGACAACAGACGCCAGACGACAGACGCAACACGATGGCATAAGCTCATCTTAGGCCTAAAGGCCGGATGAGCTAAAAAAAGAAAGAAATTGAAGTCAAAATTCTGATCAATCATGATCTTGAATCAGTCAGCTAGACAAGTGGATGAAAAGAATTCGTAAAAGGAATAAATTCAAATTATGATTCCTATCAGGCTCATTCTTAGGGGGGGGGGGGACTTTTTAAGGTTTTAAATTTTCTTCACCACCCAACTAGCCCCCAACGTTATGATACCTAAGCTTCAGGTGTAATATTAAATCCAAACATATTACGCGAATATAGGCCTATAGCTTCAAAATGTCACAAATATGGTCCTAAACTATCCTGAGCCCTTAACTACACCTGGAATATAGCAAAATGTGATGATGTTAATGCATACAGATAATACAAGCTAATCTGCTTTTTGCCAGTGACAATTTTCCGTTACTACAAAAATGGCTCGTAGGCGCTTTTAACTTTTTAGTTTAATTTGTTGCCAGTCTCAAAATCATAGCTAGGAGTCTGGGCCCTTGGCTGCACCTGTATTATGAGAAAATGTGGTAATTTTGATACATACATAATTATAGTCTATTATGATGACACAAGTGAATCAGCTTTTTTCAAGACTTTTGTGGGGGACAATTTTCCCGCTATTACAAAAATGGCTCGTTTGAGTTTCTGACTTCTTAAATCGTTTGTTGCCGGTCTCAGAATCATAGCTAGGAACCTGAGCACATAATTGCACCTAGAATATAAGAAAATGTGGTGATTTTGACGCATACAGATAACTTATTATGATGATACAAGTGAGTCAGTTTTTTTCCAAGATTTTTGCAAGCGTCAAATTCCCGTTATTACAAAAATGGCTCATATGAGCTTATTAACTCGTTTGGCGCCGGTCTCATAATTATAGCTAAGAACCTGATGACTATCTGGAACAAATTGGTGCTTCCGGCCTAAATGAGTTGCAAAATAGTATATCGACCTAAAGTAGGTGAGGAAGTGCGCGTGGTGTACACATACCTGTACAGACAACAGTTCCGCGCCAGTCGCCAGTGTGCCTACTCCATCAAGCTCCATCAGGTTCCATGCCTGAATACATTAACCCTTAGAGCACTGATGACGACGCCAGGAGACATTCTGTGTTTTCATTAGCACCTGTATAGCCCCTGATAACAAGCTGTTCACAGTAAAATATGTCTTCAATCTTGAAACACTGATATATATATATTGGGACCTAAATTTCACAAAAAACATAAATTTTCAGTCACTTGAAGTTGTGTGTCGCGGTAGCGAGACACAACTTAATGTGACTGAAAATTTAAATTGAATGGCTCAGTGCTCTAAGGGTTAAGACGACCCAGCCCTTACCAGCACGTTCAACCGATGCTGGAAAAATGTCGGCCCATAATATAACACCTATATAATTTCGTAAATTCTGTAGCCTACTTTTGTGGTCAAAAGAAATCACGGTGTCGGCAATAGTATGTTAATTGCAGAGAAAAAAAAAAATAATAAAGTTCCCCCATGTCTACTCAACATCTCTTTCTCCCAAAAACGTGTTTTATGGCGTAACAAAGTTAGCTATCAGAATGTTATACGATTTTATTCGACAGAGATACGAATCGTGTGTGACATGATAGGCCTACCCTAGCTTCTGATCGATTAGCATACCGTAAATCTGGTAATTTTCGCGTGTTTAAATTTTTGCGAATTTCTGATTTTGAGGCTTTTCGCGAGGTTTAGAACTCGCGAATTTTCAATTTTTCTTTGGTAGCGCTATTACAAAAAAAAAATTCTCGAGATTCTTGAATTTGCAAATTTGTCTTCCTCGCGAAAATTAAAACCTCGCGAATATTACCAAATCAACTGTAGGCCTATATACATGTGATACTGTACCATGTATAACTATAGTAGCATGGGCTGCATCAGTGCATTCACTTATCTCGCCCGGTCACTAACGATTTATACAGTCACTGTGGCGTATCACATGATAGTACACTAAACATTGAAATACAGCACATGAATGATATTTTTCAGCACCTGTTAGTTAACGATGAGGAACATCAGGCCTGAGTGTACAAAGAAAACAACACTATTTGTTTTGCTTTGTATTTTAATTTCGGTTCTGATCATAAGCCTAACTGCTCTTAAAATAACAACACAATACTTTGTGGTACCACTGCCGGTGATGCGATATAAATTGTGGAAACAAGACCATCCTTTAATACACGATGAAAAACATCACCAAAACATATCCGGAAAAACCCAACACATGACAGAAATTATTCAACACCGTCTAGCCCCATTGAAGATAGAAGATCAACAGGTGCTACCGTATACCATATCCAGGGACACATTTGCAAAGTACAAGTCAAAACAGGTGAATGAAACTAGTTCTTCTCTGCCAAATATTGTGAAGAATACATCTCTGACAGTGAGTTTTGGAGACCTTAAAGCGGAACATTGTGAAAATAGTCCAGAGAATATACCCACGATTTGCAGAAACCTCTCTTTGGATTCCATCTCACACATGCGCGCAGAGTCTGCTAAATGGCAGCCTCTCAAAACAAACGTCCCTTGTCATTTTTATTCGGCGTTCTGGGAAACGCGGCAACCAACAGTCAATGAGGTTCGTGTGATAGGCATGGCTGAAAAAGAAAAAAATCATGATGTTTGGTGTCATCTCTGGTTTGAAAAGCAATGTCATCCAACAACTACAAAAGCGATGAGAAGGAAACAAACGTGTTCAAAATGTAGAAAGTAAGAATTATACGTTTATCTGTTTGTCATAATCACTCTAATTCCTCAAGTCAGTAAATTAACCACAGCATAATTAGACTAAATGATCTGTAAAAAAACAACAAATTTATATATATATATATTTTTAGATATAGGTCTGTCTTAATTTTCATTGTGAGAGTTCAATTGTTAGCTGTTTTCTAATCTTCATCCATCAATGCTGTACTTTTGCGTACATTATGTTATCATTTTTATGCAGTGCATAATATAATAGTATAGACAATGATGTAAACATGGTAAATATATACGTGTACAAGTATTAAATAAAATAATTACAAGAAATAGAAAATCCATGTTAAAGGGACTGGCCCAGGCTAATATCATAAAAAAATCGGTGATTTTATTTTGGCTTTTGCCCATATGATGCAAACATATCCATAGACTAGACCAGTTAGGCTAGACATACAGACGAAATTCCTGATTTCTAATTTCGGACGACCATGTCAAAAATAAGAAATACAGGAATTTCAACAACTTGGTGATTTTAGCCTGGGCCAGTCCCTTTAATGATACTACACACATGATACATTATATTTCCCGCAGCAAATCCAGAGCTAAAAGAACCGCTATTAGGGCTTATAACTATTATTGTAAATAGATATTATAAAAAAAAACACACTCGGCAAAGCGTAGAAATCTATAGGATATACGAAAGTTGATATAACTAAAGTATGTATAGAAACAATGATAAGTCATATATATGGTATGTGGTAGAGCCCTTTTAGCATATTTATATAATCTAATAAGTACGTAATATAAAAAAATAGTGTATGACATAGCAGTAAAGTGATTAAACACATATACATCGACATATAGATACATAAAATATAAATAAATATAAAAGTATAAACATGATACACATGCATATCGACATGATTTGTATGGTCACACTTAACTCAAATGAGATAGTGAGTTCGGTGTAATTTTTCAAAGTTATTTTTGAAGCAACACTCCTTTGATGTCGTTCGTATAACTAACTACATGTAGTTAACTACAACGTCGAGTGGATAAGCTCGATATAACCGCCCAAATTACCCCCCCCCCCCACACACACACAAAAAAAAACTATGCCTGGGTATATTCTGGATTACACCCTGGGGTATAGCCTTGGCGAAATCTGAGAGCGCCCACCATAGTCTAGTTGATATCTGAGATATTGTGCTTAAAAACTGACCCAATGTAGGAACCCTGCATCAATTGATTTTTCAAAATTTTAAACGATTTCTGACGTGTGCCAAGATGACAGAGTAAACTAAATAGGTTAATTTTGCGATTAAAAATAGCACCTGAAATCCATAAATCTAGCGGCAAATATAAATCTAGCGGCAAATATACGCTTCAAAATATCGACAAGAAGATTTTATTCTCCATTTCGAATGTTTTCTAGCATATGATATCTCATGTAAGTTGTTTAACAGTTGTGTATGTTACAAACAATAAAAATAATAAGAATAAAGGGTACTTATTTATTGAATGAATCACAACTCAGTCATTTTCAATCCTTGTTATTATCAGTGATTATTATAGTCCACAAGTCATTGTTTTTGGTGATTAGCATGATTAGATGATCACTTAATAAACAACTATAAACAAGCAATAAACAACTATTATAAACAAAGAAATATCAATAATTATATAAAGTTCTGTCTGATTAACATGATAAAGTGTCCCAATCTCCATACCACTAGAACAATGGCAAACATTGACACTACACACTAATGTTCCAAAATCCACTTAATCATTGTAATACCTTAATATCGCTGACTATTATATTGTATATCAATATTTCAACACAAACTTATTTTGAACGTGTGTACGATTTATGTCACACACTGTTGACCAGTTGACACAAACACCTGTGATTGTTCCTTGTGACAGAGACGAGTACAACGCAATCCAGTTTTAAAGCATTTACACCTTTTGGTGCCACAACCGGAGTTACACTGACACATGTGACAAGGTATAATTTCAACGATAGCTTTTGGGATGACATCTTTGAACATTGTAAGAACTTAGTTACACTGACATGATATAATTTCAACGATAGCTTTTGGGATGGTATCTTTGGACATTGTAAAAGGCAGTAGCTGTCCATCCTGCTACAGGGTCTGTAGGAGATGGTATATCAGGTTCAGTTATTGCTGCAGACCGCCATACAATAAACTGATAGAATGCTCTCATCAGATGAAATCGTAGTACATCAGATGTATATTAGGAGGCATTGATTCTGGCTTTGAGCAACTGAGTAAGATATGTTCCCGAACCGCAAATGCTGTGTGATGTGACTTGATTCCATCCAGTTTGCACACAAACAACTCCATCCTCGCTGCCACCTCATCACTGAAGTGTTTCTGGTGAGATATATCTTTCAGTATTCCGGAATTTGCTAACAATTCATTGCTCTTAGTTTCCCAATGCCGTAGACAAAGGAAACTGAATCACAACCTGCTATGGCATTGTAATCAGGCGCTGTAATATTTTTCGATTCACGCTCACCACCTCGACTGTCTCTGATTTTTTGCTTTGCTTAGACAATGCTACGCAAATAAAAGTTCGCAAATGTTAGCCAAATGTGGATTTTTAGGGTAACCTTGTTTCGGTAGTCCGAGCTTGACGTGAACTGCACGGTTCAACGTCAGATGTGGACAGCATAGAAAAAGTTGTGTTTTTCTATGCTGGTGGTCAGTGTACGCTGAGAAAATTTCATGAAAAATGTGAAGGTAGCCCTATTTAGATGGTAAAATTCACCTATAAACATGATAAAGACAGTGGTTTCCGTTCCCACGTTAAGGCGTTATTCTAATGAGATGTAAATATGTCATTACAGAATGATGAAAAAAATAATTGATCAAACAATGACGCAGTAATTCATTACGCAATCGATCGTCTGCGCACCGGATTTTGTGGGCACAACTTTGCAAATGGCAATTATTACAGACTCTGTATCGCACACAGAGTCTGCTATTACGGACTATGTTTTGGCTGCTATTCTTTTTTCTCTCGACTGCTTATGCATCTCTAGCATCCTAGTGATGATATTTCGGCGGATATAGGTTTCTAACCGTTGAAGGATTTTTTTAAAAGGCAAAATTCAAAATGACCCCCATGAAATCACCAAAGTTATTATATCTTCCTCAATATTTGAGATGGAGACTTGATTTTTTCTATTTTTTCTTTGGTGTTGACAGAGATCTTGAATCTTTTATTGTATGATGCAGCAAATTTAAAACACATAGCATGAGCAAATCTCAGCAAAATTCATTTAAACTCCTGATTGTAATTAAACAACATTGAACAACAACAGAGCACAATAAATGATGATCTTAATTTTAATAGAGCTGAAGGCGTATGCGTAATTCCCGAAATTCCTCCAGCACTCTTTCCTGTCCTATTAACCCACGCTGTTGCATAGTCTTCATCAACATGAGAGGAATGACTGTCCTAATTTCACTGGACACCAAAGTTGCCACAGCTCAGTTTAACAAGAACCTCATCTGGGAGATGCGACATTTCGTCGACATATACAGACCCCCACCTGGCATAATTAGTGTGATCAAACCTGATTGAGATACAAACTAATACGTTTGTTCATTCAAATTGCACTGCACCTGACAAATATACAGCGATATATAAATGTCTAAACATGAAACTTGAATGATATTCAATCTGACCAGAAAAGCTCATTTGAAGAAGTAATGGAGCATGCACTTGAAACTATGGTGTGTTAGATCAAAGTCTGCGCTCCTCTGACTACGAATAAACATCAGCAGGATCTTGACCATATGCAGGTACTCCCATCACAAGGAGACGTTCTTTTTTCCAGTTTTCCGCAGCACAACAAATTAGTCTACCCTTGACCGCTTCTCTGTTGACTCGGACAAAGTCATAAGAGGTAGAAAACTTTTACCCTCGGATAGTTTAATCAGATCATGATGGAGATCACAATATTGTGTCTGACAAAAAGCAAGCATCTGAGCAATGACAATCCGCCTAAGGGCCTGGTAAGTCACCTTGTGAAGACTCATTTCAGCCTTGTACGATTTGCCTTTGAGAATTTTGTCAGCCTTCAGCGGCCCTATAGACTGCTTGCACGAGTTTGCGCGTGAACAATTGTCTGATTAAAATAGTTCGGAGTTGCTCACTGTGTGGCGTGTTGTCATTGAAATGTGACAGTTGTCTGATTAAAACAGTTCAGCGTTGCTCACCGTGTGGCGTACGTTTTGTTATTGAAAAAGGTGTATTACCATGATTACACCCGCTCTGATCAAATGTCTCGGAGACCATTTTCAGCAACATAATCCCCAATCATGCTCTAAAAGCACATGCTAGTGTGAAGCCCACCAAGTCTCAATATTAACTCTGTTGTAATCAGGGACAGCCCACTTGAGCTCAATAGCCTTACAAAACAATGCTTGGTCAACCACAATTATAGTGTAATTGGTGCTCAGCTGTCTGCTGGAGCATTTAGCAGTGGCATATAACCAACCTCTGTTTTAACCTCCGTATGACTTATAACAGTATAAGAGACTGCTTCATCGCTGTCCAATTACTATATCTCGATTAAGATCTCTGGTGGTATGTTCGTTGGCTTCTTGAGAAAATAAACGCCATATTGATTGCCCTTGATTCATACTCTTTAGTTTCATCCACATTGAATATGTCTAAATTCACAGGGGAAATAAATTCAGCTGGTGGGTCTTTGATGATGGTGTGGTCACCTCTTCCAATTTTGAAGTGGCGCTAGGCCTACATTAGAAACAATACATTCTCATTTTTCTCTCAGCTATTATTTTACTACTCATATTTCTGATCTGGTGGCTATTCTTATAGCGACTGATACAGGGAAACAGTTATTTTGAATATGAACTTGATCTACCCAGCCAAAAATGTGTTCCTAAATTGTGTCAGCATAATAACAAAACGCAACCGGACTACTGTTTATATTGTATTTTGTCGTTGATTTTTTATTTTTAGAAATGTACAAGCCATACACAATTTGAATGGGCACCAGCGGATTTCTCATACCTCAAGATTTGGTTATAGACACCCATCCGTGCTGCAACTCAAGTTAGACTAGATATAGAGACGAAATTCCCGCATTTCTAGTTATTGACATGGTTGTCCATAATTAGAAATCAGGAATTTCGTCTCTAAATCTAGTCTAACTGGTGAATGCGCAGCAGAAAAAAATTAAAAACATTTGCAGTTCTAGTCTATGGACATGGTCACATCATATGGTCATATTAAGAAGCCAAAATAAAATCACCGATTTTTTAATGATTTTAGCCTGGGCCAGTCCCTTTAATATCTGGAGATGTGGAAGGGGGCTATACTATTTTGAATAAAACTTTGTTGTCCAGGTATTGATAAGTTGAGACTTGTGCATCAAATAATTATTCGAAGATACTTAAAAATGCCGTGTTTTTCAAACACGGCATTTTTAAGTAAGTAGTTTGAGCAAGAAAATAACCATGAAAATAATATTATAATGTGAAAAATGTAATAATTTTTTCTTATAAACAAGAAAAGTATTTTTAAAGTATACTCAAGCATATTGCACAACTGAAAGTAAAACCTATAGAACCCCACAGAGATCAAATGTAGCGTATCTAGGACATTATTATAAATTTTAACCGTTTAGGCCTAGGTGTTATTAAGTCGATAATTTAAAATCTTGATATGATCTTGAAAACAATTTCATTGGCGTTTTGTCGCTCGTAAATTTGGTTGCTTGGTTGGGTTATTCTCAGCAATGAGTGTGCTTTAATTTTTAAAGCAGAATATCAATAAGTAATTTTACTACCAACCTATATTATAAATACTATCTCACGGGTCTATATCTTTTTTGCATATATAAACTTTACTGAAATAAATGTGAAAAATGTGTCATGAAAAAACCCCACAAGATATCTCAACTCGTGTTGAGATTGTAGCCATCTGTTTAGTTTATCTGTTTACATCTTTACCTTTATGTCAAGCTTTGATAAATGTATCATTTTGCTTAGAATAACTAATAAATTGTTAGTCCAAATAGTCTGATAACTCTGATAACTAGCATTATTTGACGCATCTTTTGTGTTGAAAGGTTTGGTTCATATCCGAGAAAGCGAAGTTTACCTAAGCATGGGAGAAGTATTATAGGCCTGCCTATATTATGTGATTGCAGTATAATTATATAATATTACCGTGCTAATTAAGAAAAGCGCAAAATTTGGATCTCATTACAATCTATTACTAGTATCTTATTATTCCGACAATCATTTTTTTCTCAGCAAGTTTCAAAATTCAGGTACTCGCGTTTTAAGCAGCATGCTGGTCATATTGATTGTTCATATTTACGATGTTTCAAACTGTGAAGTGTACATTGCTGCCTACGATATGCAATTATTATAAAAATGATTATTTTTATACGATCTTGTTCTTATGTGGGCCTACGGCTCTCAGCATTTACAGGCAGTTTGGCAATAACCTCTTGATCCATTTATTGTGGGTATTTTTCATTCATTTGAAGCTGGAAATTACGTCAGCAACATTAGCATCAAAAACTTAATGAGTAGCCTATTATTAACGCAACCCTAATGAAAGTGCTAGCCGTTGTTACTCGCACAAGTAAATAAATATAGACAAATACTTGGTCATGGGGTTGTTCAAAAATAAAGATCATTCCGATGAGGTAATTATCTAGCTATCATGACTATCGAGTTTTCTGAAAAACCGGCCTTCTGAATAATAATCCTTACTTTTTTTCTGACTAACGGGCCTTCTGACAATCGGGCCTTCTGACAATCGGGCCTTCTGACTAATCATCCTTACTGGTTTTCTGACTAACGGGCCTTCTGACTAACGGGCCTTCTGACTCATGGGCCTTCTGACTGACGGGCCTTCTGACTAAAAGGCGGACACCGCTTGCATCAACAGATTGAAGAAGGTTGACGTTGCTTGACGTTGATCAGGAGGGGTCACGGTGATGGCCACACAATTGAACCGGTGTTGCGTGTACTTTTGCACTTTTGCGTTTGGGAAAATTGATCCCAGGGCGGACGAGCACTCTTTAAAAAGTCATCATAAAATGAGGGATGACTTTATGGAGACGTATGTCTGAGTACTACACGGGACTTTTACGATTAAAGTTCTTAAAACGTAATAAGTCACTCAATCATGTACTGGTTCAGATAAGATTTGAACAAATCATCTAAGTTTTGTTGTCAAATTATGCCTGTAAATATACAGACAGATTATGGGTGAATTTGTTAGGAAATTGTCTATGGTTAATTTGCCTATGTGTTTCAAGCCCTGTGGCTTCTTTGTCATTCTATGTTGCAACATGGAGACATCACTTCTGGTCAGTGCTAGTGCTGTATGGCATATCATGATTTTTCTATAAATTGATTGCAGATTAAAGCAGTATTCACATATTATTTTTGAATTTGTTATTACATCTGAACGTATACATAGTATATGGTAATATTATTCGCAGCAAAAAATAAAACAATGTATATGCCTATCTTTTATGCAACATGAATAATCACTTGAATGAGTTCATTTCGTGAATATGTTTGTCCAGGAAGTCCATCTTCTGACAGTATGTGATTGCTGTGAATTCTCGATTGATATCGTATCCCCGTGCATAAACCTACATGAACGTATACGTGAACATTGCATGTTTTATTTTTGGGGGTGTTTTAAATAGTTTTATGCTGGAATATAAATGCATGCACTTGTTCTCGAAAACTAACTGCACCCCTTGAATAGGAATTTTGCTACAAAATCTATCGTCAGTTGGAGGGTCTTGTCACAATCACCCTCGATGCCCACCACCTCATAATTATTAGCTTATTATTGACACCCATCTAAACAAACCTTGTGAATTACTAACAGCAAATGAAAAGGGTGAGAGAGTAGGAAGGTTTTTTATGTCATTATCATGTAAAATTTTAGACATCAAGTCTAATCTTATTAAACATTATTAAGCAAATACCCCAAAGCACAAAGCAACAAGACGCGAAGCACAAAGCAACTAAATAATCGTTAATATTGACCCTAATATCATTCAAGAAACTGAACTTATTATATTTTTAAAGCAATTTAATTTCAAACCACACATTTGTTATAATAAACATAGACCATTTTAAATCATAGAATTGATCATGTTGATAGAGAAAGGATATTATTAAAATACACTGATATAATTCTAATGTACATATATATGTACATATAATTATCATGGCAGTCCTGTTAAACTGTATTTCAAGTAGTTAAGATGCATATTTACAATGCCCTGTGCTTGTTTACATATATCAATGTGAAGCCTGATTTTGAGTGTAAATATCATGTCGATTACATGCAATTTTACAGAACTAACCCTGTTGTACGTGCTGTATATATACATATAATATTATGAAAAATAATTCAGTAATGGCTTTTAACTGTGTCACTAAAGCAGCTATCTATCTATAATATTGGTTTTGACGGTGATTGTTTTTTATATTTATTGCAGAATAAAAGGTTATTTCTTCTCTTGTGCTGTCTCACGGTCAGAGAAGAGAGTGCCAGCAGCTGTATCATTTACATTGGGAAAATGTGAACTTCCCATCAACCTTATACAAGTGGAAAATGACAAGGAAACGTACCAAGGTCCTCATTATCACATTACAGCCTGTCTGGGTCAAATCTATCATGGATTTGATAACGTCAATCAACTGGTGGAGATGCTGGAGGTGAATCTCATTCTAGGTGTGGATCACTTAGTATTATATAACCACACGAGCTCATCTGTGGTAAAACCATACATCCGCAGCTTTCAAAAGGATGGCGTATTGGATTTCTATTCTTGGTACCATCCTCTCGTAGAGAGAGAAGTTGGAACGCATTACTTTGGTAATTTTATTCTCAGGAACGACTGTTTATATCGCTATATGTACAGATCACGTTATATTATAATGACAGACATAGATGAAGTGATTGTACCAAGTGCGGACTATGATACCCTCCCTATGCTTATGTCCAGCCTGTCAAAGTCTGATAATTCTGAGTATGTTTTCAATCATGTATGTTTTCCTAACAGCTGGCCAAGTGATCCGTTGATGAACGCAAGTGATAATGTAGCACAACGTTACCAAATAAGAACATTATTAAAAACAAACAGAACAGGTGAGCCACTCCCAGACGGTCATAGATCTAAATATATCATAAAACCCAAAAACATAGCTGAGGCCGGAGTTCACACATGCTATACTCATGTTGGTAAGGAAAAGAGAATGTATGTCAACCCAAGTAAAGGAAAATTGTTTCACTACAGAAACACTGTGACTGGAACTAAGTTAGACTTGGGAACAAAGATAGACAATAGCATGCACCACTACGCTGATAGTATTATCAGCAGGGTTAGTACAAGGCATGATGAGGTGAAGAAAATGACTGAATGAAATACTATTTCAAATGAATACGCAATTCTGTGAAACTCAATGACTTTGGCCTCCTTTGTTTTCACCGAGCTGGCTGATACAATGAAGTATTGGGAGGGGGTCTTATATAACCTCGTTTTTACCGAGTGACGTCACTGCGTTTCACAGAAAGAAGTATGGGGGAGGGGGTGTTATATAACCTTGTTTTCACCGAGTGACGTCACTGCGTTTCACAAAATTACAATTATAGTATATTACATTGAACACCTCCTATGACATAATAACAAAGTAATAATTGTGTGGAATAATATCTAGGGTTTCTTGGGTGATAACGATGGACAAAGTGATTATGATGCAAATATTATATTAATATCTGATCGAAACATAATATTTTCGCCACACACTGAGGTTAATATTTTTGTCTCATCCTGGAAGTAATCTTTCTAACGCTACGAATGTACGTATGGTTTCGGTTTATTAATGATGCAACCCAGCAAACATGAGTCTACGACGCTGGCCCAACAGTAAACTAACGTTAGGCCAACGTCCCATGTTCGCTGGGAAGGGAATAATTATAATTATCTGGTGTATAGAAAAACCCCAATGTCACACGAACACTATATTACTAATGCGGCAAGGGCGGGGGCCCTAGGGTAGTGGTGAGCACCGCTGCTTTTCACGCCAGAGTTCGGGGCTCGGTTCCCGGTCTCGGCGGTTTCAAAGAAACAAAATTGTTTCTTCCCCATCCACGTGTGAAAGTCAGTATTGTGGGGAGCCTCCGTGACCGAGAGGTAGCGTGCTCGGCCTCAGACCGCCAGGGCTCGAATTTCGAATCCTGTGTCTGGAGGACAGTGTCATCTCATTCATCTCATCATCCGCAGGGGGTTCTCCTGGCCCAGTTTAGCCTATATGTGCTCAAAGGTGGCCTAAAGCCCGATTCATTTTATTTCATTTCATTTACTAATGCGGCAAATGCTGATTCAATGATAACCGTGCACATTGCCTTACGAATGTTATAATAGCTATACTGCTAATGTTTTGGTTGACACAAGTTACCAGTTCATAAGTGAAATAGATCACAAGTTATCAATTTATTATCAGATTATGTGATATGTTAATAAATATTAATATGCGAATAAGCATAAGGAACAAACAAAATTCAATAAATCTGTATCCACGAAATGAACGTGTTTAAAATAGAACTAGAAGAGTCTAGTTTTTTTGTAAAAAAACTGGATATGTCTCCCCTCCAGCAGCGTAACCATAAAGGTTGATAGCTGTTAGATGTTGTGTCAATGGCTTTTGTAATTAATGTTACTAAATAGCTCCTCTGGACAGGTAGAGACTATGTATCTTGATGTGGTGGAACCCGTTTTTAGGCCTCAGCCAAAATTTTGGCAGATGCCTATTATCGTCACCAGGCGCGTCCGTCCGCCCGTCCGTCCGTCCGTCCGTCCGTCCGTGTTTGCGGAACCATACTTGTGTGACTTTTCGTGGGTACATAAAATACTTGTGTGTCTCTTTTTCTTGTGTGTCTAGACACACAAGCAAATATACCATATCTGTTACAAATGACATTGTGTGTCCTTTCCAAGTGTCCATTCAAAATGAACACACAAGTCACGTACACTCAAAACTGTCTATAAAATGTCCATAATCGTGTCTATACTCATAGACAGCATTAGATGATGGCCCATAGAAACACAAGGATGGAACCTACACACGGCTGTGGACACATCAGTGGGATGTCATTGGTTGATTAGCATCCAATTAGAATACAGCATAGTGTCCGTGCTTGTGTGGCTACTGTTTGTACTCGTGTGGCTACTGTCCAGGCTTGTGTTGCTAGTATAATGAAGAAGAGTGTAAAAACAAAACAGATGCAAATTTGTCAGTCACATTTTAGTTAACTGTTTATATAGTGAATATATTTTTGTGTAACATTTTGATATATTAATGTACATAATGTTCAATGCAATGAATAAGCTGATTACAAATGATGGTTTCTCAATCAACTTATAATCCCAGTATATTTTTTAGCATCCAATTAGAACACACGTGCTTGTGTGGCTACTGTCCGGGCTTGTGTGGCTAGTATAATGGCTAGTATAATGAAAAAGTCCAATAAAACTTTGTTTGGCTACACAAATTTAGGCGTTAAACAAAGATTTTTTTAATCTTTTGGTTTTTGAGAAAGGGGGATGGTTGTGATCTGTTTAAGCTGTTTACGCTTGTGACCTTGATATGATCTTGTTATTACCTTGGGGTAACACCCCTGTCAATCCCAACCCCAACCCATGTCACCATGTGTACTTGGGATTCATTCAATATAGTATTTGAAGTACTGGCCATTGGTCCGAACATGATATTTATTGGATTATTTGGTCCTTTCCTGCCATATGAGAAAGGATGACACAAGGGTGATTTGATGGGGTATTACTCCTCCAGCCCTTATATTACCCCCTGTAACCTCTTTGGTGTTGTTGTATAACTCCATTCTGGGGTCTAGGTGAGCTTCAACCACCATAGACATCTCGAGAGAACAAAATTTGAGCAAAACTCTCCAAAATGCTATTTTCACCCATTGTAGGCTGATTTGGCCCTGCTTTTATTTAATTTGGTTGCTATCGTTACCAGATAAACACAGATAAGTGACCAATAAAAACACACAATCATACATGGGCCTGTAATATATCTGTTATTGCACTTTTTTTCAAATTAGAATACAATAATTATTTATCCATGGCTTGCCGGATGTCAACAAACCTTACTTAGAAAAAATATGGTGGTGAAAGGGTTAAACTTGGTCAGCTGCTGCAGTGATAGCCTACACATCCTGCATAGAGACAGCAGCCAAAAGGTTAAGGCTGCCGCCTGTCGCAATGTTCACACAAAGTGCAGACGATTGATGAAAAATACCGTGCAAGCACTCAAATACCCCTGGGCTGATGCAGTGACTCCATATATGCCAGGTTTGCCAGGCAATTAATTGAAAAAAAAACGATTTATTAAAATTGATAAAACCAAAATGGCCGACGCAGCCTCTTTTTCGGTTTCACATGAAAGCGGACAATACTAATAGCCTCGCAGACCCCGAAAACCTATATATGTATATACCAGGTTTCGAGGAAATTCTGAAAAAAAGAAGTTGAAAAAAAATTAGTCGCCAGGTGGCGGCCATTTTGATTATCGGTGGAAAGCTGAAATTGTAATCAGGTCATCTCCATACTCATAGGTAACTTCACATAAAAAAATGGAGAGATCCAATAATTAATTTTCAAGTTATCGCGTTAACAAAAAAATATTAAATTTAGAAAAAAGATGGCCGCCATAGCCTCGTTTTTAGTCGCACAAGAAAACGGACAATGCCAATAGACTCGCAGACCCCGAAAACCTATATATACCAGGTTTCAAGGGAATTATGAAAAAAATTACGTCGGAATAAAATGAGTCGCCAGGTGGCGGTCATTTGGATTATCGGTGAAAAGCTGAAAATCTAATCAGGTGATCTCCATACTCATGTGTAACTTCACGTAAAAAAATTGAGAGATCTAATAAATATTTTTCAAGTTATCGCGTTAAAAAGAATGTTTTTAAATCTTTGACCTTGATATTTGACCTATGACCTTGACCCTGGGTAAAAAAGGGGTTAAATGTTTGTATGAATGATGAATTCAATCTGTTGCAAAAAAATGAATCGGGCTTTAGGCCACCTTTGTGCACATATAGGCTAAACTGGGCCAGGATAACTTCCTGGGGATGGTGAGATGCTTGAGATGACACTGTCCTCCAGACACAGGATTCGAAATTCGAACCCTGGCGGTCTGAGGCCGAGCACGCTACCTCTCGGTCACGGAGGCTCCTCACAATACTATCTTTCACACGTGGATGGGGAAGAAACATTTTTGTTTCTTTGAAACCGCCGAGACCGGGAACCGAACCCCGAACTCTGTCGTGAAGGCAGCGGTGCTAACCACTACCCTAGGGTCCCCGCCCTCAAACTGTTGCACCATGTTGGTGTAGTAGCCAAAAAAGTGCGTGCGGCGGCGGCGGCGGCGGAGACGGCGGCGGCGCACGAAGGGGACGACAATACCCCTTCGGGCCCAACGGGCCGAGGGGTAAAAAACGCATTCCATTAGGGGGCCACCATTCAATCTTCGGGGGGGGGAGGGGGGGGGGGTTTGGAGTTTTTGTCTTGGACAAATTATTTATTTCAACCTGGCTAGGCGGCGCGCTGAATTTTCTCAATTTTACTACAGCTTATGTAGAGCAGTTTCTGAAGTAAATTATTTATTATTTATCCACCCGAAATTATTTATTTCAAAAGTACTCCACCCCCCCCCCCCCCCCCTGGAGATTTAATGGTGGCCCCCTTATTAAGCACAAACTTTAAACCGACTGCAGTGAGTATGCTACAAAATCGTAAGGGGGCCATGCTGGGATTGTACACTGGATTGTATGTGGTATCATCAGGCTTGTTAGTAAGTTGGTACAGTATAATTGCATCAACATCCATCATGGTTACAGACACAAAATGTTGGAACCGAAGGGATAACAGCCAGGCCTAATATTCGTGTATTTGATAAAATTTCTATTGGTCTTGTGATGTGTTTACTCAAGGACACTTGTGAATTCAGGAGTTCCATTAAATTCATAATATGCCTGAAGTGTGGTGATTTGTATATGATTTGTAGACTTTAGGATCTGAGCGAAGCTTTCATTGAATAAATGCTAACGTATTTGGTGAACCTTCTCCATTATATGTATTTATATCCCATAGTCATGATAGTGGGTATATTTAGCACACTATATTGACTACAAAAGACAATCCCACCTCATCTGATGTGTATCTTGTATATGTGTATCTTGTATTTTATTTCTAGTTTGCATGACTAGAAATAAGTACTACCTGTACTCGGGTAATCATGAATGTTTTGTTTATATAAAATATAAATCAGCGCTCCCAAATTATAAGGTGAGATAATGCTTGTTACGATATAGAATTAATTTTATCGTATATCATGAGTCAAACAGATCATTTTGATGTGCTACATGGCATGGTTAATCAGCGATTGAAAAAGTAAGCCTCCCCCACCAGTTTGACGCACCATCTTTTTGACAATTCCATTGTATGCCACTGTATATACTGATCATTTTGAGGTGCTATATGACATGGTTCATCAAATGTGCAAAACAAAATATAATTACAAAATTGTGCTGAATTGGTATTTCGCACGTCATTATGTAAAAATGCGAAAAATGGACAAAAAGGTCTCCAAAAATTGGCACCTATGTTTAACATACGCCTATGTGGGTCCCATCTAATCAAGTATAGTATATGCTGACCTGATGAAGTTGATTAGAGGTAAACTGAAAGTGGATTTTTTCAGTTTCAAAATACCGGGGGGTACTTTGAATCTAGTTTCAAAGTACCCCCGGGGCTGATCTGAAACTAGGGGAGGTAACTTGAAACTGGGCTTTTTCTAGTTTCAGCGTACCGGGGGGTACGTTAAAACTAGTTTCAACGTACCCCCCGGTAAGCTGGAACTTTTTCAACGTACCCCCCGGTATGCTGAAAGGGGGGTACGCTGAAACGGCTACACCGGGACACATGCATGACTGGCGAGGCAGTCAGCAGGTCAGGCTCTAGCCATTGCGCCACGTCCACTCCTCTATTGAACAGGTAAACAAGCTATAACAGTTTTACACTGCCTCGGTACATTTTTTTTTTGCCCTGACTTCCACATGTTCCACTCCAATGGATATACACTGACTTGAATCACACGACGGAGCGTTGCGACCCCTCCACCCTACACTGCCCCGTCCCAGATGGTCGGAGAGAGTCATACCACTGAGAATGAGTATACTGCCACCAACTACAACAGCCTGCACGAAAGCAGGGAATCTTATTTTACTTTGAATGCACTAACGGTATTTTTTTCTAATTGTAATAGTTGTTGCCAAACATCACTATTGGCATCGTCCTTAGCCATTAAGCCTATGCCCAGATTGCGTAGACAAATTCGCCGCAGCACCTTTTTTGTACTTCACTGTCGTTTGTCATGGTTGACACAGGGGTTGACAATAGGCAATCAACAGTAGGACGTCAACTAGAACAAATCACAGTTGATTGTCAATTAATTTGATTTGAATGAAGCCCAGCTTTCTGATATTAGACAGAAAGGATTTAGGCCTACTCAGATGCATTATAATAATCTTTATTTATAGAGGGTCGCTCATTGAGCTTTCGCTCATCTGCCATGAGGCCCTCTTCAAAATGGTACTATGTTCAAAATAACATATCATACAAGCATAGATTTGCAATAAAATAGATTAATACAAATATGAGCAATTAAAGAAAGTCAATAATATACATAGTATAAATACATATAAACATGCACGTAGTAGAAATATAATATAAATATTTTATACATCGATCTATTCAGTAAATTTATCACAGTTAAAGCCATATAAAAAATTAAATACCTTTGACTGAAAAACAGAAAGATAAATACTTAGCTTGTCTTGTTTCGCTGTCCAGATTATTCCACAATTTAGGATCATTAAAATATAAACTCCTGTTGTGTTTCTTCGGAACATCTGAGCGACCTGTGTTTGAAGAACTTAAATTATAACGCTTTGAATCTAGTTTGATGCTAAACATGTCATGTAAATATTTAGGTGAAATTTTGTGAATTCACTTGTAAACTAAGCTAACTTCGTGGTATTTAACAATATCAGAGAACGGGACCTATTTCAATTCATTAAATAAAATAGCGCTTGGTGTGAAAAAGTCAGCATCCAAAATTAATCTTGCAGCCCTTTTTTGAAGTTTTACAATAATATTTATGTTTTTTTTAAAACAATTACCCCATATACTGCAAGTATGGCTTTATGTAAAAGTTACAAAATAAAATCCGAGTATCTTTAGGTAGAAAATGCCGAATCCGCTTCAAGAGGAATAATTTATATATCACTATTTTTTTTACATGAGATACCTGAACATCTCAAGTCAATTAATGCAGCCAAGACACAAATATCCACTTAAAAACCTAACACAATTGAAAACATTATTTCCACAAAGTCGATCTACAAGTAGTCGATCTACACATTAAACCCACCAGTCGACAACATCAAAAACTAGTCTGCCAGATGTATAGGACTGTGGCCTAACAATGGAAAACTATGGTCAAAACATTCTCAAGCATCACAATAATGATATGAACTTGTACACTGCAGATGCACTGTTTGCTGGATGGTGAAAATGTACTAAAGCTGAACTAAAGTGCTTTGCCCTGCATGTGTACATGCTCGGGGGACTGTAATTATCTGTAACTGACATGTATCTGCCACTACCATCTCAGAGAGTCGCAGTGCTCTTAAGTTCGAGATGAGGATATGCACATCATCACATGTTATCACCATGATTACTGGTTGTCTACTACTCAACTTCGTGTCTAGCTACCGTGTCTTTTTAAAGGTACATTAAAATTGTAATAATATTGATTTAAGTGGCTTTCTGCACAATCATGACAATATATAGCGACAGAAGAAACCCTAGTGTCATCGAATGACTTCCAAGGGTTCTTTGTAGTGCACAGTAGTCTACTATAATAAATCATTTCACACTCCAGGCCTTTAAACAGTTAGAGCACTGCATATGCACAAACATCCGACCCGACCTTGGTTTGAACCCACTACCTCTTGAGCTTTGAGCCGAGACCAGACAAAAATTGGGCCACCAGGAACGGTTTAAATCAGGAGCGGATTTAGACCGGATTGACAGGGTTCCAGAGCCCTGTCAGCATTTTCAAATCGGTCGGATTACAGGGTTTTAGACATAAAAACGGTAATTTTGGGGTTTGATGCGAGGATACACCTTCGTGTAAAAACTCAGGAGACATTTAAACTGATAAATGCAAAGGTGGTAAATTCATGCAAAATCCACACGAACTTCAATGTAGCCTCCAACGTCCTTCAAGGTCAATTTAAGGGAAACCAGCCTGGTGGTATTTGAAGGTTACAACTCATCTAAATATATCTTATAACTATCAATGACTGCCGTTGTAAGTTGCATTTTATTAACCCCAAAAATGTAGGGAAAAACAAAATTAATAAAGCTCTTTGTTTGCTGTATGATTATAGATAGGCCTACATCCAAATCTTAATATTATTGATTACTTTGGCGGCCATCTTGGATATTAAGCTTTCAATTCGTAAATAAGCCATTATGTTAAATAGGATTCACTCAGACAAACTGGCCAAATCTCGATAGCAGTGGGCATTTAGCCGGCCATTTTGGATGTATCTCTTATCATGAATTGTGATACATTACTAATCTGAATATAAATGATTATATTATTTATAAAACATCACAAATGAGTTTCTTGGCTTCAAAAGCCTGTGCAGTAGGACTGACAATACAGCTAATTTTGAAATCTCTGAGTTGTTGTTTTTCGGCGTATATTTGGATTTACCTCTTATTCAGCTATGCTACATCACTTATCTGATTATATTATTTTACAAAAAACATTAGTTTATTGATCCACCACGTGGGTGTTGACATAAAGATCGATTTTTATGTGCAATACAATTGAAGATATAGTACAATCTACTAGCCGCGACCATCTTGGCGGCCATCTTGGATTTTTTCCTTATTGTCGGGGTAGGGAATGTCTACCCTCGTTATTTTTTGCCTTAAGGTAATGTAGTAATTGAAAAAAACAAAGTTCTGCTGTACACATGAAAATGCATACAGGACCCCTCTCAGCTGATGGATCAATCTTGGCGGCATGGGTGGTAACAGCTTAGTCCCAGTGCTGGGATAATATTTCTGGTCCAGCATTGAGCCAGCATTGGGTCGGTGTATCGTGTCTATTTGGGTAGGCCTAATAATGTTGACTTGATGTCTACGACGCCGGCTCAACATAAAATCAACATTGAGTTCAATTTTTTTTCAAAATGTTTATTATGGGTTATATAATAAAACTATCCAATATATCTTACCAGACGGGAGGACAGTTTAGTTGTAGATTATTGTGTATGCAATGTATACTTACAGAATATCAGGCCTAACTATCATCGTTGGATAAGAAACTGAGCTTCTAACCCTTCAATCGCCGGTGCCGCATATATTCGGGTTTTCATTTTTTATTAGCACATCAAGTACCACCTTTTAAACATGTTAAAGATAAAATGTGACATCAATCAGCAATATTTGAAAACAGTTGACTTCCATTTTGTCGAATCTGAATAATTCTCACTCACTTGAAGTTGTAGATCGCGTTAGCGAGACACAACTTCAAGTGGGTAAAAATTCAGATTGATAAAAGTAATGGTCCTCACTACCCTCCCTTAAAATTTGCTAAATTAATCTTAATTTAAACACAAATTTCACGTATTTGGCAATGTGTATTCCTTTGTCTGACCGGGTAGTTTAGAAGATCAAGACCTGCTTGGAAAGTTGGAGATCACGGGCTCAAACCCCGTTCTGGCATTCAAGTTTAAAAAAAAAAAATGTCTCTTTCGCGCTCACTCAAAGATTTATTATTGTGGGGAGCCTCCGTGACCGAGAGTCAGCGTGCTCGGCCTCAGACCGCCAAGGCTCGGGTTTCGAATCCTATGTATGGAGGGCAGTGTCATCTCATTCACCTCACCATCCTCATATAGCTTATATGCACACAAACGTGGCGTAAAATCCCATCCATTTAATTTCATTTCAGCATGTCAAGAAAACCATTTGTGTTAGGAATTTCCATATTGGCCAGATAAAAATGAGGTCCAATTAATGGAAATTATCAAAAGAGCTCATTTTACAGTGTAATCAATCAGAGCCACTAATTTCCCTAGAGGATTGATAGTGGATCTGGTTGATGAGATTGGGGGGGGGGGGTGGATAAGCGACACGCAGTTCCAATTATCATGTTACGTGATATGTTTCAGATGTCCAAATGGATATGACGGGAATGAATGTGAATACTTAAAAGTTCCAAACTACAATTGGTGTAAGTTATTCACTCTCATGAATGCCCTTATATAGAGGGATTCTATGAACAAATATTCGATCTACGTTTTAAAAATAGATATCCATGCATATTATATTTATTTGTCATCGTGTAAAAAATAGTTTTTTTACAAAATGCCGTTGTTGTTATCAACTGCGATTCAAGTTTTAAATAAAAAACATTCTAATAGTGTAATAATTATGCTTAAATGTTGTTTAGTAAGTTTGGTTAATTTACATTATATTCATATGTTTATATGGTAAAGCTTTTGCAAAGAAGAATGACATGATCGTCATTGTAGTTATCGGTACATGCGCTGTTCTTCTCGTTCTCTTCTTCCTAGGCATCCTCGCTGTCAGGTAGGCCTATTTAATAGATATTTATTAAATCAATGTTTTATATTCATATAGTTTATATTGTCATATATGGTGCCTGTTTTATGTGGATATAATACCATATATGCTGTTGTAGAAAATATCCTAGACATCGTAGAACGGCGACCGATGCTCTATGAAACGTTTAACATGTCTAAAAGGGCATCAAGTCCATTTAAGACGCCGGCAAAGGAGGAACGAACCTCAATGTCACCAACAAACGAGTAATAATATAAATGACTATGGGTTTTCTTCTGAGTGTCATCGACAGAAATGGAGCTTACTGCGTATCGAAGGCTGACCGAAGAATAACACATGAATAAGAATATATTAAATTGTGAAGAAGAATGACGGGACATTTGTCGGCTGTATACTAATAGACTTGGACAATTTAAAATATAATGTCGTATGTAACATGTGCAGGGCATTGCCATGGCACCTGTGTGTATCACCACAAACACTCAACATTAAGGATGGCTAGTGTACGATGTGGCCGCAATGGTAGCAAACAACGAGACGTAGAACTAATGTTTGTTTAATGTTAAGCCACCGTCTAAGATAGGGGCCCACAATCTCAAACAAGTATTGTAAAATAAACATATATATATTGGGTCTATTTATCGTGTTTACTAAGATGGCTTTTTAAGAGCTTCACAATAGTGTTGAATAAAATCAGTTGGTTCATCTCTGATAATTCTAGCATTTTAAACATGATAAAATATTAATCTTTTGATAGTCTTGTTTGATAGTACTTTAAACTTATTTAGTCATCCTGCTTATATGATTTGAAACTGAAAAAATACTTTTTACCTATAATTATCTTCCTATTTTGTAATTTGATTTTTTTTGATTCAAACCACATGATCACTTTTACAGTCTGTTTCAGACTGTAAAAGTAGCCTTTTTAGCTCGGTCACTGTTTAACATTTAAAAAAAATGTGGAAGTTTGCTGTGTATTGTCAACGTTAGACCATGTGACATGTAGTACAATTTCCAAATGACAGCTCTCATTTTATCATTACAGTAAAAAGGAAATGTATCACATGCCAAATATATGGTCTAAATTACAAAATACACTACAAAACTCGCGAAGAGCTCTTAGATGTTTCCAAATCATGAAAGAAAATTTCCAGAAAATCGTTGGTACGACGTTCGTACGAATTATTGTGACGGAGGTATTACCCAGCAAACACGAGGTGTTGCACCTATCTTGATTGAACCCTTTAGCCGCCAAATTATTCAATCTGAATAAATCTCCACAACTTCAAGTTAGTGAAAATTATTCAGATTTGACAAAATGGAGGTAAACTGTTGTCAAATATTGCTGATTGATGTCATATTTTATCTTCAACATGTTTAAAAAGTGGTACTTAATGTGCTAATAAAAAAATGAAAACCCGAATATATGCGACACCGGCGGTTAAAGGGTTACCCTTAAAGCGCTGCATTTTTTGTATAAACCATGAAAACCAAAGGGTTTTACTGAATTTGAAATCGTCATAAATGTCTTAGTTAGCCATGTTAGCTCTCTCTGTTTCATTTGAATACCTATGTTATGGGTCTACGACCATTATAAATAGTTGTACTCTTACAGTGCAGGGATCGACTTTAGACGTCAAAATCCGACGTCTATAGACGATCCCAGCACCATAAGGGTTAATGGTGTTAACCAACTGTGTGCGATGTCGGCCCAACATTGTACCAACATAGTCTAAACGGGTCGTTTATTTTTACAGAATGGATTTATATGGGCCTAATTATGTTTCTCGGGAGAGAAAATACAAACATTTCTATATTCAAATGATGACAAACTTTGCTCCGACTTTAGTAGGAACGGATACGTAGTTTAGCAACAGAACATTATGTATCAACTATATAGTATATATTTTTCTTTATACTATCAGCTAACTTATCAAACTATCAGTGCATGAATACCGCGTATCGCTTATGTAAGGTGTTGTCCTTTTTGCCTAATAAGGCACATTTCTCTAGGTGAGCAACCATACTATTATACTTCATACTTTACACATAAACTTGTTTTGTATATTTTAGTAGCATAGAAAATGTTTATGAAACTATGTTGATATTATGTATAATGTTAATTCGTTACCCGTAATTACACTGACTAAGGCATATTTGTCAATTTACGAGGCCGTAAACTTACTTCTAGCGGAGGCAACTATCATAAAGATAAGACTACAACAACTGATTTTATCATAATTATTATCTAATATCTGTAGTTAAATGTAAACTATAAAAACTAGTTTTAACGCATGTTATTTGTATCTGGATAACTAACTGTAGCTGATCTCACCAGCATCTCACGCCACCATCTCACATCGTCTCATCCCAGATCGGGCGACATGCCTGGACCAATAGCAGGGGGATGTGGGATGGGGTGGTACTCGTCCCATACGGATCGGGTATAAGTATCAGGGCTCACCATGCTCACGTGTGTTGCTCATTATAATATCACACGAAACACGTGTATACTGAAGACGCGGGCATAGACCGCGCACGACAGTTAGTTAGTTACTTAGTCAGTGAGTCTCAAGTAAGCATGATACTTGTTTACAGTTTTATCTCCGTAGCGTAGTCTCAGTTTGAACTCAGTTACAATGGCAGTTTCATGTGAGCATAATCTTAACATCTTATCGGTTTTAATGACATTTCTTAACCTCATGTCAACTACTTTTATAAGTATGTTTTATCTTCACAATTAGCCTGATCTGCACATATGGACTTGCAATGGATTTATGTGAACACTGTTGAATATATAGAGCTGGTAAAATGAAGAACGTGCTATTGTATCGTCGCCTCGGAGCTAAATGATCCTATCTGCCACTCTGACGAGTGTCAGATAGGATCCTTTAGCTCCGAGGCGACGGTATATTCTCTCACTACCTCATCCAACTGACAACAATACGGTTTGCCTGCAAACACCACTCCTCCTAGTACTTAGTTTTCACACAAAGGCTCGTCAACATTCGTTGGATACTGCATTTTTATACTGCACTAAAACGAAAACGTTATCACATTGGCTTTGAAGACGTACAAGCCATACACATAATATATTGTCTTATAATAGATCATGTCTGTACGTTATCAGGTTTTGGTGGGAATTTAACCCGATGCTTCATTATAGTTATCATTATTACACATTGTGTATTTCACATAGTTTCGCATGTGCTCACTTCTTATTGCTAATTCTATTTGTTGACGTTGGTGTAATATTATGATCGTGATTTTGATTTTGTACCGGGGTTCGATCAAGAGTTCATAGATGGTGGTTAGTAAATGATTTCGTAATAAATTGGAAAAACCCTGAACAAAATGAGTAGAGTAAATGCTGTCATTATTACACATTTTACCAACTGGTGAACAAATGATGAGCTGTTATTAATTTTGTATTTGCATAACAATATTTCCCAATTTACACCTGAACTCTTCAAGCACTGAAATACTTCTGAATAAACCATGGAGAAATTATCATAGATGTCTTAGTTGGCTCTCTCCCTTCATATGAATGTTATGGGTCTGCGGGGATCGACGTTAGACATCAGAATCTGACGTCTACAGTTTTCAGATTCTGACGTCTAATGTCGATCCCCGCACTGTAATGGTTAATCATGTTAATTATAGCTACCTACATTCGCATAAAATGTTCGGATTCATAAAACACCTGAAGCTATCATGTCATAATGCTGGGATCTAGATATAAACACTTTCATCACCTGTGATTTATACAATATGAATAAAAAAGGTGTTTTAAACATCAACAATATTAGAATGACGTGTCCAATTTTAAGATGGCAATATTTCAGGCTGACTGATTTGACTGTTTTTTCAGATTTGTCATTTTATTCACAATAATATGCTATACACCATACACGATACACAATAATGGTTTTCATTACAATAAATCACTTCTTAAACCAAGAAAATTGATCATTTGATTCGATTCGATTCTAACAAATATTCTAACAAATATGTCACAAGACAATACTATTCCATACCATCTATGTCAAAACTAATATCGAAATGAGTCTAACACCAGTGCAACAACAGGTTGTCGGCTTGCACATGTTAAAGACATTGTCTCAATATTTACAATCCCTGAAATAAGCACCGTTTGTATATTTGCAAATACCGGGGGCGGGGGTGTGGTTAGGGAAAGGTGATTACTGAATAAGCTGAGACAGATCATAAGGTAGATGTTGTGATAATAATGTCTATATATTATTAACCTTGTCCATAAACATGATAACATATTACGTTTTACCTTGTTTACAAAAGGCTTTGAGAAACGTGTGGTGTCATATTTTTGCATGCACAATACGATGCCATGCATTTGAAAAAATAGGATGCAGACCAATTATTGATTCCCAGCGGCGTAAACACTAATCAACGCTGATGATTAAAATGCCTTAAGCTAGTTTATTGAACGAAACTACGCTATGCACATACTGGACTTACCCCTTTGTGACCACTAGCGTATCACAAACGCAATTTAAGAAATATGCAAGTTACATACTATATTCTGCTTCAGATACTGTGCTTCGAATGCTGTGTTTTGAATCGGATACATTATTTCGATTCGGGTAATGTGTTATACATGGCCTAGTCTAGTTCGACTCAGAAACTGTACTCGTGTGTATTGTGTTTATTCTCATGTAGGGTGTTTTAACTGATATACGGTGTCTTGACAGGTTTTGCTCGGATACTGTATTTTGACTGAGATGATTGTATGTTCAGGTACTTTCTTTGTTCAAATGCCATATTGTGACTTCGATAGTATCTTATAGATAACATTTTATCAGCAAGCCATCCTCTGCAACATTGAGATACTTAAAAACACTTTAACCCTTTGGCCGCCAAATTATTTAATTGGAATTTCCACCCATTTCAAGTCATCTACAACTAATTTTCTTCAAGTCAGTGGAAATTATTCAGATTTGATAAAATGGAGGTCAACGATTTTGAAATATTGCTGTTTAGTGTCACGTTTTATCTTTTATCTCTAAAGCTGGTAATGTGCTGATAAAAAAACGGGAAGCGGGAACGGCGGTTAAATGGTTAAACGGATACAGGTTCGTGTTTACCAGTTGACCATGTAAAATGTTAACCCTTAACCCTTAAAGCGCTGAATATATTTGTAAAAAAAACATCGCAACCAAAGCGTTTTTTCAATTTGAAACCATCATAAATGTCTTAGTTAGCTCTTTCCGATTCATTTGAATACCTATGTTTTGGATCTACGGCCACTATAAATATTTTTAATCTCACAGTGGGGGATCTACTTTAGTCGTCAGAATCTGACGTCTACAGACGTCAGATTCTGACGACTAAAGTCGCGTCAGATTCTGACGACTAAAGTCGATCCCCGCGCTGTAAGGGTTAGCCCGCTAAGTACGACTATAGACATTTTTAATTTATTACATTAGCCGATCAAATCACTGTTATTGGGAACGAAGCGAGCATTTAAACATCAAAATTTGCAAATGTTAGCTTATGTATCAAATTCAATTATTATGCCTGTTTTTCAACCACTTGAATTCGTGGATCGCTGTAGCGAGACACAACTTCAAATGGGTGAAAACTTAAATGATTTAATTTAGCGCTTTAAGGGGTAACCTAGCTTTGCTATCAGTAACAGTGTGATAAGAAGGATTGACAATGTGTAGACAATTCAATCCACCAGTGTCAGTTTCTGATTGTGGTTGGTGAAGCGAGCAGAGTCTCCAATCAAATAGAGTGCTCCAGTGTGTGACCAGCATCATGAGCATCCCCGGGACAGCCTGGTTCTCAGCATCCCTGCTGCTGCTACTGCTCCCAGCATCCCAGGCAGTAACACGCACCACTAAATACGGTGATGTAGAAGGAAAAACCTTCACCCTACAGGATAGGCTACATGCTGGAGTGGACATAGACACATTTCTAGGGATCCCTTTCGCAAAAGCTCCGATAAATGAGCTGAGGTTTGAGGTGAGATTAATCAATCAAACTACCAGGTAGACAAAAACATTTGTATAACATTTGTACAATGTTGGACCAACGTCGAAGACGTTGGGCCGACGTTGTTTAAATTTATACAATATTTTGTGTTTGCTGGGTTAAAGGCCCATAACCAGGCAAATGACATGTTTTTGTTTCAGCTCTGTTATATCTTTTTGAGTGTTTGAATGATTGAAGGCAACATTCCGATAGATTACAACTTTTAGAAACATCTGTTGGCAGCGTAATCAGGTTTCGAAAAAGACGAATTATGACAAAATGTCGGTCATTACAGTTTTGTCTTTCAGATCCACTCGTTTTTAAGGTGGTTGCCATGTTTGACAGGAAAATGACATCCAGTCATCAATTTGATTATTGCTTTCTAAAGATTTTTTTTTTAATTTACTAGTCGTAATCTATGACTAAAATTTTTAACTCATATTAAGTATGTAGATCTTTTCTAAGGTCTCAAATGTATCACATCATCAAAGACGTTCAATTACAATTTCATCGGAAATTCACCAAGGGTCAACACATCTAAACTCGGACAATTGACATGTTTTACATCTTTACGGGACATGTCTAGTTCAGTGACAAAAAAGAATGGATTTTACTCAGTGTAGATCCTTAAAAAAAATCAACATTGAAGACTTCATCTAGACCCTCAGCGGGTAGGTTTTATGGTCGAACCCAATATAATTAAGGGATGGCTGTCAGAAATTGTATACACAATCCGAAATAGACATTTACCGGGTACATATCTATTTCAAATGGAGGGTGGAGAAAGATAATATAGATTTACGATAATATAAGCCTAAATAACACAATATTTTAAACTTCGAAATTTTTGAAGGTTAGGGCACTTGGGAATGGGCCTTTACGCCCTATGCGCATATCGAATAGTATTCCCGTCTTGTCCTTTTGTACAAGCACAACTGTCGAATTTATGCACCACATGGTAGATTTCGAATAAATTTTATTAACAAAACTGTATAGTTCATCAAAATAAGGGCATTCTCAGTTATAATGCTGGAGTATATTATAAAAATATACTTTATAGAACCGACCGTATAACTAATTGGGGTGCTGTTCCACGGCAACAACAACAACAAAAACAACAACAACAATAACAACCTCAATAACAACAACAACAACAACCTCAATAACAACAACAACAGCAACAGCAGCAACAACAATAGCAGCAGCAGCAGCAGCAACAACAACAGCAACAACAGCAACAACAACCACAACAACAACGACGACGACGACAACGACAATGACAATGACGATGACAATGATAATGATGATGATAATGATAATCAGATAATGATAATGATAATAAGGTCAATACTGTAGACTAGGCACAGAATGGGATTAATGTATGTATTAACATTGCTGTTGGCATTTTCGAGGAAAAGTTGGAAAGCATGTCTTTTAACCTATTTCGGATGTGATGAATTCGAAAAAAGTCCTTTTAAAGCCAAATTTTGTGATTTAGGCGGTCCAAAAGCCTCCTTCATAAGACGCCTAATTGGCATAAATACAAGATGGCCGCCATATGATTTGCCAATTATCATATTATGCCTCATAACCTTGGAAAAAATAAAGACAGAAAAATGTATAAGGTATAAAAATAATCAGAATTGCATTGACAACACTATACAATCACATTTATAATGATGACAAAAACCTCATTTGCATAAATCCAAGATGACCGACATATGATTTGACGATTATTACATAATGCATCGTAGATTTGGAACAAATGAAGATACAAAAACATGTATGTTGTGCCAAAATAATCAGGATTTAATTTCAAAATCGTGTAAAGTCTAAGTTACATAAATTTAAGATGGTCGCCATCTTATTTGCCAGTCATCACATAATGCAATGATAACATTATATATCGTAACGTTTTTGGCAAAACATTATGACAGTGTACACATTACAACTTCTAGATTTTTAACAGCGCCTGTTCCTGTGTAAATATTTTGAGAGTAGGGACGACTGCCACAGTAAACAAGCGAAGCAGGGATCCTACATTACCCCCGGGTTAGTGACAACGTAGGAACCCAACTGACGTGTAGGAGACTGCGTCGTGCAGGTAGCGAGGGTTGTATATAACGTAACCTCTTTTAACTAATCAGGGTGTGAAAAAATACAGCATGGGTGGTTATTGTTAATACAGCGTGGGTGGTTGTCGTCGCAGCATCCCTAATTAAAATATTGTCCCATCCTCGTAACACCAATTGTCCTATTCTCGTAAGACCAATTGTCCGATAAATTACATATGCTGCTAGCTGCGACCAACCGATTCATTTAATTAACATTTCCATTATAAGTTAGCAAATATCTTGCTCGATAATGTAATTACAATTTACATATTCTAAACAATGTTGCCAGGCCTGTAGTAGCCTAATAGTCGCGTAATTAAAATATACTCAAATCATTTACGTAAATTGCTCGTGCAAAATGACTACGTAAATTACATGCGATACAATGTGAAATAATATAATAGTGCGATGTGTGTGGCTGGTCTCGCAGTCTTTATCGTTTGGCGCTATAGTAAACCGCGAGGGCCAGCCGCACGAATCGAGCACGTGTGTGGATGGTGCGTCCAACACATGCTAAATATAAAACGATTTATTGCATTCGCTGATCGTTAAGGGCAGTACTCGAGTGCTGTATCGAACATGTGCACGCATTATCGGTTCGGTTCGTGGGGTCGATTGTTCGTATCGTAGCGTCGGTTCGAATGCAAATACCCAAATCCCCGTTAGCGCGAGGAGTAAAATACTGTATGATCGTGCTCGGGCCCTGTGGGCCTTTATTGTGAGCGATCACAGCTGGCGTCTCACCGTGTGATAGCCTTGAGTTGCATTATGCGTAACGCTATGACGTACCTGATTCGGGCGCGTGCCCTACCACAGGTTTTAAAATAATTCTGCGATTTGGTCGCAAAAAGACATGATTAGCCTACATGTTTCGATGTGCGTGGAACTAGTTGTTCCACGAAATGTCACGTGTGGGACATGACCGGCTATTTGCCGGCGCGCCAAACGCAAAAGTCGCCCTCTTGCGTTGGCAAAACATTAAAGTTAAAAACGCACGTGTCTGCGTCAGATCACCTGATTTGCGGTGAACAGAAACAGACTAATGCATTATTATCGTAAAAGTCGTTGGCGATATAGCGTAAAAGTCGGAGGCGATATAAAGTACGAAAATATGCAATCTGGAATTAATTAAAAATTCACCAATGTTGAATTGAATGATGACTAATCTGAAAAACAATCAGGTTATGAAATTATCAATGTTCGGTAAGCCTAATGCAGGTAGGTATAATTAAAATGACTGATGAAATTCTGGTCTTCTGGAATGTCGGTTAAAATTATTGGTTTAAAACTGAAAAACGAAAGTTCTGATGTCGATGCTGAGTTAATGCTGTAATCTGGAAGGTCCATTATTATTATCAGTATTGTCGATTTCAGCAATGCGGGGTGTAAACGGTCTCGCACTTGCTAAAAAATGTCTGTAGATCGCTGAATCTGGTCATGCTGTGTCGTACCAGTAAATGTGGGGAATCCCCGGACAGTAGACGCTGTTGACCATACTGCTGCTGATGCTGATTGCTAGCCGTGTCGGCTGAAGCAGACAATCACGTATGCTGTGCTGCGCTGTGCTGTATGCTGATGCATGGTGTACATGCCCACGCTGTGTTCTTTGTGGTGGACAGGACCGTGGTTAGTTTAAAACATATTTTATTGACCGATTGAAACAATACAGGATTGTAATACATAGGCTTCGCTCGGAAAAAAAAGAAAGTGAGTGATGCTTGCGGAGTCATGGTGTGAGTACTATGAGTAGCCAGTGGGTGCAAATCTCGTTAGCAGAGCTAGAAAGTGTCGTAAAGCAAATGCTTGGAATCATAACATTGGCAACATGACCTCATATTGCCAACATGACCTCATGCTATCAGCATGACTTCATGTTGTCAACATGACCTCATGCCCTTAACACGACCTCATATTGCCAACATGACCTCACATTCTAGCAAACACAAGACAACGACCCACAGCCAGCCGGGTGCTAGACCGACGTTGAAGATGGTGGGTCAACTCTATGGCAGCATTGGGCCGATGTCCAGCGGGATGAGTGATGTCAATGTGACAGCGCTATATCCATGTGATAACATATAATAATCCCTAAATATATATAACATAAAATTAAGATGGAATAGCGCTTTAAGGGGTAACCTAGCTTTGCTATCAGTAACAGTGTGATAAGAAGGATTGACAATGTGTAGACAATTCAATCCACCAGTGTCAGTTTCTGATTGTGGTTGGTGAAGCGAGCAGAGTCTCCAATCAAATAGAGTGCTCCAGTGTGTGACCAGCATCATGAGCATCCCCGGGACAGCCTGGTTCTCAGCATCCCTGCTGCTGCTACTGCTCCCAGCATCCCAGGCAGTAACACGCACCACTAAATACGGTGATGTAGAAGGAAAAACCTTCACCCTACAGGATAGGCTACATGCTGGAGTGGACATAGACACATTTCTAGGGATCCCTTTCGCAAAAGCTCCGATAAATGAGCTGAGGTTTGAGGTGAGATTAATCAATCAAACTACCAGGTAGACAAAAACATTTGTATAACATTTGTACAATGTTGGACCAACGTCGAAGACGTTGGGCCGACGTTGTTTAAATTTATACAATATTTTGTGTTTGCTGGGTTAAAGGCCCATAACCAGGCAAATGACATGTTTTTGTTTCAGCTCTGTTATATCTTTTTGAGTGTTTGAATGATTGAAGGCAACATTCCGATAGATTACAACTTTTAGAAACATCTGTTGGCAGCGTAATCAGGTTTCGAAAAAGACGAATTATGACAAAATGTCGGTCATTACAGTTTTGTCTTTCAGATCCACTCGTTTTTAAGGTGGTTGCCATGTTTGACAGGAAAATGACATCCAGTCATCAATTTGATTATTGCTTTCTAAAGATTTTTTTTTTAATTTACTAGTCGTAATCTATGACTAAAATTTTTAACTCATATTAAGTATGTAGATCTTTTCTAAGGTCTCAAATGTATCACATCATCAAAGACGTTCAATTACAATTTCATCGGAAATTCACCAAGGGTCAACACATCTAAACTCGGACAATTGACATGTTTTACATCTTTACGGGACATGTCTAGTTCAGTGACAAAAAAGAATGGATTTTACTCAGTGTAGATCCTTAAAAAAAATCAACATTGAAGACTTCATCTAGACCCTCAGCGGGTAGGTTTTATGGTCGAACCCAATATAATTAAGGGATGGCTGTCAGAAATTGTATACACAATCCGAAATAGACATTTACCGGGTACATATCTATTTCAAATGGAGGGTGGAGAAAGATAATATAGATTTACGATAATATAAGCCTAAATAACACAATATTTTAAACTTCGAAATTTTTGAAGGTTAGGGCACTTGGGAATGGGCCTTTACGCCCTATGCGCATATCGAATAGTATTCCCGTCTTGTCCTTTTGTACAAGCACAACTGTCGAATTTATGCACCACATGGTAGATTTCGAATAAATTTTATTAACAAAACTGTATAGTTCATCAAAATAAGGGCATTCTCAGTTATAATGCTGGAGTATATTATAAAAATATACTTTATAGAACCGACCGTATAACTAATTGGGGTGCTGTTCCACGGCAACAACAACAACAAAAACAACAACAACAATAACAACCTCAATAACAACAACAACAACAACCTCAATAACAACAACAACAGCAACAGCAGCAACAACAATAGCAGCAGCAGCAGCAGCAACAACAACAGCAACAACAGCAACAACAACCACAACAACAACGACGACGACGACAACGACAATGACAATGACGATGACAATGATAATGATGATGATAATGATAATCAGATAATGATAATGATAATAAGGTCAATACTGTAGACTAGGCACAGAATGGGATTAATGTATGTATTAACATTGCTGTTGGCATTTTCGAGGAAAAGTTGGAAAGCATGTCTTTTAACCTATTTCGGATGTGATGAATTCGAAAAAAGTCCTTTTAAAGCCAAATTTTGTGATTTAGGCGGTCCAAAAGCCTCCTTCATAAGACGCCTAATTGGCATAAATACAAGATGGCCGCCATATGATTTGCCAATTATCATATTATGCCTCATAACCTTGGAAAAAATAAAGACAGAAAAATGTATAAGGTATAAAAATAATCAGAATTGCATTGACAACACTATACAATCACATTTATAATGATGACAAAAACCTCATTTGCATAAATCCAAGATGACCGACATATGATTTGACGATTATTACATAATGCATCGTAGATTTGGAACAAATGAAGATACAAAAACATGTATGTTGTGCCAAAATAATCAGGATTTAATTTCAAAATCGTGTAAAGTCTAAGTTACATAAATTTAAGATGGTCGCCATCTTATTTGCCAGTCATCACATAATGCAATGATAACATTATATATCGTAACGTTTTTGGCAAAACATTATGACAGTGTACACATTACAACTTCTAGATTTTTAACAGCGCCTGTTCCTGTGTAAATATTTTGAGAGTAGGGACGACTGCCACAGTAAACAAGCGAAGCAGGGATCCTACATTACCCCCGGGTTAGTGACAACGTAGGAACCCAACTGACGTGTAGGAGACTGCGTCGTGCAGGTAGCGAGGGTTGTATATAACGTAACCTCTTTTAACTAATCAGGGTGTGAAAAAATACAGCATGGGTGGTTATTGTTAATACAGCGTGGGTGGTTGTCGTCGCAGCATCCCTAATTAAAATATTGTCCCATCCTCGTAACACCAATTGTCCTATTCTCGTAAGACCAATTGTCCGATAAATTACATATGCTGCTAGCTGCGACCAACCGATTCATTTAATTAACATTTCCATTATAAGTTAGCAAATATCTTGCTCGATAATGTAATTACAATTTACATATTCTAAACAATGTTGCCAGGCCTGTAGTAGCCTAATAGTCGCGTAATTAAAATATACTCAAATCATTTACGTAAATTGCTCGTGCAAAATGACTACGTAAATTACATGCGATACAATGTGAAATAATATAATAGTGCGATGTGTGTGGCTGGTCTCGCAGTCTTTATCATTTGGCGCTATAGTAAACCGCGAGGGCCAGCCGCACGAATCGAGCACGTGTGTGGATGGTGCGTCCAACACATGCTAAATATAAAACGATTTATTGCATTCGCTGATCGTTAAGGGCAGTACTCGAGTGCTGTATCGAACATGTGCACGCATTATCGGTTCGGTTCGTGGGGTCGATTGTTCGTATCGTAGCGTCGGTCAAATACCCAAATCCCCGTTAGCGCGAGGAGTAAAATACTGTATGATCGTGCTCGGGCCCTGTGGGCCTTTATTGTGAGCGATCACAGCTGGCGTCTCACCGTGTGATAGCCTTGAGTTGCATTATGCGTAACGCTATGACGTACCTGATTCGGGCGCGTGCCCTACCACAGGTTTTAAAATAATTCTGCGATTTGGTCGCAAAAAGACATGATTAGCCTACATGTTTCGATGTGCGTGGAACTAGTTGTTCCACGAAATGTCACGTGTGGGACATGACCGGCTATTTGCCGGCGCGCCAAACGCAAAAGTCGCCCTCTTGCGTTGGCAAAACATTAAAGTTAAAAACGCACGTGTCTGCGTCAGATCACCTGATTTGCGGTGAACAGAAACAGACTAATGCATTATTATCGTAAAAGTCGTTGGCGATATAGCGTAAAAGTCGGAGGCGATATAAAGTACGAAAATATGCAATCTGGAATTAATTAAAAATTCACCAATGTTGAATTGAATGATGACTAATCTGAAAAACAATCAGGTTATGAAATTATCAATGTTCGGTAAGCCTAATGCAGGTAGGTATAATTAAAATGACTGATGAAATTCTGGTCTTCTGGAATGTCGGTTAAAATTATTGGTTTAAAACTGAAAAACGAAAGTTCTGATGTCGATGCTGAGTTAATGCTGTAATCTGGAAGGTCCATTATTATTATCAGTATTGTCGATTTCAGCAATGCGGGGTGTAAACGGTCTCGCACTTGCTAAAAAATGTCTGTAGATCGCTGAATCTGGTCATGCTGTGTCGTACCAGTAAATGTGGGGAATCCCCGGACAGTAGACGCTGTTGACCATACTGCTGCTGATGCTGATTGCTAGCCGTGTCGGCTGAAGCAGACAATCACGTATGCTGTGCTGCGCTGTGCTGTATGCTGATGCATGGTGTACATGCCCACGCTGTGTTCTTTGTGGTGGACAGGACCGTGGTTAGTTTAAAACATATTTTATTGACCGATTGAAACAATACAGGATTGTAATACATAGGCTTCGCTCGGAAAAAAAAGAAAGTGAGTGATGCTTGCGGAGTCATGGTGTGAGTACTATGAGTAGCCAGTGGGTGCAAATCTCGTTAGCAGAGCTAGAAAGTGTCGTAAAGCAAATGCTTGGAATCATAACATTGGCAACATGACCTCATATTGCCAACATGACCTCATGCTATCAGCATGACTTCATGTTGTCAACATGACCTCATGCCCTTAACACGACCTCATATTGCCAACATGACCTCACATTCTAGCAAACACAAGACAACGACCCACAGCCAGCCGGGTGCTAGACCGACGTTGAAGATGGTGGGTCAACTCTATGGCAGCATTGGGCCGATGTCCAGCGGGATGAGTGATGTCAATGTGACAGCGCTATATCCATGTGATAACATATAATAATCCCTAAATATATATAACATAAAATTAAGATGGAATAGCGCCATGTCTGACACATCAGCGCCGTGGATAAAGAATCAAAACGCCAATGTGTCAGACATGACAGTAACTTCCAAAAAATGGTGATTATGAGTCTTACTATTTCTTTGTTAGCAAAGCAAATCGTTTAGTGGCGGTGATAAAAGTATCTAGCAGGGATATCAATTGAAGGTCAAGAAGGCTGTCACGTGTACCATGGAGAAGCGTCTCTAAGTTGAAGTTTATATTTATTTGGGTTAAATTTTCTATTAGAACGACTCTGGGTAGATGGTATTGTGGACATTCAATAAACAAATGCTTGGTTGTTTCGTTACGTCCACATGTACATAGGGGATTATCAATAATGTTCATTGTAAAAAGATGGTGGTTAAGTTCACTGCATTCCATTCTAATTCTGGCCAAGATAATATTAAGTTTCCTTTTGCCAATGTTATAGTATGATTTTGTATTGGGCTTGTTTCTTTTCAGTATTTGTTTTAGTGACTCTTTTGATGCCAAGTCTTTAATAGAATCGTCTAGGTTGTTCCAGAATTGGGTGGTGGCAGGAATATAAGATTTTCGAAAGGTTTCTGTACGAGTGTTGGTTTGGTTTATATTTGATTTGTTTCGTAGGTTGTATCTGCCTTGGCTAGTTTCTTTAACTGTTTGGGGAATAATGGGTTTTAAATAAGAAGGAGTCCTATCGTGAAGTATATCAGAATAAAGTATGATCATTTTGTTTTCGCGTCGGGACTGTAGATTTTCCCATGACAGTTCGGTGTAAATTTTAATAGATGATGTGCCACGTATAGCCACTGATACTATTTTTCCTGCTCTCTTCTGAGTTTTGTCAAAAAGTTCCAGATTTTCTTTAGTTGCATTTGAAAAAAGCTCGTTTGAGTATTCCAGGACGCTTCTGACAAAGGTAAAATAAAGAATTTCAAGACTATTTCTACTGAGTTTGAAACTAAGCAAATTTAGGATATCCAAACGTTTATTGGCTTTAATTGATATTTCCTCAAAGTGTTTGTCCCATTTTAAATTTTGTTGAAGGGTAACACCTAAATGTTTGGAGTAGGGTATATTTTGTAATTCTTGGTTATACATCTTAAGGTTATTTGGGGGAGTAATATTTCTATAATTAACCACCATGCTGTTTGTTTTTAAAGCGCTGAAGCTGACAATCCATTGTTGCGCCCACGCTTCGAGTTTTTCGAGGTCGCTGTTTAGAATTTGCGAATTTATTATATGACAATTTGAAATAGATAAAAGTAAATTGTCATCTGCAAATAGGGTCAGTTTTGATGCTAGGCCTTCTTCCATATCATTAATGTAAACCAGAAACAAAAGTGGTCCAAGGACGGAGCCTTGAGGAACTCCAGCGTGCCACAAACCTGTCAAATCGGGTTACTTTAAAACAGTGTATAAAATGACATGTCGGTCATTTAAAATTGTTTATTTATTGAAGTCATCTGAATACTGAAACACTCAGTCTCATTCCGCAAGCTCATTTGGCTTACTGTGCGGGCCTGAGCGACGTTTTAAAATGTCATATATGAAAAAATGCCAAACTGTCGTTGGCCATCACTCTATTGACTGTTGAAGTGATGCACCTCTCCACCATCTCGGTGGCTAGCCTTTAGATTGCTGGCGCACACCCCAAGCCTTTGGCCAGGGTATGCGGTCACCACTCTCCGTAGCCTGACGTGCCGTGTCGTGCGTGGGGTAGCTGAACATTGCCGTCTAGACCTGATGAAAAATGGCTGTATATGTTGAATCTTAGAAATGTAGGCTGTAGAAATTGTCCATGCTATGTCGCATGTTGCGAGATACAGGGGTTGCTGAGATGTTTGAATATTCGTCACTGAGATTGCACATAATTTCTTTTCACTTATTCACACACATATAATTGTTTAGTGAAAACTGTAGGTCAAAATTGTACACAAAATGCCAGAAATAATTACTACATGCTATGCTAAGCTATGATAATAGTATATAGTAAATCGACCTGGGTGAATTTTTTTTTCACACAAGTCGAAAAACACATGCAAATATTGACAATGTTTCGCTATAGCGCAACTCTCAAGTCTAATATTTCGTTATTTATATAAGTTTTTGATCTACAGAAATCGGCTATCATGAGAACATTTCGTTCTCAGACTGATAGGCTAAATGTGACTGCGATAAAAAACAGCTACATTTATTTTTAGAATAATATTTTAAAACATGACTGACAGTAATCTATGCGGATTGATGATAGTATATCATTTCGCTGAAAAATGATTTCTTCGGTGAACATTTCACTTTTTTTTATATGTGGTACGTTCATCACCGAGTCCTTCTTAATAACGTCAGAATCAATCGCTCGCTTCGTTTCGTTGACTGACGTATAAGTCGATTGTCGTCGTAGCGGTTGCGTTTATTTGGTTTGTGGCGGGTGTGTGTATGGTGTATGATCGGTTACTGCTAACACGTGCAGCAGGCAGCTCGTAGCTGTATGCTTGGGCCAGCGGGCCTGTATCAGGGTGTACGTACAAAACTGAACATCAGCCGCGTCTCGCCTCACATTAGCATATTCATGATCTACTCTGTGCCCAAAATAAGGCACTAAGAGTAGGCTAGAGCGACGCCAAACACCAGGGGGCGTTTCGACGTGAAAAAAATATACTATGACTTTATCAAAATCTCGCACAACTTGTGCTATAATTTCCCTTCCGAAACTGCTTATTTACATTTCTTTTTTTTTAACAGTTTTGAAAAAGAAAATTTATATGTATGCAATTTTATTTATTTATTTGAGACTAGACCGTGTATAATCTGAACACGTGAATAGTCTGCTCCACCAAATCAAAATGGCGGCCTAATTTATGCTAATGTGATGAGGCGACACAGGTCCACTGTCCAGGTGCATGCCGGTTATGACGGGACACGTGTTTGCCCACGGCGGGCGATCAGCTAAACAAGGGGAACCATCGTCCAATATGGCGCTCACTTACCAAATACATTTATAACAATCAGCATTCTCTGAAATAACATATTGTTATAATGATAAAACATTGCCCTACGGTCCTGGAAATATATTTTACAGACCAACTAGGACCGTTTATTCACATTCATTTAGGCAAACAATTTTATTTGGCCCTAATCCTAATAAAGGTTATCTGAGTCGAAGCGATATTTTTTGATAATTTTGGTCGATTTTTTAGTGAAAAATCGAAAAATGACGAGACTTCGTCTATGGACTTTAAAATCGAGTCACCCAATTATGGCGATTAACGATAAAAAAAATGGAGTTTTTCGAAAATACCCACTTCCTACTCGCCTACAGTGGCATTAATAGGATGAAAGCATTTTAAAAACTCTTACTTTAAAAGGATATAGACTAGGTCTATGAGAAATTTTTTTTACGGTTCTTCTAGAAAAACCGACATGGTCGCCATCTTGAAAAGGCGACAAACACGTGGAATTCTGTAAAAAAAATATGAAAATTACGCCGTTTTCGACGTAAAAAAACTTACCTCTTCTCTGATAACTCTTTCTAGCTAGTTTAAACTGGCATATTAGTGTGACCTACAGCTTTCACGTACTTTGGCGAAAAAAATGCTCATGATTTAAAAAAAAAAATCCCTCAATATTTTAATAAAAACTATCCTTGAAAACAGCGGTTTTCAACTTGATGCTTGGTGAAAATAATGTTGCGTTCTCTATCAGTCGTCAGGGTCACCAGTGTGGGAGCGTGAGTCGGTCACCAGTGTGGGAGTAGTGTGTTGACTCGTCAAAGGGTAAACGGCAGAAGCCACCTAACACTCACCAACATATTGTAAACTTCATCTTTCCCCGTCGGATCGACGGTTCTGATTAACTCACAAAACTTCTCTTCAGATTATCATGTTTATTGGTCTAGACATCGAATAACAGCAATGCACAACCCCGCGCACGACACGTCTTAGTCAAACTCCGAGTGGGCGACCAGCGGCACGTCCGCAGTCGCTGAGAGTTATATCATAAGTGCGGGAAGAGTACTATGACTGCATGGGACTCGGCCCCATGCACAAGGCACTGAAGTACCAAAACGAGGCAGTCATCTCCAGTCTCACCGCGAACGGGAGAGAGGGGACGACTGCCACAGTAAACAAGCGAAGCAGGGATCCTGCATGCTATCAAAATGACAAGGCCTGTATGATAAGGTAATGTAATACATGTAGTATCACAATATGGCATTGTATTTGAAATTGTCATTGAAATGACAGCATCTGGCATTTTATTCTCAACATATGACATTATAATATCAGGACATTTTAAAGTCAGTTTATGGGATTTGAATTAAAGGCAGAAATGGGATTTGAATATATATATAAAGTTAGGATATGGCAATTGGTATGGTATTATAAGAACGGAATATGACATTACCATAGAATATGTTACAGTACAAAATCAGGATACAACATTTCTGTATCAGGATTCAATCAATCAAATAAACTTCTATAGCGCCTATATCCTCAGCGGACCGAGCTCAGAGGCGCACAAATCCTTAGCGTGATCATGTGTCATAATCGAGGCCAAAGCAGGTTCGTCAACAGGGAGCCGGGCTGCTGAGGGACTAGGGTAGAAAAGCCAGGTCAAATAGGTGAGATTTAAGTAATTTTCGGAATGGTAAGATTGTTTTGGCATTACGTATTGGCACAGGCAGGGCGTTCCATAAGGCTGGACCAGATATAGAGAAAGCTCTTGACCCAGTCTTAGTCTTTATACGAGGAACAACAAATTTATTCGAATTAGTGGAGCGTAGATATTTTGAGCATTTCGGCCGAACAAGTAAATCGGCCAGAAATGCAGGTTGGTTTTCTTTTAGGGTTCGAAAAGTTATCGAACATATTTTAAAAAGAATGCGAAACTTGACAGGAAGCCAATGTAATCGTTTTAGAATTGGAACGGAACGACTAAATCGTGGGGCGTTGGTTACCACTCTTGCAAGGCAGTTGTGAACGCGTTGTAATCTAGCGATATCCTTTTCTGGCATATTGTGAAAAAGTTAGTTACTAATCTAACTTACTATTGACGAGTGCCACTGCAATTTGCTTGGCAATATCTAAGGACAGACTCTTTCGAATTCGACGCAGGTCACGGATATGATAGAAGCATGCCCTACATGTTTGGGATATGTGTTTTCGGAAATTCAGGCTACTGTCGAATAGTACACCAATTTTTTTAGATGTATTTGTTTTTTGACCTAGAAGTAAGCATGGGAAATTATTCAAGAATTTTTCTCGCTGAAGTTTGGTCCCAATAAGAAGAAATTCTGTCATGCTAGGATTAAGCTTCAGCTTAGATCTTGTCATCCAGGCCGACACACCCATTAAACAATGTTGCAACTTCTCAAGAGATTCCTTAGCGTTTGAAACTGATAGAGACATGTAAATTTGAGTATCATCGGCATAAAGATGGTGGTTTATGTCAAAACTAGAGATAATAGCGCTGAGTGGTGTAGTGTGTAAAGTAAAAAGCACTGGTCCTAGCACAGAGCCCTGTGGAACTCCATATGAGAGTGTGACTTTATCTGAAAAAGTGTCTTTAATTTTTACGGACTGGAGCCTATTTTGCAAATAAGAAGAAAACCAAATTTGAGCCTGGCCAGATATTCCATACCAATCAGAAAATCTATCTGTTAATGTAGCATGGTCAATGGTGTCGAAAGCGGCCGACAAGTCAAGCAAGGTTAGAGCCGTAACTTCACCCTTGTCCATACTATTAATGATATCGTTATGTACTTTCAGTAGAGCCGATTCTGTAGAATGATGTTTCCTGTAGGCCGATTGTAATGGATTACATAGATGCTTATTTTTTATATGAGCTTGCAGCCTATTGGCTACTATCTTTTCTAAGATTTTGGAAATGAAACTTAAGTTGGATACAGGCCTGTAATTTTTCAGCTCGTTTTTAGGAAGAGATGTTTTTTTCAGTAGTGGTCTTACATGAGCTTCTTTGAAATTTTGAGGAAATGTACTAGTTTCCATTGAAATGTTAATTATGTCAGTGATGGGAGTTAATAATATGTCAAGACAATTTTTTAACACGCTTGTAGGCATGGGATCCAGATCACATGATTTTGACGATGAGCTCAAAATAAGTTTTTTAATTTCATCTTCTGACGCACGTTCAAAAACGTTCATTTTGGATCTAATTTCTGGTTTTTGCACTTGTGGAATATTCTGTACTTTATCTGGAAATTTGGAACGGATAGTTTCAATTTTATCCACAAAATGCCTAGAGAAATGATCACAAAGTGATTTTACTGATGTGAATTCTGGCAGAGCAAGAGGTGGAATTCTATGCAGAATGTTATTTATTGAATTCCAAAGGCGACGGGGATTGTCCGAATTTTCTGCAATAACATCAGCTAAATATTTCGATTTAGCTTTTGTCATCATTCTTTTACACAGATGGCATTGCTGTTTGTAACGAGAACGATCCAGATGTGTGCGAGATCTGCGCCATGTTCGTTCGAGATTGTGGCGAAGGGTTTTAGCCTTCATTATTTTCGGAGTCATCAATGGAGTTGGTGGTTTTCTGGGCAAAGTCTTTGTACTTAGAGGAGCGTGTTTGTCTAAAATAGAGCTAAGAACAGAATCATACTGCTGACATAGTGCCGAGAGATCTTTCTCTGGTTTCTTTATTAGATCCGAGCTGAGAATATCTGAATGAAACGATTCATAATCAATTTTGTTTATTTTATGAAACGATATTTTTTCTTTGTTCTATTTCGTCTTCCAACAGTCAATTTCCGATATGACCGCAAGATGGTCCGAGATACCTGCTGCCGAAAAAACTGATTTGATACAATTAGAAATGCGTTTGGTGATTAGCAGATCTAGCAAATGACCATGAACATGAGTTGGAAAATTAACATGCTGCTTCAGATCGAAACATGTGAGGATTTCATTGAATTTGTTGGTGTTTCCATTTGAGTTATCTAGATGTAAGTTGAAATCTCCCAATATATACAAATTGTCAGGCAGTGAAATTATGTTCTCTAGTAGATCTTTAAATTCATCAAAAAATTGACATGTACCGTTTTGAAGCCTATACAGGCAGACAACGAAACCACTGAACGGATTGTTTCCGATACGTGCAGAGATCTCTTTGAACGTTTTAAATGATGGCAGAGGATGAATGTCAGTTTTGAATTGGTCAGACACTAGTATGCCTACACCTCCTCCTGCCCGCTGGTCTGCGCGAGGTTCGTGAAAAAACGAATAGCCAGGAGGTGAGATATCAGCTATCGTTAATTTCGTTTCATCATGTTTTAACCATGTTTCTGTCACTGCCACAATGTCCAATTTTTTAGATGTTACATATTCGGAGAAGGGGGCAGTTTTAGGTTTGATAGATCGAACATTCATCGTTGCAATTTTGATTCTTTCATTTGGGCCGGAGGGACCTGGATTTAAGCTGACATCTCCTGCCAGTAGAAGTAAGATAGCCAATTTAAAAGATGGTCGAGAAGGTGGTAGTGGAAGTAATTTCCGATTGAAACATACATTTAAAAAAGGTAATTTTGCTTTGACCAAATTAGAGAACATGATGATTGTTAATGATGGAGGTTGGTGACAATTTGTTTCAAATATTGTTGGGCCACAGGAGGCCACTTCATCGTCCTTATGTATTGTGAATATTGTGAATTGTAATATCTGGATAGCACAATTTAACACCATGATATAGTATTTTTATTTTGAAATATTGCCCTTTGACATTACAAAATGCCATTAAAATATCATAATATTATTAAGCCATGATAATTATGTTGGTTAAGCATTCACGTTATGTCACTAAAATGAAAGGCTATGGCATAATATTGTCAGGTTATGGCTTTATAATACCAGGATATGGCAGTTTAACATCACGATATGTCAATTTAAAGTCAAGATATGGCACTTGAATATTAGAATATGACATTTTTTTATAAAAAAAAATAAAAGTTGTTATATGACATAATATGGCATTAAAATATGACGATAGATTAATACAATGTCAGAATATTGTATTAAAATGTCATACTACGATACTAATGATAGAAGATGATGGAAGATGTGACAGTTAAAAGTCATGATATGGCAGTTTTATGTCATGGATATTGGATCGCAATATTAGGATATTACACTTAAACCTCATGCTATGGTATCATAGTGTCCAAATACCACAAAACCACAAAAATACATTTTAATTTTGGGATATGCCATTTTGATTATATATAACATTATAAGATTAGGATAAGACACATATTTTTAAAACATAAGATTGCAATGTCATATTGTGATTATATTACCATATCCTTTGTCATTTTAATGCCATGTCATGATGCTAATTAATGGTATATCCGACACCAACCTCTTACTCCCACTTTTTAAGACATTGAACGGTCATATACATACTGTCATTATAATGTCACATCGTGATATAATAATGCTATTATTTACATTATTATGCCACATCCTAACATTATAGTGTCATATTCTGACATTGCTGTCCCACAATTCAGCCTCCACGGGTTCAATGTCGCGTGTGCACTGGATAGGTACGAATAAATACTAACGCTTCTTGAATTTTCTAGTAATTACAATCATGTTTCGACAGTGCCCACAGGAGGATATTGCATTTGCTTTCAACATAGGATAAATAATAGTAGTCCATCCATGACCGAGTTAATGATAAGCTCAGTCTGAGGGGCTCAACTAAGCATTCCCGCCATTCAGTTGATATGTGATAATTATTGGCAAATTATATGGCGGCCATCTTGAGTTGATGCAAATTAGCAATTTTATATTATCATGTACATACACGGTATTGAAATTTGAATCCTTATTATTTTCACACCTCACAAATCTTCATTTGTTCCAAAGTTACAATGCATTTTATAATCGTGTGATCATTGTTATGTGATCAAGGTGATGATCGGCAAATAAGATGGCGGCCATTTTCAATTGATACAAAATAGACTATCAGCATTGTCATAATATTTATACACGGTTTTAAAATTTCAATCCTGATTATTTTGACACATTATATATGTTTCTATCTTTATTTGTTCCAAAGTTATGATGTATAATGTGATAATCTGCAAATCACATGGTGGCCATCTTGGATTTATGGAAATGAGGCCTTTGTCATCATTATATAGGCCTACGTGATTGTATATTGTTGCCAATTCAATTTTAATTATTTTGATACCTTATTCATTTTTCTATCTTTATTTGTTCCAAAGTTATGAGGCATAATCTGATAATTGGCAAATCATATGGCGGCCATCTTGTATTTATGCAAATTAGGCCTCTTATGAAGGAGGATTTTTGTCCCCCGGAAAAAAAAATCACACAGCTTTTCATAAGGAGTCACTGTGCCAAATTTAATAATTTTATACCAATATTCACACCTTGGTGAAAGAGTCCACAGACTAAACATGATGATTTCAATTGGCGGCCATTTTGTATTTAGATTTCTAATGTCTCAACAACAACATTTAGGTCATTGCTATTTTTTTCAATTTAGCATAGCCCACTTAGATTAGGAAAATTGTTAACAAATAACAACAACACCAAAACTGTTTAAAAAGAACATAATTCTTGAAATAATTAAATTATCGGTAAAAAATGACGGCCATTTTAATTTCGATGTTTCACCAACTAAACTCCAATTAGCAGCCTGGAAATGACTTTTTCGAGTTCTACATACCCCAATTAGGTTAGAAAGCTGGTTTTCCAATTGTTCTCAAAAATGCCTACAGGTTTCTGATATTCTGAAAATATGCTTAGTCTACTGTACATTATGCGACGACTATCGAAAATAATATACAATGACAACATGAAAACGCACGAATGAGGTAACCAGAAAAAAACGACTTACCCTAATTATACTGTAAAATCACACACTTATTTGCTCTTTGATGTAGGGTATGGAAAAACCTCCGATTTTAGGCTTTAATGGGTAATTTCATGTTGTAGCTAACAACAACAAAATAAAACAAATTTGTCAATAAAATATGTATTGCTGAGATAAATGTAATACACTGGCCATACGCCATCGATGCAGAAGGCTGTTCTCTGTGTATCAGATATGATGATAAGTGTTTACAAGATTGTGATTCAATGACATAAGCTACGAAAAGTTGGCGAGATAAAAATTCGAACGCCTTGCTCAGATCCAAAAACAAGGCATCGATTTAGTCTACTAAAGCATATTATATTTGTCACATTTCCGTGATATTTATCGGTGTATCCTGGCAGCAATAGCCACTAGAAAAAACTGACAGCTAACAAGTGAGCGACTATATTGAAAAATATCTGATGCACCAAAATTTGTGTGGAAGGCTAACTGGTCTTATTTGTTTGTTTACTAAGGCTGTACGGATAAGACAAATCTGATAACACCCGTCGTTTAGAAATATAGCTTTATTAGTATCTGTATTTTTTCCGAATTTTATCGCATAAGATAAAATTATGATTTTAAATATTCTTGATAAAAATTTTAGAATACTAGGGTACGCGATACTATAATTTTACTGATTTGCGTTCTTTACCATTTACAGAAGCAACATTTATGAAAAATATATTCATTATGTATGCCACTTCGAATGGATAAAAAGGTATCTTGTATTTTCAGAAATCAGTATGTCTTCAGCCTATCTCACCTTTCTTATTGGAAAAAAATTCAATGTGTACCAGAAGTTATCATAACCGATTTTTGTAGTGCGGTACATTTTCATAGAAACTGCGACATAGTGTAAGAGCAATAAGATTTTTTGAGCCATTATCAAAACTCTCAGTCACTGTATACTAAATATACAGTACACACAATTATTAAAAGTTTAATATGGTATTTATTTAGTGTTGACACAGTGTTAACATGGTTAAATTCCCAGTATTTTACCCAGGGCATTATTTTCTATTTTTTACAAAATTAAATAATAAGAAAATAGATATACGTACCTTCTCAGCAAACGCGACACGTTGAAACAATGATGTTTTAATGTTGGCCTAACGTCTGCGACGCTGACCCAACATTAAAACATCATTGTTTCAACGTGTCGTGTTTGCTGGGTTATGTGTCACGCTAGAGTATCGCTGTAAGTAATATGTCATATTTTACAGTTACCACAGGAGCCTGAGCCATGGGACGATGTGTTCGATGCCACCAGCCTTTCTACAGCGTGTATGCAGATCCAAGGAGGGACATACTGGATGCTCCATAATGACTGGCAAGACGTGGGAGAGGATTGCCTCAATCTAAATATATTTGCTCCCAGCGTTAGTAACTAGGTTCTTTTCTTAGCTAGATACCTACGTTTGTTAGTAATAAGATTTAGCTTTAGTTACGCTGATAAGGATTTCACGTAAATAAAGCAATGACGAATTGACCAGAAGGCAATGAAACTGATATTACACAGATAAGTCTATGAAGCCTATGCCGATGGAGATTATGCGTGTGTAGATTAAGAAAAAGGCTGGTTATTTGGAAATATTTGCAGAATTAGGCCTAAGGGAGCCAAGTTCTCTTGGTTCGCCATTGGTTCCGCATCAAGCTCATTTTACACGTGGCTGAGCTCTTTAAACATGTTAAATGCTATGTCAAAATGTACCATAGATCCTAAACGTTCACAGTAGGGTGATTATAATGATTTTAAGTTAAAAGATATACACTATGTTTTCTTACAATACAGGACTTGTCAGGTGGACCCTATCCAGTACTTGTACATTATCACGGTGGAGCCCTGTATTACGGTGCTAACCTCATGTACGCTGGTCACTTCCTGGCCGCCCAGGATGTCATTGTTGTCGTCCCTAATTACAGACTGGCTATATTTGGTATGCGGCTAAAAAAACATCTCTCGTCAGTTTATTATATTCCCTCTTGTTAGTCAGCACTTATCAATAGATAATTAGATACAGCAGATATAATTAAAAAAAATTCGTGGTACAACAAAGCAACATCCACTTAACTGTTACTGTTTAAAATATATTAAAATAATTATTGTTGTTTCAGCCGCCATTATAATTATATGTTTATACATGCTAACGAATTAGACATATTAGTCAGATCATAGTGTTTTGTCATTACATTGTTATTAGTATTTCTTCACACGGATTGATTATTTATTTGCAGGCTTTTCTTACACCGGTGATGACGCGATCCCAGGTAACATGGGTCTCTGGGACATGCAGCAGTCCTTAATCTTCATCCAGGAGAACATAGCTAACTTTGGAGGGGATCCTGACAAGGTTACCATATTTGGGCAGAGTTCTGGAGCATGCGCTGTTGGTGATTTGGTTCTGTCTCCGCACCTTGACGGTAGAGAATAATGATGATGACGTTGCCATATCGCGATTAAGTCGTATTCGCGCGCTCGGTTTGCATCGAAAAACGTTGCATTCTACTTTAGATTTTAACAAAACCTTAGGCCACTGTGTTTTATTTCTCTGTTTTAGAACAGAAAAATCTATTTAAAATCTCTGAGGGGGGGGGGGGGGACGGTAAAAAAATTAAGAAAAAAACAACAGTGAACCTATTTTTGGAAAAGTTAATGAGGGCGCCCAAATGAAAAAAACATTTGACAAATTTCTAGAAAAGCTAATGAGGGCCACGAAAGAAACAAGCAAAATAAACATAGCTAGGAATAAACATAGCTAGGAAAATGTTTTTTTTATCTCCCGAAATTAACCGTTTTTTCCGAGATTGGCCACAATATAATGCGCGAGCTGGGCAGAAAAAAACACATTTTTTTTTGGGTGATGCGCAGCCGAAATCTAATGCGCGCGCTCATCTAAAACAGAGAAAAAAACATAGTGGCCTTACCTTCTCGCAGACTGATCTGTGTTAGAAAGAAAACATTACGTTATCTATGTTAACAGGCAGCGAACGGTTCTCGCTGGTGTGACCAGGGTATGAAGGACATTCAGAGAGTACTGTTGTTCCATTTGATCAAGAATACTACAGGGGTCTAGAAACCCTTGATAAAATCAGGAGGTTGTATGTAATCTGCTCCATCTTAATCGAGACGAGACCATTGCTGTGCGCGGCGTACCGCGGTAGCTGAGAGACTTGTTAATACAAGTGTTGTTCAGAACTATGCTACATTTATTTGTCACTGTATTGTAAACTGTTATTTAATTGAAAAATGTAAATTGTCATATGATTCAAAAATGAAACCCATTGGGTTATCCACTTTAAGATGTCAAACCTCAAATGATGTTTATGTAACTCTGAGCAAAACTGAGAATATTCAAAGTGTAAAAGCTGTACTAAGTGTTTTGTATATATTAATATGTTTGATTAACTGACTGACTGACTGACTGACTGACTGACTGACTGACTGAGACCGACCGACCGGCAAACCGACCGGCAGACCGAACGACCGTCCGTCCGTCCGTCCGTCCGACCGACCGACCGACCGACCGACCAACCGACCGAATGATTGATTGATTGATTGATTGATTGATTGATTGATTGATTGATTGAGTGAGTGAGTGAGTGAGTGAGTGAGTGAGTGAGTGAGTGAGTGAGTGAGTGAGTGAGTGAGTGAGTGAGTGAGTGAGTGAGTGAGTGAGTGAGTGAGTGAGTGAGTGAGTGATCGAGTGATCGAGTGATCGAGTGATCGAGTGATCGATTGATTGATTGATTGATTGATTGATCGATTGATCGATTGATTGATTGATTGATTGATTGATTGATTGATTGATTGATTGATTGATTGATTGATTGATTGATTGATTGATTGATTGATTGATTGATTGATTGATTGATTGATTGATTGATTGATTGATTGATTGATTGATTGATTGATTGATTGATTGAATAATTCATTCATTCGTTCATTCATTCATTCATAAATGAATTCATGTGAAATGTTGCAGGACTTTTCCATCAGGTGGGACAGATGAGCGGGTCCGAATTGGCTCTGTGGAATTATTTTGGAGAAATTTACGAAAGTGAGACCTACGTCAGACAGGTGAGTTTTTAACCCGTTGAACACGAGATTATTATGCTACTGAGCTGTTTCTGAAACGATATTATTTTATGACGTCATATGTATCTCATTTAATCAAACCCGGAGATCTCCGGGGCTCGTATCTGAATGGTCTACATAAATCACGGAGATCTCCGGGGCTCGTCACAAACGGGTTAAAAGATATCTGCCTTGACTACGTCAGATAGGTAAGTTTGTGTAGGATGTCTGACATAACTACGTCAGATAGGTGAGTTTGTAAAGGATGTCTGACATGACTACTTCAGACAGGTGAGTTTGTGTAGGATGTCTGACATGACTACGTCAGACAGGTGAGTTTGTGTAGGATGTCTGACATGACTACTTCAGACAGGTGAGTTTGTGTATGATATCTGACATGACTACGTCAGACAGGTGAGTTTGTGTAGGATATCTGACATGACTACTTCAGACAGGCGAGTTTGTGTAGGATGTCTGACACGACTACGTCAGACAGGCGAATTTGTGTAGGATGTCTGACATATGACTGCGTCAGACAGGTGAGTTTGTGTAGGATGTGTGACACGACTACGCCAGACATGTTAGGTTATGAAGGATGTCTAACATAACTACGTCAGCAATATAATAATCCGACATGTATTAATTTGTATTTTGCTCAGATCGCTGATGGCCTGGACTGCCCTATAGATGACACTCATGAGATGACAGACTGCCTGAGAGACGTAGACGCAGAGACTCTGCTCTCTGAAGGATGGCTATTCAACTGTTCTGTGAGTATGGCTGTAAACGTGAGCCTCTAGAGAATTACATGCTGGAAGCAAAGATAGAAGTAGCTATAACGTTTAATTCAAACCATACAGACAATATTCGTCATGAATCAAACCGAAAAATATCTAAATAAGTGAGTGACGTTTTGTCGGGATTGCAAAGTCCTTTAATTTGCAACAATGCATTTGTTTTCACATCACGGATGTAATTAGCCCTCAAATATATCTTATATAGAGTGGTAGCAGCATAAATATGGCTAGAATAGCCATGTTGCTAAACCCTTTCAGTGCGGGGAACGTCTTTATACTTCAGAATTTGACGTCTGTAGACGTACAAAGGCGGTCCCCTCACTGAAATAATTAAAATATTTATAGTGGTCGTATTCAATAAGACATTTATGATGATTTGAAATTGAAAAAAACTTTTGGTCTTTATGGTTTATATAAAAATATTTCAGACTTAAAATGAGGGGGTGATAGTGACAGTTCACCACTAGCCACTATTAATCCACTATTCATCCTACATTAATATATTTTTTAAGTCAGTGAGTCGACCGCAACTTACGTTACGCTGTCTTTCTGATATTAGCAGATTTTATAGGAGACCCTGTAGAAGTTCACTATCATTTTCTGACCGATAATTAAATCTTTACAGAAAGTTCTTAATAAGGTCTTACTTTTGTCATCTGAGATCAGGAGCTTGTTTTCAGTTTATAATTGGGGTTCTCTCGGGTGTGCATTCAAATTCTCTGACATTCACAGTCCAACTAAGGCGCCCGGCTAAATCGTATTGAAGCGGTCCCGATGAGGGTTATTCTTTTTAAATCGGCATCTCTTAACATTAAATTAAACAAACGACTTTGTGTCTATAATTTTTTAAACTTTGTTTTTTAAAGCTTCTTGAAGGCCCATGTGGAGGCTTCCGTGTAGTTGTGGATGGAGAAGGTGGTATGCTGCCACAAACACCATGGGTGATGAGAGAAAATGGAGATTTTAAAAAGATACCTACTATGCTGGGACATTGTCAGAATGATGCCTTTACTTCAGTGGTGAACTGTAAGTACTGTATAATCATATGTCACATCCTGGTGTCTGTGTTAAAAAAACAAGTCGAAGCTATATCCATGCGAAATGTGATCTAACAGTTTACAAAGCTTACTGTCATCGTTTAGTTTTCCAACTTGACCGATGACATGCATACGGTGTTCGTATGAGAGCGTTTTTTTTTCAATTTGAAGTCATCACACACGTCTTAGTTTGCTCTTACCGCTTCATTCGAATACGTTATGGGTATACGGCCATTACAAATATTGTATTGCTTAATAGTGCGGGGAATAACTTTAGACGACGTCTAATGTCGATCCCCGCACTGTAAGGGTTAATTGCACAAGTCCTGTATTTTATACTGCACGAAAAAAAACAGAATCCGACCTACGCAATGCCTTATACGCTAATATCTATATACATCTGATAAAGAAAATACAGCTCAGAGAGTGAGAACGTATTGCTCCGAACAATTGTTATTTTCTGATCCTAAGTTTTTTACTAGATAAAAAGTATAAGTAACAAGATCACATCTTTTGGTTTGTGTTTATTACAACGCGTTTCGGCCAAAGCCTTCTTCAGGTATGATACAAGGTTGGTGCAACATCCCAGTTTTGTTGAGTTGTGAACAAATGGTATATTGTGACGTATTTCTATTCCAAAACAAATTATGGCGTCACAGTTCTTGATGAATTAAACCACACCATTACTGGTAGTGTTCAATATATCAGCATGTTGAACTGTGACGTCACAGATCCAATGTAACTAGTTAAATTATTCTAATCAAGTATACAAAAATTAAAGGGCGTCTATTAATAGTTAGCCTCATTCATCATGACTAGGCACGTGCATGACCCACATTCAGTGGCCCACCTCCTCCGGGAAACCAGCAGGACTGGTTGCGCGTCCCGGCCGAGCCACCGGGGGGGGGGGGGGGGGGGGCGCACGAGCCTAGCCATGTTGAGCACTTTCAATGATCGTGTGTGATTCTATCCCGGACAGAGTGACCAACGCGCACATGTTAGCACATGTGGCAGGACGTCTCTCCCTCCGGGACAGATGTTTAAAAAAGCCAGCCTATGATGCTTGACTGATCTCATTAGCTTCCCGTATAACAAGTCGGGGTATGATCGGTTTATCCATTAGTAATAAAAAAACGTCCGTGTAGCAATGTAGTATGTGCGCCAGGTGGAGGGTGTGGTGGTGGCGGCACCCTCGTCCGTGAGTGTCGCCAGCGTCTACACCTCTCAACTGGTGGCCTGTTGAGCGGGGTGACCTATCGGTCCAGACACTAGTATGTAGTGCTGTAAGCGTGGGGGGTTAAAACACCTCACCTAGCGTGTGTGAACAATTTCGGGTGTGTGTTCCCGGATGGGCCGTCCGCACGGATTTATTCGTCCCGACGGCCCATCCGTAGGTCACACTTTTAAAAAGTAAAACTTTAAAACTATAAAACATGACTCCTAGAGTCGCCGTATAGAATGTGTAATAAAACCTTCACGTAGTGTGTAGTAGGTATTTTGCCCCCGGAATAATGTCCGGACGAGTGGGGCAACCGCAACAAGTTGCCGTTGTCCAACCCGCTCGGACATATGTCCGGCCTCAGGCGGGACTCTTGGTATGAAAGTTTTGTTCGAGGTGTATATGGTATATGTTTGTATGCCAATACTCAATTTTTAGTCAGGCTTAAGGGTATATAATTGCAACAATGATTATTTACGTTATTCAATAGAAACTGGTGGATAGACTGGTGTGGTGCTAAAGAAGATATAGTTCCAGCATAAATCGCCGCTAATTATATTGTCTGTAGAAATAGGCATTGTATTAGGTGATGGGTCCCTGGGGGGGCGGGGCGGAAGCACCATGACCTTGCGCGCAGATTGTATTGATGCTGTTATATTTTTTAGGTGAATGGATAGAGCCTTATACAGTAAATAGTGCATCACTCGCCAATCCGCTCGCAGTCACAGTGCATCCCTCCCGTCCGGGGTGGGGATCCTAGTCGGAATTAAAGTTCATAAATTTTTTGTGCTGTCTTGTCTTTGATGTTCTAGGATGTTTCTTCTGCATTCTTCGATGATCCGGCTTGGGAGATAGCTTGTGGCGCCGTGGGATTCGACCTGGGCTGGCATATTATCCGGGTCTATTACACCGTAGCCAGGGTGTGTGTAGGTGCTGGTACTGGGTTTAGGTTCATATGGGGCTGGGGGAGGGTTGTCTTCTGTATCTAAATCCTCGGCATGTAGGTTTAAATTATAGTATTTCTCATAGTGTTTATGGACAAACTTGTATACACATACACTCTCTTTAATGCACTCTTGTAGGTTTGAGCGCCAGCTGCCTGTAATGTTCTCCACTGCCATTTCCACTCCCTCCCTGTTGAATTTGACGCGGATCGTGTGGGGGTTGTTAAGGCGGTTGACCTGGTAGTCGGATAATGTAATTTTAGTCTTTGTGCATCCTTCTTGTCCCTATCTTTGGCTAGTTTATTCTCTAAGGTTGTTATTCGTGCGATGTTGTCTGCATGGGTATCTTCTTTGTCCGAATTAGTTAAAGCTGCATCTGATGTTTGGGCTGTTGGGATGTCGAGTCTAGTAGCAGAGGGTGGTTCCGTGTAGTGTTCTTTAATCATTTCTTGTTGGATTTCTACTGCGCTGTGGTTTGCACTTGTGTTGTGATATCATCAGACATGGTTTCATACTCTTCTGATGATACGTCCGAATAGTCTATAGCCGTTGGAGATTGAGTATGGGTGTCATCGATTGTGATTTTCTTAAACCCCAGAGGTAATTTGGAAAAAGCTCTGGACGATAGTTGTGTCCGGGGCGTAATTACCGGTCTTCTTGGCGAAGGCGATTTTTGTTTCACATTTGAATTTTCTATACTCTTTTTCTGTGCAGTAGGCGTTTTAACGGCTTTCTTCTGAGGAGATGTCTCCCGAGGGGTCTTAGGACGGACGTCTGGAGTGCTAGGTGCTCTTGGGGTTACAACGTGTTTCTTGTAGGGTGGGGAAATCCCATCGTCTTTCTTCTTCTTTGCGATTACTATCTTTAGACTACTCTTTTCGGACGATGGAGTGCTTGTGCTTAATTTGTCCTTGGGACTCTCTGAATCTGCTCTTTTCGACTTTCGTTTAGTTGATTTAGTTTTTGATGATGAAGCTGATGCATCGGACGTTGAGGACTTGTTTCCCTTTTTGGAGAGTTTGTGAATCTTTCTGGACGATGTGGATGAGGATTCGTAATCTTCTGATGGTGAAGCAGTGTCCGCACCTCTAGGTGTGGGGATTTTGGATTTGATTTTATAGTCTTCGTCCGGGCCGGATGTTGTGGCCGATCTATGACTGGCTGCTGGCGGGGGTGGCACTAAGAAGTGGTGGTCCTCGTCCGGGGTGGACGGGACGATGACATCCTCCGGGTGATGGACGATGGCAAGGTGTTTGTATAAGTCACTCGTCCGGTTGGTCGAGTAGGAACATATCTTGCATTTGAGGGATGAAGTTCCTCCATGTCTTTCTCTGATATGTCTACTGTAGTTGGAAGCCGATATTTGCTTTCCACACACCTCGCAGTTGCAAGTAGTTTCTTTTGGTGGCATAATTTTGAATGTCCGTGTGCCATCCCCGCCAGCTGCCAAGTGACGAGTGTGTGCCAGGCTCGTCGCTTTTATAGCTGCCCAGGGTGTACGCGAGCCGTGCAGTCAGTGGGGAGGGGTTTTCTGTGGTTGGTGGTGTGTATAGTATATACCGGCTGTGAGTGGCAGTCGTTTGGCGGGGTTTGTATGCTAGCTGTTCTATTGCTGGGCCCACGTGATTAGGGGGCTGCAAGTGCTGCTATGTTGGTAGTGTGTATATGTGTTCTTGGTTATTGGTAATAGATCGTAGTGGTACATACAGTCTATATTCATGCCCTTAGTTGGATCTGATGTTTCCATTATTTCTATCCAGCACATCTCTTTTACCAGTCTTTTAAATTTATCTGATTCCGTGTCTAATATATATATCAGCATAACTGGGTCTTGTTCATGTTTGTTGAAGTGTTTTGCAACAGAACTAGTTGATGATTTTAGTCTAATGTCTCTTTGATGTTGTCTGATACGTGTCCTTAACTGCTGTGATGTTTGGCCCACGTATATACCACCGCATCTCATGCATTGTATACCATAGATGACATTGCGTTCTTTGCATATAAAGGTGTTGGTGTGTATTCTTTTGTCCCACTTTGTAGTAATCGTCGTGTATCTGTTATTGAAACATAGGTCACAATTGTCTGTGTAGTTGTCATTTGTGTTGATTTGATTGCATTTTCTTAGGATGCATACTGCTGTCTCAATTTCATATTTCACGGTCTCTGGCATTCTTTGAATTGTAGCTGTATTTATTATTCTACAGTCCGAGCACCTCACCGTTAGTTTGTATGTTGTCCAAACTGGATATATTGTAGTGTTGAGGCAGTCTCTCTCGTGTGGATGTGTGTGAAGTTTCAAATCATTGTTTCTGAATGATGCAATCAAATTGTGTGGTGTTGTCAGCAGGTTTATTGTTTCCGAGTCCTTACAGACGTCACAGACGATGAGGTATTTGTTATGCATTTGTTTGCATGATCTAATTTTCCTGGGACGTCCCTTAAATTTATTCTCGTCTCCAATGTTGGCTTAATCTCTGCTGTTGAATGGGTGGCATAGTATACAAATTGTGCTTTTTGAGTTTTCCTTTTCTTGGTTTTCTTAAAATTTCACTTCTGTCGGCGATTCTTTCCCTACTGGTTCATGAATGCTTGCTCTGACTAGCATATCCCCTAGGTTTTTGTTCCTCCGCTGTGATACTATTATTCTTAAGGCTGGGTCAACCTTAGCTGTATGGTTACTGACTTTTTGTTTTATATCTGGTAAGCCTGGGTGGTATGTGGTTGAGAAGAAGATGGTGCTCGTCTGTTCATCTATAGGTTGGTTTGTATCAACAATTGTCAATAGTGTGTCTCTATTCATATTTTTGCAGAGATCGAGTTTTGGTTGAATTGTGTGCTCATCATAGCCTCTTAAGATCAGGGCTTCTTTCAGTAGTTTGGTGTGTGTGTCATAATCTTCTTCTTCGCTGCATATGCGTCTTAGTCTTAAGGCTTGGCTGTAAGCGATATTGTTCTTTTGGTGAGGGGGGTGGTTACTGTCGTGTCTCACATATAGTCTTTTATCGGTTGGTTTTATGAATGGAGCAACCTTTATGGATCCATTGATAATTCTGATATTAGTATCTAAGAAGTTTGTTCCTTCAAGGATATTACCTTCAGTGGTGAACTGTATTTCAGGGGTGATGCTGTTTGCTTTGTCTATGAGCAGTTTTTGTGTGTTTGGTGATGTTTCTTCAAATCCACAGATCACATCATCTATGAAGCGTCTCCAGAATTTGATTTCAGGAGATTTGGACAGGATGGTTTTCTCTATAGTGTACATGAAGATATTGGCGTATGCAGGTGCCATTCTGGTTCCCATAGCAGTCCCTTCTGTTTGTCCATAGTATGATCCATTGAATTGGAAAACATTGTTTTCTAGCACTTTTCTGGCAAGGAATTCTATTGTGGTGTAGTTCTCCGATGGAATAGAATCAGAAAGTAACAATTGTTCGAGGCAATATGTATCGGGTTAAGTTTAGGCTCAGATGCACCGTTTGGTTTATTAGTTTGTTATCCATTGCAGCAGAACACAACAAACTACATGCATAGTTTATGATAGACACCTCGTTTTGGTGACCGTGCGTTGTATGAGAACTAACAGTACCCCGGCGAGATGAAGTTCATCAAGTGATGAAAGTTGATGAATGTTCATAAACATTCATGAACATTCATCATTGGTTCATGAAGCCAGTTCATGATTCTGTGTTCATGAACTGTCCATCAAAAACAATTCATGAATATTAATGAACACTTGATGACCTAATGTTGTTAATGATTTAGTTCACGAAGCTCGTATGAATCTGTAAGGGGGGGGGGATATCTCTTTCCTAAAAATTAGCAAAATAATTATGTTTTGAAGATTAATTAGCTTGCTGTATTTAGGTAAGAAGTAACCTCAATCGAGATTTATATGTATTTTAAAGGTTAAAAGACTTGGATTTCTAAGTTAAGGCATTTTTATGAATGAACAATTCGTGAACATCATCATGAATAATTTTTCAAAGCTCATGAACATCATGAACTTAGTTAGTGTTGCTGGCTTATCTGGTTCATGAATCACCTGAGTTCCTGGTCGCTCATGAACAACATCAATTTCATGAACAAGACTCGGAAACTTCAGGTTGACAGTTCATGAATTTCATGAACTGTCAACTGTCTCATTTGTTCAGGAACATTAATGAATAGTTCACGAACACATGTAGTGAACGTTCATGTAAGTTCATTGACTATCTGGTTCATAAATTATTTAAATTTATGGCCGTTCTTATACAAACAAAATTCATAAACTAGGTTGACAGTTCATGAATTTCATTAATGTTTCATTTGTTTTTCAGGAACGTTCATGAACACATTTGATGAACGTTCATGAATGTTCATTAACTATCTGGTTCATGAATTATTTGAGTTCATTGCTGTTCATAAAGTAGCCCTTGTTCATGCATTATCTGTGTTCATGGCCGTTCTTGAACAACCAAAATTTATGAACAAAATGAGAGTTCATGAACAGAATAAGTTCTGAATTCAAAAATGTTCATTAAAGTCTCATTAGTTGTTCAATAATATTCATGAACAGTTCATTAATACTTTGATAAACGTTCATGAACGTTCATAGTTTTTTATCACGAAAATTCATGAACTATTCATGCATGTACATGAACAGTAAGGGTTGTTCCAGTAAAAATCCGGGCTCCCCCCATGGACGGCAATTGAAAACTTACCACCACCCCTCCCGCAAATCGTGGACCGTGGGCCACGACAAAGCCCGGATTTACAGTGTTTTTTAGCACCACAGTCCCCGGAATTTCCTCATGGCTTAACATAGTTTTGATTTACTGCCCCTACGGATTTTTGTGAGAGCTTTCATGTCATTTTTAATACAGAAACAATTCGATTGCCGTTTACATTATCTTTTCTATTAGTGTATTAGGCACACAATACATGCCAGAAAGGCGCCCACCATCTCGGATTTCAGTTTGTTGAGTAGCCTACCACCACCCACCTCGGAAATAGTCACTGACAAAATACCACACCCACCGAAAAAGTGTCAATTGAAACCCACCACCCCCTCCGGAAAAAACCGATTGCCGTCCATGGGGGGAGCCCGGATTTATGCTGGGACAGCCCTAAGCAGATGTGTGATGTCATTTCAACAATGTATTATGGCTATAGCATTAGTGTCCACGTCATATCAAATCAGTTCAACGGAATTGCTACGTTTTTGTACCGACGTCATTCCTACTAATACAAATGACGTGTTTTTGGATCATCGTCAGAACGTCAAAAATATAATCATTTAATATGTGTAGATTCAATTGGACGCCTTTATGCACAACTGGTCCAACCCCAAAAAGTTAGTTTTGGGATAAAATGTAGTTGAAGTTTATGGTCTACTGTAAATTCAAGAAAACGAATGAGGAAAATATTGAGCTAAACTAACACACGACATTCGCATTCTCTATTCATGGAAAATATCCACATATTCAGCTACCTCCGGTTTCAAGCCTCCCTGCCTAAAACCAGCTGTGGTCCAGTTGTGCATAATTAAGAATGAATATTTTGCTTTATGCACCACTGGACCAACCCACATTTATTCTAAATTAAACAAATACAAATACATGTGGACAATTTACAATAATAAGCATATTGCAGTCTATCTTCATCTTCTGTATATCTATTATAATAAAAATATATGTACCTTTCAATAGTTATGGCAAAATCGAGGGGACTGCGAGGATGATTGGAAAAATAATGGTGTGGGTTGGTCCATTTGTGCATAAATCGATTTTAACATTTTGATTTATGCACAAGTGGACCAAACCACATTTATTGTCAATTTAACGAAAATGTAGTAAAATACATCAATAAGCATATTACAGGTTTTCTATAGGGGCAATTTCACATAAAGGGTGCTTTTAGGAAAAATTGAAACTTTACACATTTTTTTCAGCAAATACTGCTAGATATTTATATCAAACATTTTTTATTTTAACAAGGGTTGTATGGGGAAACAACAGACCAAATTTTATAAAGTTTTGTCAATTATTTCTTCATGAATCAGTGGTATTTATGTTATTTTCAACACATTTTGCAGTCTCATCCCGGAATTGTCTTTATAGGAGGGTTTTTCTATTCCAGATATGCATCTAACACACAAATAAAGTGTTATTTGTGGTATGGTTATTGGTCTTACGATTTAAACGACACATGTTTGACAAAAATCGAGTCACAAAATCTGATTTTATGTGTATTTATTGAGTTTAAAGTATTTTCCGTTAAAAGTTTTTTTCATTTTTTCCCGCCAGTACATCACTGCCCAGCTTGAACTATCTACATATATATAGACATTTAATTACTCTTTTGAATAGGTCTGGTGGTTATATATGGCATACAAATACTTCAAACTGATTGCTGATTAACATTAGCAAATCAATTAGAATTACCTGTATGTATGTGAAAATTCCGTTAAAATAATGTCCCCTCCAGTACATCACTATTCAAGATCCACGCAGTGTGTTTTTATAGATATATTATTATTACAATATAACCTGCCTCTTTGAGCCCCCACGTGGATATTAATTGGAAATTCATGTTACAACAACCACATATTTATACATTTTTGGATGAAAATAGTGTTAAATTAGAATTGTCCCCTCCAGTACATAATATCAATATTTAGTATTCTTTGTGTGATAAGACCTAATTTTTGTAATTTCCTGATCTATTGTGGTAATTATGTATTATTATAATAAAGCCTTCGTTAATGGCAGCTACTAGACACCAACAATATTTTGTGGGTGTTTCCTTTGTTCATTTTTAAATCAATATTAGCATGTTAATGTAATTTCTTCACTGTTCTGACTTACAAGACCTACTAGTACAATATATAATTTTATGGCGTATATATCATCAAACAAATGTGCTCTATATTGTCTATAATAGGCTACCAGTACACTGCGTACTGGAGGGGACAGAACGCATGTAACACTAAAAGTGTAATTACTCAGGTATAGAACTTGTGGTATTTTTCATGCTTGTCAAGCGATTTGAGCGGTCTGTACCGATACACAATCTACTAGACTACTTGAATTAAAAAAATGTGTTTGTAGCAGCTGGGTCCTTTTGCTTCACCAAACCATAATAGTTTCGCTTCGGCGGCCCCACTCCTGTGGACCTTGACGATGCTGCACATGCGGATGGGTGGATAATGTTTGCTCAGCAAACCATGATGACCCGCCTACTTTAAAATGGATTTAATAGTTTAAATGTATGATTGTCATATACATTTTCTATTGCAAAAAATGAGTTTAAATGTCTTGTTGACTTTCAAAATATGACCAGAAATGAGAACTACATACTATCTAATGCCCCTGTTCCTTATCCACCCAGGAGGTGGTTTCACTACAGGTTATATGCTAGGATATAAAATTATGTCATGTCTTATAACATGGCCCCAGCCCCCAGATATATAATAGTTGATAGCGCACATGTCACTGGTACATGATGTAGGATCTTACAATGCTCGAGTTGGCGCAGCGTTGTATTGTCTTAATTTACTATGCCTGATAGTGATATCTGGCAAACCATGCCAAATAGCCAGACAATTAATTGATATAATATAAAATGTGAGGTTTTAAGGAGGGCAAGGCTAAGCAGATCGTTTGATATAGCTAGACTATAACTATAAAAAATTGTGAGGTGTGAGAAAGTATTACCAGCATACCAGTTATATTCATAAAATATACATGTATGCTTCGAAAAACTTCCAAATCTATCAGGTTCAAAATGGCCAACTGGTGTCCATTATTTAACTTAACATGCTTCATATCCAATGCCAGATAACTAGACAATTAATATAAAAGAAAATGTGAGGTTTCCGGGAGGGATAGACCTTATTTCAAGTCAGATCACATTCAAAATTGCCAACTATCTGCTATTTATTATCTACTTTAAAAAATATATATTATGTCTGATATATCTAGCAAATATTGCCGTCTACAGCAATCATCCAAGGGCAGCTGCAGCCTCCTCGTATCTGGCCATAATCTTCGGGCGGATTGCCAGTGGCGTACCCTGGCTCCTCCGCTCAACAGCGGAGCCGATGCAGCACCAGCATCAGTGCTGGCGCTGATGTAGGCTGTGGTAGCCTTAAATAACCGGCAATAGTGTGTTTGACATTATGTCTCTCACGTGGGATGAATGGAGTTACCCAAAGGGAGATATCCTTCCTATTGTTACTCTGGGGACTATCCGACCCGAGGATAGCGGAGCTGCGCAAAATGCCACAGAGTTTCAGCATTAAATTACACAGGGAAAACTCAAGTCTCTGGTCGTCTGGCCATATCTGGGGATATATCCCCTAGACATGCCCAGAACCCCTTATCGGGCGAGCGAAGGAAAACGCTCTCAATAACCCACCATGCCCTATCACCCCCACCCTCACATCATCATCTGTACATCATTCATCTCATCAATTGACTACAACGTTTTTATCGTATTACAATGTCACTTAAAAGACCTTTTGTGCCGAATAGTGACGTAAAGCAAATATTTACTACTACAGCAAATATTGCCAGACAGCTAGACCATAGAATAAGAAAACAAAATGTGAGGTTTTAAGGATCGAGGGAAATGCCCTGAAAAATTTCAACTCCCATCAATTTCAAAATTACCCTGATAACATCACAGTATTGGCCCAATAAAATGGTTTAATTGGGCCTGATTATCATTATGTCTAGCACATTGGTGCTGTTTTCAGCCAATACAGTTTTGATCCATATTCCGCATTGGACCAGTAATGGGCCAATAAAGGCAACAAATGTAGTCGCATAATAACAATGGCTGAATACTGGATTTTAACCGCTGTTACTGCCGATAGCATCCGGTATAAAATAGGAATAGGCCTAATGACGTCATGTTTAGGCCTACTTTAATATATGTGATATCTGCTAAAATGTGCCAGATAGTTCAAAGGTTATTATGCTAAAACAAAATGTGAGGTTTCAGGGAGATATTTTGGCAAATTAAAAATAGCCGATTATCGGGATATATGAAAAAAATCAAATTTAATAGGTCTTGTTAGGCATACAAATATATCACAGATTTGTAGATATAGGCCTAGGCTGGAGTGAGAGAACGGTATTGTTATATAAACATGATAAATTATTATTTGTACCATACTAAAATAGTTAACCAGTAATTGCTTTACCGTAGTAAAAACGTAGCTTGGTGTAAAATAATGGTAGGGCTATTGATGCATGCATGTAAATTTGTATTCAGTTTGAGGTATGTATTATTATTTTTCTAATTATATGTACCATTACATACAAAACTTTGTATCCAATTATATAAGCTCAAGATCGGCTGGAGTTAATATTATTTTTAAACCACTGTACATAAATATATTGTGTACGGTACATTAGCATAATAAAACAGTTACACTACAACTAAGTAACAAAGTAATAAGAAAATGCTAGATTTCAGGGAGTGACAGCTGTGACCTAACAAATTTGAACTCCCCTCATGAAAGCTCTGAAAGTATTTTGTTGGCATATATATCCCTCCCTCAAACCTCACATTTTGTTTTATACCATACACCTCACATTTTGTTTTATAGTATAAAACAAAATGCCAGGTTTAAGGGAAGGATGTGCCAACAAAATGCTTTCTAGACTTTTGTGAGGGGGTTGGAATGGATACACTAACTGTCTCTGCGGTTATATTGGAATAATAGTAGGCCTAATGTAGATGTTTGTAAACTATGACTGATGATGCTATTTTATCTCTTTTTATTAGTTTACTTGTTATTCAGTTGAATTATTGAGTGATCATTCATGCTTACAGGTTTGTTATTGTTGTTAAAAAAAATATGTCCTCTCCAGTACATTTTATGATATTAGCTTGAACACCGTGACATTGTCCAAGTTATGTCACAAAAATCAAAATTATTTTCCATTGTTTTTCCTTGATGGTGTTTAATACGATGCAGACAAATAGTTGCGGCCTTTACCCGTGATAAACCACTTAAACATCATTTTTTTAGCAAAGTTTATACAATTATGCTACTTCAGCTCAATTTGGAAACAAAATGTTGATTAATAACAATATATATTGGAGCAAAATTAGAATATGAAATGTTGAGCAACATATCATGTTTTACTGATCTAAAGTATGCATTTATAGCATCTGTGATGTTGTTATTTCAACCGTTAAAAAATGTCCCCTCCAGTACAGTTTGTCACACATATAATTGTGAAGAGGATTCGCATGAAAAAGCACTGTAAAAATGCACAAAATATGTCATATATAGTATTCAAGCTATATGTGTATATTTAGTTGATATCCGGCACTAGATAACCTGTCGCTCACCATATATCCGTACTAGGTCTATTAGTATGTGGCCTATGTGATATCCACCTGCATCGTGTTTTTACAGTACTGTAAGGAAGAAAGCAATAATTTAAATGTGCGTTGGCCACGGGTGGCACCCTCCTGCCCGAGACCTGTACTGGGGTTAAGCATAACATTAAGTTAATCCATCAAGGTGGTCTGCATAACTATGGCAATAATGACACACATACATGTTCCGTTCCTATTGAGACGAGAAGTCGTTTAAATTTAACAATTTATGATTCTAGTAACTAGATATATTGTGCTGGTTAAAACGTGCACATCACATACAAATTATGTAAATCGGATTGACAATTTACATAATCATGATAACAGTATTATCTTAATTTTTATATTTTTGATCAGAATAGATACCGTACAGAAGCCTGGTAATGCGCTGATAACACAGTTTTCAGACATAATTGAACGAATAAAGTCCCAACCATCGGCTCAGAGATCCACACAAAACCGTAATGTAGGCTACACATATTTCTACTCCCCTAAGTTGAATGAGATAGATGATATCACCATCAATAACTGTGATAAAATACAGTTACACGATATCGAAAATCTGTAATTTGGTGCAGAAGTTGACTTATATATGTTTTGGGCATATAAGATTGATGGTTGAGGACACGCTAGGGTAATGTTGAAAATACTGACGATGATTTTATTTTATAAATATAGTATGAACATACACCATCTTCAGAAGATGTTAGTAACTAACCTAGTTTTGGCAACTAAATGCTATAGAAATTCTATAGACACATAGCCATGTACAAGTCACCTAAGATTATTGGGTACACTATTGCGACAAGATATGATGCAGAATATGTGGTAATTGGGGCAATAGTACCGTTCGTAGCACGATCAGGATGTTTTTATGAAGATTAACATAAAATACAGAAACCTTCTAGATGTGGTCGTGATATGGTAGAATGTATGTGGAATTTCAGTAGGTTCTGGTCATGCATGTTTCTAATCAGATATAAGCTCTCAGTCTCACATAATATACAATAACCCAACAGGTTCAGTTGTGTCTTGAAGTGGTATGCGAGCGACCACCCTATTTTGCAGAAAGAGGTATCAATGTTAAAGACAAATAAGTCTTACCATATATAAAGTGATGGAATAATATGATGGACGTGAAGATATTTAGGACCCTAATAACTATATGTCTCCTCCAGACATAGTAGATTAATTGGCAACTAAATGCTATAGAGTGTCATGAACAAGTCACCAAAGATTATTGGGTACACTATTGCAACAAGATATGATGCAGAATATGTGGTAATTGAGGCAATAATACCGTTCGTAGCAAGATCAAGATGTTTTTATGAAGATTAACATAAAATACAGAAACTTTCTAGATGTGGTCGTGATATGGTAGAATGTATGAGGAATCAGTAGGTTCTGGTCATGCATGCTTCTAATCAGATATAAGCTCTCACTCTCACATAATATACAATAACCCAGCAGGTTCAGTTGTGTCTTAAAGTGGTATGGGAGCGACCACCCTATTTTACAGGAAGGGGTATCAATGTTAAAGACAATAAATCTTGCTATATATAATGTGATGAAATCATATGATGGACGTGAAGATATTTAGGTCCCTAATGAATATATGTCTCCTCCAGACATAGTAGATTAATTATCATTCATACAGAGTATTTATTACTTATCTATTATATTCTTTTGTAATAAACATTGATCATCTAATAATCTATGCAAGACACATGTATCCTACATCAAAAACATTACCATTCACACTGCGATGTTATCTCGGATGAATATATAACAGAATCAAGGAGGAAAGCAATACAGTTTCAGTTCAATATTCAAATTCACCACTTTTGGTAAAGAACAATGCCACTCAACTATTCAACGAGCACTGGTATTTAAGTGTGATGGGAAGTTGAATGTTATTACGGCAATCAAATTGTCAGATACTGACAATGTGGTAGTCGTAGGAACTGATGTAAATTTGCTCATTCTGCTTTCGAAACGTACTCATCATAGCAATGCCTAGCTGTGTAAAACTAGAACTGGTGATATTTATCGTACCACTCAATGGCTTCCACAACACCAGCACATCAATTCTAAAAGAAAGACAATTAAGTTAATTCATAAACACCCAGAGCTAGTACTTAAGCCAATTGGAGTATTTCAATGTATCCTCTTCATCAATAACCCCTGCCACAAAAAGTGGATATTGTTTCCGTTGTATTTTAGGCCTGTTTAGCAATAAATACAGCTCTGGCCAGATAACAATATTATAAACATCTATGAGATTGTGGTTGGAGCTTCATTGATAGACAACTGCAACTAGTTCTCGTGTAAAAGCTTCCTGCTCAACCTGAAGAACTATCACATTTAGTTTGATTAAGTATGAATTAAGACCACGAGAAAGTAGCCAATGGCGTCTTATCAAGGAGTCGCTACATCAATTCAGAAGCTGCACAAATATATGATCAATATATTGATGAGGGTGACTATTCTAGCATTATCATTATACAAGATGATGGCATTCATGCAAATCTGAGATATACACAGCAAGCCTATGTAGCTACAGTGATGAAAGTAACACATGCTACTTTTGTGCAATTTCCTCATAGTTAATGTGTTGTTTTTTAAAAATCATATTTTTTGCATTTCCCGGAACTACATGTAACATGGAAGTTGAGTTTTTTAATGCTGTGTAATTTTTTTGTACCAGAAAACTATTTAAGCGCCAAAAATAACTTCCTACGACATTTAGAAAAATGGTTATAGTTCTTGCTGTATAATTGACGGCCATCTTGGATTTTTCCTTGAAACTACATGTAATATAAAAGTTAGAGGTTATTACTGTATTGTACTAGATTTATTGATATTAAAAACCTATATTTAGCCACCAAAAACAACTTTCTATGACTTTTAGAAAAACGTTATGGTACTTTCTGTATTATTGGCGGCCATCTTGGATTTTTTTGCGAGATAGTTGACCAGGTCTTAGAACATGAAATTCCTCAAAACAAAAATGTTATTTTGAACACGAAAGTCAAGTTTGTGTGTCCGCTGTGCACCCAGACATGATGTATAATCATGATAATTGAGACCTTATCTGCTATTTTGGCGGCCATTTTGTTTTGCAATTTTGAAAGGGAAAAACTAGAAATAGAGCTTGGCATGGGGCAGATTCGGAATCAGCATATCCTAATTGTGTAAAAACAAATGCATGACAAATTCTACTAAGAAATGCCTTACAAGCTTTAAGAATGCCTCTTTTTCAAAAATGGGCCCTGACTATTATATTATATTATGATTAAATTATTTGCAGTGATCGTTACTTGACAATAATTATTTACGGAAGGCCTTATAGGATGCTAGATTCTGTACGGTATATGATTAAATGTGATTACATTATTTATAGTATATGATTAGGCCTAATGTAATTAAATTATTTGCAATAACAGTTGTTCCAATTTTGTGGCGAACCTTCCTGTGGCGAACCTTCCCTGTGGCGAACCTTCATGTATTCATGTATTCTGTTTGAATATAACGTCAATTTCATATCATTATTCCCGACGTTTGCCACACCAAACGTCGACCTTAATTTCTATAGCATGTATCAATTTTGGCTACAATAAAGGTATAACTTTTCAACCTCATGCAGCCAGTTTTGGCAAGTATGTTTAGCTTAATTATTAGGCTATTACTAATAGTTAGACACAATACTTAGGATGTGTATGGATAAACACATGTATAGGCATGTCCACTATTCTTCATATTTTCACACATAGATTCAGTTATTATCACAATAATTTTGAATAAAAAAATCGTTAATCCATTTGATATATTAAACCACCTTCACGAACATTCATGAACTATTCATAAATGTTCATGAATAGTTCATGGTCATCACACCGGTGTAATGTTTCGGTCTGTGCACAGTGACTTTATATCCAAAATCACCTGCTGACAACAATAATTAGCAATCACTGTTGTTGCTGTTGCAGCTGCTGCTGTTGTTTTTGTTGTTGATGAGGTTATTATTGTTGTAAATATATTTAATAATTATTTAATATCATTCTGTTTTTTCAGCCCCTCCTCTGAATAGGAATCAGTTTGAGCGTCGCCTTGAGAGCATAGCCAATCTTTACAGCCTGGTGTATGCCGACCCAGCAGCCACAGAGGATGCACTGTTCCACGCCATGAACTTCTACTATTCACCATGGCCTCATATAAATGACGGAGAAGCCAACAGATACGCTTATGGAAAGGTATCAGATCGCGGTTATAATCATGTTGCCCCCGAAAAAAACACCACTAATCACGATCGTATGTCACTGTGAAAACATGATCATGCGAATACAGTTTTTCTATTTCAAGTATCTGATCCAACTTCATGTTAGAGACTAGAAATTGATGGGATTAAAATAAGTGTCAGAACCGAGATCTTGACACTCAGTTTTTGAATTGCCTGTCTCACTGAAATAAATCTTGACAAAAAAAAAAAAATATTGTGTGACAATCATACCATTATGATATTCCACGTTGGCCCTTTAACCGCCGGTGCCGACCATAATCGATTATTACATTTTATATTAGCACATTACATATCAGC